>JAVKLA010000057.1:1657979-1751403 GCA_034782735.1 Sagittarius serpentarius | reverse complement strand
CGATTAAACTGTCTTCATCTCAACCCACGAGTTGTCTCATTTTTACTCTTTTGATTCTCTCCCCCCCATCCCACGGCGGGCAGTGAGCGAGTGGCTGGGGGGGGCTGAGCCCCCGGCTGGGGTTAAACCACGACAGACACTCAGGAGACCCACCTCGTAAGACGACTTCGACGGATTTGACGGGACTGATGGAGGTCGGTGCCTAAGAGGAAGTACTAGGCATTTTGCAAAGTCAAGGCCTTCCTGCTGTGAAGGAAATTGCATTTTTTTCAGAAAATATCAGGCTTCCTGTTCCCAGAGACTTTTTTAGAAGTGGTAAAGGTTAGTGAAAAAAAATGAGAGCTCTTAGAAAGGACCGGTGATAAATTAGGTTTGGCAAAAGGAAGAGCAGTGAGACGGAACATGATGACATAGTCCGGTATTTCTGTACTCGTTGAAATTCGGCATTAGAAGACAAGGGGCATCATGTGCAAGCCTTCTAACCAACATCAGTGAAGTACAGATATATGTTCCCAGTTTTATGTTTATGGAGTTATTTTATTTCATGTTGTGATATATATGTATCTTTTCCATTAATTCTAGAATAAAAAGCTATCAGTGTTTTCTGTTAACCTTGACATAAAAGGGGCCCTGTAATTTTTCTTAAAGTAATAAGCACCTTAGAGGAACAGTCTACAAAATGCAAACAATTAAAATCCAACAAAAAAAGCTCTAGTTGCAGATGATTCAAAGAGTTAAATTGATAAAAAACTGGAATTACAGGACTATTAATTCAGACACTTTCTGAGTGCTAAAGGCGTTACGCTGAAGTAATAGATTATAGAATACAGGAACTTCATTCCTGGAATAAAATGTCTTACTTCTTTTTATCATTACTTCCATTAAACTACACAGATTAACTTTGTTAGTTTTGCAGCTCTCAAGCTTTCTCCTTCACCGCAACGTATTTCCTAATATAATTTAGAGATTTTAAAATGCGAAGATACAGAATGATGCCTAAAAGCTAACAAGTTAAAGCTCTACAAACTATGTCTCTATTTCTGAACGGGCATATTACTCCAGGTAAGACCATGTTATAGAATATGATACTGAAGTAAGAGATCTCTTAAGTCATCTCTTTCTTAGAGTCCTAACACAAGTGCCTCCAGAGGAGTGTTTAGTACTTTTACTAGTACAAAACAAGCCCACAGATTATATGTTATAATTACGCTAGTATTAAAAATCAACCGAAAATAAAGGGTAATGAAAGAAACCCTCTTTCTCAAAACATTCAGTCACTGGAAACATTAAGGAAATAAACATAGGTCAAAAACGTTATATCTACTCTTCTTTCGAAAGGCTGAGCTGGTTGCAGGTAGAAGTAGCAATCGAACAAAATTCGAAGCACAAAATAACAATTAAACAGATAAGCCATTTATCCACAAAAATGCAGACTGCTACCCTTGTTTGTACTGTATTGTGTCTGTAGATCAAGAGCAGTTTTGCCAGTATATCTTGTGGGATGAGCTGGTGCTTGGCAGGAGTGATGTTAGCAGTACTGACTCCTGACTTGCACACAATTTGAGTTACTTGTGCTTTAAAAAGTTACAGTCAAACAACTTTGCTCGGAGGCCTAGAAAACTTAAGCTTGAGTTCTGTAAGAGCCCATGTAACTATCCTTGTCGTAAAATTAGGCGCAGGTGTAGGTAGCTTAATAAACCAAAGCTCTATCAATCCTTTACACGGATTTTGGCTCTGTAATATTTGGAACATGTATGACAATTGAGGATACATGCTGCATTTGAATAACTTGTTTAATAAAGATATACAATAGCCGAAGTAAGAATTTATGTGTGGCTCCAACAAAGTCGTCACATTGTTTTGGCCAAAGAGTATACGTTGCCAAATGTCCTACAAACACTGATTTACAAATGGAGAACGATAATCTTGAAGACAGTGTTACAGTGTATTGGTAAAAGATTACCAATACACTTAACTACTAAACATCTACTCCTTGAAGAAAAGCACAGAGTAAACAGAAATTTATGAGCAAATTAATATTGCCCCCTACCACAAATTTCTCAACATGCGTTCCCAGGTCTCCAAGTAGGCATTGAAGCTAGTCCTGCTTTGAGTGCAAACCTGCGAAGAAAATTTCAGTGGCAGGAGAAGCAGACTCTTAAACAGATGTGTGATAGCTGTGAAGGGTATTTTAGGACTCAGATCCCTTTGCCTCAATGCGCTCGTTCGTGGGTCATGCATGCTCTTTTGCACATCAGAAGTGCTCAGTTTTTCTCTGTGGCATCAGCTTCTGCTCATTTACTCAGTTACGTTACGTGAGCTGGCAAGGTGATAGTTGCGGGGAGAGAGGTGTTGGATGTGGTGTGAGGGACGTACTGCCCTGTGCCTGCTGGTTTTCCAGCCGAGACTCGTCATTCCCCACGCCCCCCCACGGGGAGCGAACAGAGAACACACCTCTCTGTCTTCAGCTAAGGGAAACCCCACAAGAGAGCATGGTCTTCTATTTCACAAGGAAAATTTAGGCTTTGCAGAAAGTTTCTCGCCTCGGTTGCCTAGTGTAAGCTTGGATAAAGCCCTAAGGTATGTACAGCAGGGAACCAATTCTCAACAGCAGGCAAGGTCAAACTCAAGGTTGATACAGCCATGACCGCCCATACAACCTTGAGAAGGCTTTGAAAAAGCAGTAATAAGTATTCCATCAGTTTTAATTGATGTGTATTGTTTGTAAACCTCTGTCACGCTTAAATGGCATTTTTCGAAATCTGCTGCTCAAATGAAAGGCAGAAAAAGTATTGTTTTGATGAAAGCTTGAGAACCTCATACAGTCATACAGCTCTAGCGTTCGGGGCTGTGCGAAAGACAAAGCAATTACAACGCCTGCGATGAAGCTGTCTGCCAGGCTGGGGCCATGGGCTGAGTGCTGGGAGATGGTGAATCAAAAACTCGCAGGGTAACTTGAACAATTTAAGAAGTGACTTCAGCAGCAGTGTGACTATCTGCATGGTCAATGGCATAGAAAAAATTCTTGTAAAATTAACAAGTAAAAATAAAAGAGTTTCTTTTCCTGGAAGTGTAGAACCTAAAAATACCTAAGTGATACTTCAGTCCACACTATACTGAATCCTGTTTTAACGTGCCGATTCATGGCAGTGACACATTTGCTGACCGTGTAGCTCCTCAGCAAGGCTTCGTGTAATTTACTGCAAGGGTGGCATAAAATGTTTACAAGGAAATTGGTTTGAGGTTGTTGTTTGTTTTATTTTGGTTTTGAAGGAGAGAAGGTGAAAGTCAGACGCTTATTTATAGTTTCCCTAAAACTAGAACAACTTTATTCAATTTTTTTCCTAAAGTAAATTTATCCATTTTTTTGCTGAAAGAATGTTTTCAGGGTGTTTGGATAAACAAGTTCAGTCAGGATGTTCTTTGGACTTTATTGTGATCAGTTCTTACAGAAAAAAGCTGTGAGCTTCATGAGATCGTCTTTCTGCAAAAGGCACAAGGACTGTTCCTGCTGATCACCTGCATGTGTGATTTAGTTGCCTCAACAGGCAAACTTAGTTGCCTTACTTGCCTAAACAAGCTCCTCCTGCGTTTGAGATGGGTGAGGGTCTCCAGGCTGGCCCTCGGCCGTCAGTCCAGAGCCGTGCTGGTCTTCCACACCTCCTGCATTATACCTGCCGGCACCGTAAGGGTGCCTCAGACAAACCGAGTCGCCTCGCATGGTTCTAGCTGTCTAGGTTCATGCGACTGAAGCAAGTTCACAAGACTGACAGGCAGAGCAATGGGTCTTCTAATCATGCCTCTGCTGCTGAGTGCTGCTCGGTAACTTGCAAATAGTGGTTCTGAGCACTGCCTGTATGTCTAAGGCTCCTGTTCTCTTGAATAAACCCACTGGAAAAAAAGCTCTAACTGCTAAAATTCCACTTTTGATTTCTTCTGCACATTGGATTTGGCAAAACTGGGGCCTAAATATTTTTCCCCTGTTTCACAGAGGAGGTAGCTGTGGATCGCAGAAGTCAAATGACTCGTCCAGTTCCCACGTGGGCAGTGGGTTCAGGAGTTATGCTCCATGACTTTCACACCAGTGCAGGACATCCCAGACAAATATCTTCGGGGCTCTGATTTTATAATTGTCAAATCATACTTCAGCGTCCCACTTCATTTATGAGACTGTTGTAATGATGTTTTGTAAAATTTGCCTGCACTTAACACACGATGAATATGACACACAGCTCGTGGTGAAATGCAATTTTACGTGGACATGTCTTCCTTGAAACTGGAACTATATTTGCACTGCTCATCACTATGTAACACAAGAGATTTTTGCTACAGCCAAGAAATTACCCGAAAAGTGTGGGCCAATTCCCCCAACCGTCCTGTGCAACAGCGTGAGGACAGAGTACCTACTTAGCTGTGGGAGGCCTATAAAATGGAAAGCACGCAGCAGCTTGTCGCTGTACTGAGCCATTGTTAACATCCTTTTCCACAAGTAATAGTATTTTTTTCTGTTTCCACTACCATCTCTGCCCCTCTCAGACGTCACACATTCATTTTAAAAGATGTCGTCTCTAAAATCCTACAGCCCAAAGCTTCCTCGCCATCGCTCCCCACAAATCCCTGCACTCCCAGAAGGCACGGAAGGTCAAGTACTTGCTCCCCGTGGCTTTTAATCCTACAAAAGAGGAGCAGGGCTAGAAGGCTCTTGGAAGCTTTGCCACAGACCATCCTTGAGGGCACTTGTGCACAGTCCTGAGCCAGTGCGAAAGGTTTGGAAAAACACAGACCTCTGGTTTGCCCTTGACAAAAGTAAATTTCAAAGAAGAGATAAAATCAGGAAGACAGAGCAGCTTATCCTGGGGGGGAGCCTTCCAGGTACGCACTGATCAAATGTGCTTGTGAGGCTTTTGCTCATTCACTGGAGCTGCGCGTGCCGTTCTCTGCCCGTACCTCCGTGCAAAAGCAATACAGCCTCCTCGTTTACCGGTCCGTAATGTCCCTCTGGGTTAGACGACCATATCTTGTGGTTCCAGTTCCAGAGCTAGGACGCACAAGTAGGCTTTCGGTTCAATTTGAACTGCTTTGCTCTACCTCAGACATGTTTTTACCCCAGGTGAATGGGTCTCAAGCATAGCTGAGGGTTTTGCCTCAGCCCTTTGCTATGAGGTTTTCAGTTCAGTGCGGGGTTAGGATCCCAGCGCTCGTGTTTAAATCCCAGTCTTAGCTGTCACTCAGCCTCGAGCTCAGCTTTCTCTGCTGTAAAATGGGAATAATGACTTTTTCTTCCAGCAGGCAAAACGCCATGAAGGACTGCAGACAGCCAGTCACCACGTGTCCCATTTGCAGCAGGGATCTCTGTCCCCCTCTACAGAAAGGGCAAAAGCAACCGTCCGCAGGTCTCTGTGCCTGGCCCTGTGGAGGGGGGGCCCGAGGCTCTTGGCAGATGCACTTCGTGCAGTGCTCTGCAAGCAAACCCTCACCCGTCAGCCAGGCAGGATCCCCACAAAAGACAGGGCTGCCCGCAGCGTTGGCTTCTTGATTTGCAGGGGAGCTGTAGGGATAGCATTCCCGGCCGTAGGAATGGGAAACCAAAGCTAGCAGGTCAGAGCTTGACCCCCCATTTTACCTGCCCCCTCAGGTAAAGGGAAGGCTGATTCGTCTGGCTCACGAGAGCATTCCCACCCTATGGGGGACCTGACTCGGGGGGAGGGGGGGGCACAAATCCCGAATACCCCACCCGATGCCACTTCTGATGGGCTTTGCTGAATGTGGGTGTGAGAGAGAGGTTGGGGTTAGAGCATTCGCTGGGACATAAAGTGTCAACAGAAGGAATTAGTAAGAAAAGCTGGTGACACACGTGGTGATGAAATCGCTTGCTGCGATTAGCTCAGTGATGGCATATGACTGTTTGTCAGAAACCCGCCGTCTTCCGTTTTGCCTGATCTACAGGTCAGGGTTTTTCCACACATACGAATATGCAAGAACAATGTTTTATCGTGAATAATATCCAGTTCTCTGAAAACAGGAAAATATCTGAGGTGGCAGAAAGGCTGAGGACAGATTTGGCCAAAAGTTTTGCATGAACCCACTAATTCTGGAGACACCGTGCAAAACCAGGTTAGATGGCAGGAGCCATTTTCAGCACAAATGTCCATACGTTCCCTTGATCGGTCACTACAGCGAATCCAGAAACAGTCACCTTCCTTCTGATTCCAGCCTTTTCAGAGACATACGTTTCTCCCCTTCTCCTCATGACACCTGTCTTCTCCAGAAAATGGAACAAAAAGGGTGCTTAATAGATTTTATTTCTTAGCGTGGGAACACCTGGTTATCGGTTGCACACCTGGTATCAGGAATCGGTACTTGCCCTCTCCAGCAGTGATGCTCACATCAAACAGCGGCCTCAGACAACCTTATGTTTACTTTAATACCTTGCCTATACATTTAAATGAGCGTTCCCTATTGAAATGCACAAATCTGATTAAATTGAGATCAGTCCAGTATTCTGATCCTGCACTTAATTTACGGATGAGCAGATACTTCAGTTTTTGAAATACTGCAGCTGTTTTCCTCTCTGTTACCAAATACCAATTGATCTTAATTTAGTCGCTGTATTCTGTGGTGTTTTAGTTTGAACTCTCTTCTGATAGGACAAAGTTATTCTTTTTTTTAAACATGGTAATCTATGTGGGTGAAAACAGCAATGGGGAATTTCTGTGTGACACATTTAGTAGTTCAAATGAAAAATAATTGAATACTTTGCAGCTCAAAAGTGCTTTATCACCATGGGTATTGCAGTGTTTAGAGTTACTTAGTTTGACCATGTTAAAGCAAGAATGGATTGTTCAGTTGTGAAGCATATTATTTGTGGTCTATTTAGTCTGCTGTTTCTTCCAGAGAAAAATCCTCTTTATTCGGAGTAGAAAGCTCAAACCAAAATGTGTAGGGATGGTAAAAGCTTGCCATAATAAGCCCTTACCTAAGGTGAAAACATTACTATTTTGAAAAACAAGATAATTTGGGAGCCTGCCTACACTTACTGATTCCAAGCAAAAGTGACACTTACTACCATCTTAGCTGTTAAATATTTTACAACTCAGCTCTCTGTCCTTTTGTTGTTGCTGTGGCCAATCTTCTGTAATATCAACTTCACGAAGTTGATCACCGAAATGGGCATTTTATTATCGTGATGATAAGAAGCTTTCAGGTCAGCATCCATTCTTTGACTCTCTCTCCTGAAGCATCCCAGTCCCTCTGAAGGTTCATTAATGCCACGTACCGTAATGACTTGGGGGGGGTGGGGGTGGGGGCAGAATTCTGTAATCCCCACTTACAATTATTTTAGTATTTGTTGCCCTACGCAATGTCAGGACCCCCACCTTAGACCCCTCCCCAGCCGATAACGTTGAAAACGGATGCCTTTTGCACGGCGAGGGTCACAGGCCCGAGAGACCGTGTTCCTTGAAACAGCGCTGAAGGTGCCTAATCCATTTTCTAGCCCCGTGATAACCAGATTAAAATTCAACCATGCCAAACCCTAGCTTCCCACACGTAGGCCCGCACACAAACGCCTCACAGCTACAATGTAACCAGCTGATTAGAAGCTGCTTTTATTTCTTTCCCTACGAGTTTTGCTCAATTTTAACCCTGAGATTTGCTTTAGAGGGAAGTGTCTGCACACTGCCTTCCTTTTGTCTCAACCAGAGGGTTTAATAGCTAAAGTAACTGAAAAGGACTAGCACCAGAAAGGCTTCGGTTACCAGAGTAACCGCAAAAACAGACCCCAGTCTCCATGGCAAAGAGAAAAGCTATTTGCTGCAGCCTTTTCAGACCTTGAACAGACACTGACAGTTTTCCTATAATCAGCGCAGATTATTTGTAGCAACTAACTATATTATAATGTTAACTATAGGAGGTCTTTGAAAATGTGCGGTGCAAAAAAGGAAATAAATATCAGGATTTTTTCCCTAGGTTAGGCACGACTGTATCGTACGTTCAGGAACGATAACATAAATCAACCTAACATTGTATTCCAATGAAACCACCTCCTTCTTAAGGTTTTCCCCCCCTTTTTATTTTGCTTTTAATTTTCTGCAGGAAATCTGTGTCTTTGGGGTGTTTAAATACCTAACATCCTAGGGAAGAAGTCCTTACGATAAATGTATATGCTGTAGTTTTATTGCATGCTGCCTTCTATATGTTTTTCCAAATACTATACATCAGTGATGCTTCATCTTATCTGAATTACTTGACAGCTGATTCTTCCTGGTGGCTGCTTCAGGATACCTTCAAATTGCACAATATATATTTTTAAAAAGATCTCTGTAATTCATGGGTCTACAAACCCTGCAATACAATTACCTAAATTACCAGTGCACATTGTAAGTGCTCCTTGTGGCTAATCATTCTGTCCTCAGTGAATTGCCTGACTCGCCAGTGGCTTATTCTCCGTAATGGCACTGTTCGGTCCCTGTCCTCCAAACCAACGTCTGCGAGCAGTCATTAATTCCAGTATGGGTTATGACAAAACTTAAGTCTTTACCCTTTTTAACTATTTCTATCTAAATAGCTGATGATTGCATTGCGGAGAGATATACTACACCGTATTTCCCAAGTAGCTTAATTTCAAAAGAAAAATTTTAAGTGAGCACTCAGTCGGCATTTTAGTGAGTGAGGTAAAAACATAATGAATAGAGAAACCAAATATTCAGAAGAATAGTTCATTTGAAAATGTGTACGTGTATGTGTATGTGCGTATCTAAAATAATGCCATAAACACGCAGAGCAGCAAAGGTGTAGGAGTGGTAGGGGGCATTCGTAAAAAATTATTTGACCTAATCTATTCTGGATTCTATTAGCAGCATAAACTTTAAGTACATATTTTAAAAATCGCAGTTAAAATATGCAGTATGTGCAACATATGTAGCTACAGATATTTCTTTATATATTACAGAAATTCATTAAGTTAAACTGAAATATACAAAACATAAAAGAAAAAAACAAACTAGGAAATTCAACAGATCTTCAAACCACTTAATAAAATTAGCCAAAAATTGTATGGCAAATACAAATTCAAATACAAAACGATGCATTTATTTGAAATAAAGAAAAAGAACTATGTTGATCGTGTTAAGCTTATTTTTCACTGTCTGTATCTGTGTTGTAGAGACGCAAAGAATTGTCTAAATAATAGAAGGAAAATTATTGCCAGATACCTGTCATGTCAAAAGGAAAGAAAGGTTTTATTGCTTTGTATAATGCCTTTGCTTTAAAGGAAACTGAGGCAAAGATTTTTTGCCTAAAGCCACAGAGGCTTGAGCGTCAAAACTAAGGAAATAACTCAGCACACCATGACCCCCACGCCAGGGCCCAGGGTACGATTCTTCACTTTTCCTGTAAAAAGCCATGTTTTTAAAGTGTCTTCTGTGTTTTGATGCTGAAATTAAAGGCACACAGCTCTGTGAGCTCAAGTAGACCCATTTCTGGAAATGAGTGGTGCAGATTAGTGGTGGAAGGGTTGGAGCACTCCTCCTTGGAATCAGGATGTATATTTTTAACCAGAGGCATTTTCACTCAAATTAAAACAAGAGAACTTCACTGAGGTATGAGAAGCAGAGTTTACTGGAGTAAAAGCTAGAGCAGTGAGCTCATAATCTGTTTCATCAGTTTGTCTTAAAAATGGCATCTTCACATGATAGAGGAAAAAATTCCAACCCATTGTCTTATTAAAATCTACTAATTTCAGTTAAGTCTTTTCTGGGAAAATGTTACCAAGTGTGGTTAAAATAGAAACAGATTGAGAAGGCTTAAAGCCAGGAGAGGCAGAGACAGAAAACATTAGCTCTTCTAAAATGACAGATCAATGTACTTGGGTTGGAAGATGACGGCAGAAAGAACATTAAGGAAGGTCCCCAGAACAGGCAAAAATCAGGGTCCTACCACTCTGGACCGTGGAAGACATGCACCTGCACTACCTCCTGCAAAACCGTTTGGCTGTTCTGGATTGCTGCCTCTCTCTAGTGCCAAAACTCTTCTTAGAGCTCTTCTAAAGTCCATAAATAATACTCCCTGAGGCAGGCTGTTGGAATCTCAAGGCATCTGAACGTCAAGTCCCCATTCCAATGCACAGCTCTAGCCAGGGAGATCCTATATTGGATCAACGACTGGACTAGATGATCTTACAGGTCTCTTCCAATCTAGGCAATTCTACGATTCTATGATCCACCCAGAAGCTAGCAGCCACCAAGGCAGGCTAGCTGGCCTGTGGGAGAACGGCAAAGCAGACGTTCAAAAGAGAGTTTCCTACAGTTCAAGTAATTGCCTGGATTAGGAGGCTACTGGCAGCTCGAAGTCTTTCTTTTCTCCTCTCCCTTCTTCATCCGGATGTGGACTGGGACTTTTGGGAATCTCAGAAAGTTTGGGGAGACCCTGTGCCAAGTCTCGAGCCTAGCAAAGAAGAAAATCACTTTCAGTTTTACTAGAGGAGACTTCCTGCTGCACCAGCTCACCCAGTGATTCCAGGAAAATGTCTTCTGACTGGTAAGGTGAAACTAAAGAACTTGTGACCCAAGCTAGTGTTTTAAATTGGTCCTCCAGAACATGAAAAGGTAGGTGTACTTCACCAGATAGCCTTTTCTAGATGGATTATGGCTTTTTTATGTTACATGCTAAAATAAGTCTCTTGAAGATAAAAGACGCAAATGTAAAAACAAGTCCATAACAGATAAAATATAATGTTGAATTCTAAGTATAATGATGAGCACTCCTGATGCCCCTTATATATTTAAAATTGCCATTCAGTTGCATTGAATGTAATTCATGCTATTTTTCCAAAGTATAATCCCACAAGGGTTTTGACCAAACAAAAATGCTCTAATGACTGCAAATGGTTCAAATATTCTGTCCAGTGAGTTGAAGTTAAGTGATAAAAGTTTCCATGTTAAAAGAAATAATAAGTGGAATTTCACACATATTATAGTAATCGTGAAGCATCCAATTTACATAGAAATAATGTAAAAGAATTCTGACCATGATGGTTTAAGTGAATCATTACATGCATCGCTGATACATTTAGAAAACTGCAGCATGCCAGGTATGTTTCTTTTAGCATAATAAGTCTTGTAATGGAGCCTTTAAAAGCCTTAAATGTATAGTTAGATTAACCTTTCTGTTTGGATTAAAAAAGGGAAGGAGAAGAAAAAGAAGAAGAAGAAAACAGATAATCATTAAATAGCCAATTAAACCAACATTCATTTCCCTTCCCAAGTTAGTACAGCTTCTTTCGACCGTCCCTCTCTCCAAGAAGCATTACGTGATTTACACTGTGCTCTCATTTGAATAGTTTTGCTGTGCTAATGTACTGTAGTTCCACAGGAGTTCTCTCCTCCTCCCTGGATCACTTACAGTTCACAGCAGCGCGGAGGTACCCAAGCTCAGGTGACGTTCCCAAGTAGCTGGTTTGCACAGACTGGTACTAGAATACAGCTGTGGGGCCTAAGGACTCAGACTTAGGTGGAGAAAACCCTTCACCTATACAAATCGCAGCACCTGCGCTACAGGCAAACAAGAGCAAAGAAGTAAGTTGTTGTGAGTGTATCTTCAGGAGCGGTCACTTAAAGGAGCCAAAACAAATTTTCAGCAAAATGCATGGGGAAAAGTTAAAGAGCTAGAATTTGTTAATGGTGTTGTATATGTTTGCAGGTTTTTTAAAATTATTGACCCTGTTCTTGTCTTTTCAACACCTTCTTTTCAGTTTTAGACTCTACCTTTGCATGGGTGGTTTTAGAATGAAAAAGAATTTTCTGGTGCTCTGAAAGGTCTGCTGAAAACAATAACTGAAACAAATCAATCAATTCCGTATCCCAAAAAAGTGCATTTTTGTCATCACCACTGCAGAGCTCAGAAAAACATCTTAAATTACATGTGAAGAAATTTGACCATCACAATGGCAGTCCCTGAAAATCAGACCTCTCTCCCGGGCTGTTTCACCCCTATTTGGGTTTTTTTTCCTTGTGCGGCCTGTGATTATCACAGCATTTGTCTTTTCTGTTTCCTTCAGACCTCGAGGGAATGCAAAATAATACAGATCCCAGAAACAGATTTGGATTGAATTTGATTCTTTCCAACAGAGAGTTCAAACAGCTAAAGAGGGTCACAGAATCAATATGCTCAAAAAACACGGGCATTTCAGAGAAAAACTCAGTCAGGATAGGAGAGGGAAAAGCAGCTGTTCTCCCCTCTTCACCTTCACCCTTGCACTGGTGCTGCTGCCCTTCTCTTTCCCATTTCCCTCCCTTTTGGAAGCTGCTTTCCATTCTCTTTTTTTTGTTTTGTTTTGGCGTACCCCCCTCCCTCCTCCTGCCGCCAGCCCTCTCCCTCACCGCCTGCTGCCCTTTCCCGGTGCTGGCTTCTTCCGCTGCCTCCACCCCACGGCTTGTGTAGCTCTGCGTGCTAATGCACAGGCACGAGATCCCAGAGAGGCTTCAGGTTTAAAAGATTCTTCCATTCACTGAAAAAACCCCAGCCTGACCCCTTTCTGTGGTACCTCGTACTTTTAAGAGGTAAATTTTGAGCATAGGGGAGAGGCAATGTTAATGGACATTAATTACAGCAAACCCAAGACGCTGCAAGGTGGCAGATTTTGAGCATTTCTGAGTAAATACAGGGGGAAAAAAAAAAAAGAATCCCCCAAACTCTTATTGTAAGAGTTCAGGTGCAAGTGAATCAGTCCAAAGTTGTTTACTCGTGGTCTCGCTCCATGTCTGTGGGTGTAAAGCAGTGATGCCTCCTTCAACCTACTCCTACCCCAAAGAAAGCCTAAAAAACGCTACAGACGGTTCTACGACAATTATTTTAGCATTCATTAACAGACAGTAGCAATATTGACGTAACTGCTGCGGTACTGGGTTTTGTTGTTAGTGATGCAATTCACGTCCGTTCCCACGGAATACGCTCCACGTGCTAAGGTACAAACGCAGCAGCCTTCGCGTGTCCCCTCTGCCGTCAGGAAGCGCCAGGGCTGCGCTTGTCGTTCCCCGGCTCCAGAACGGGTGTGGAGGAGAGCACAAGGCAAAACAACACGCAGGCTCGACCGCTGCTCCTCCCGGAGTGTCCTGCACTGCCACGGGCATTAAACAGCATGGAATTACAACCAGAGCTTCTCCTCCCGGAGCCACTGGAGGTGAGGTACGGCTGACAAACGCGGACCTCCTGTGAGGTCCGCCTTAGCCTCCAAACGCCATTCCGTAAGGGCACAGATCGCCTACAGAAGCCAAGTTACACCTGACAGCCTACTGCAAATATCTTGGCCAAGCTAAGGCGCCTGAAATACAGAACATTAGTGGGCCGTGCTGGGTAGCTGAATCCATCATCATCGAATTCGAATTTTCACATCATCTCAGCATTCAAATTTCCACAGGGAAAAAAAAAAATAATTATAGCCATCCTGCTTGCAAAGAAATTTAGAAAATATGACCTGTGTGTAACCAGTACTGGTAGAATCCACTGACAGCCGGAAGCATCGCTGAGAAATATTCACAGACTAATGCAGTATTAATGAGGATGTGAGTTTTTGCAGCACCCAGATTTAGACACTTAGCTGATCGTTAAAGGGGTAAGGCAGCCAGCTAGTTTCCTTAGCTTGCCTATGCACAGGGTGAGACCTATGGTTATGGCAAACCGACACGGGTCAGTCTCAGTCTTTCTGCAGGGACTACGTAATGACACCAGGATGCTCAAGCTGCCGACTTGGCCAGTTAAATTCAGTGCCTAACTGTGAGCGGCCCGAGCAACATCATTGGCAGCCCCTGCTCTCTGGTGACCTCACAGCGTATCCACGGGGTAAGGTCTGCAGGGGGAAGGCGGCCAACATTGGAGGCCATCAGCCCGTCAGTGCGTGAATTAATACCTTGAAGATTCAGACTTCTTTTGAATCTGAGATGGCCTCTACCGCTTCTGTGGACAGAAAGAAGGAAATACTGTTGTCAACCAGTCTGCAGATGTAAGACAGTGGGAGATGGGTTCTTCATGCGGGAGCAGAAGGACAGGGCCAGCACAGAAACTCAGAGCTCTGGGTTGTAAGAAGCTACTCCTTGATCAGAGGTTGGTCGCAGCCAGCTACGGTATGAGGTAGCCACCAAGAAAGGATGCCACTGCTATTTGCGGTAATTTACCACATATATGCTTACAGCAGTTCAAAAGTCAATACCAGAGATGATTTCAGAACAGAAAAAGACCTTTTCTTCCCGTTTCTTTCATGCTTAAGAAGGTACAAAACTGGCAAAAAATTCGTCTCCTAGATTGTGAACAAGGATGCCAAGTGTTGTCTACAGAAGTAAAAGATTTAAGGGTCGTACACAAACAACTGTAAGTGACCCGGTGGAAAAGAAGGGTTTCTACACGGCTCTACCGTGCAGTGGCCATTTCCTAAGCCTCGGTCCAATGAAGGGCCCTGGCACTTGCCTGACTGAGCAAGCGAGTAGTTCTACTGCCTTGCAGACCATCACCGTGTACTTCATGCTAAGTGCGTGTTTGTATCAGCGTCCTGTAAGATGCGAAGGTGCTAAGAGTCATTCCTACAATTTTCTGTAGAGAAAATTGTAAAAGATGAACTGAAGGTTGAAAAAACTTTTCTTTCAGAGATTCCGGCTGGTGGCTGAAAGGTTCTTGTAACCTTGTGAGCAAAATGAGGGAAATTCAGAAGCGTGTTCCACAGTGAAAATGTCAACATATCAGAAGACGAACTATTTTAAGAGAACACAATAGACTCTACCTATATGGAGCACTTAGCACACAAAAAGGTAGCATTAAAAACTATCCCTCAGTGAGAAACGAGAAATGCCTTAATTGTTCTTGGTGTCATACTTTGCACGTTCTCTGCCGTGATAGACTACCTGTGTTAACCGACGTACAGAAAAACCCTGTTGAAAAGCTGTGAGGAAACTTATATACTGAAAAATAAGTTATATTGTAAAAGGAATATGTTTTACAGATATACGTAGAACATAACCTTTCCATCATTTAAATATCCAGTGATACAGCTTAGAAGAATATTTTTTTTTTTGCAGTCACTAGACCTAGCAGAACATCAGATTTCAACAGACCCCAGCAGGTATCTCATTTAATTCTGTGTGGTGGGGATACGCGTAAGCCTGGGGAACCAGGAGTGATTACAGTAAAGTTATCTTTTTAGCAACGGCTAGAGCTGGTCAACACTGCCAGAAATATACCAGGAAGCACAGAAGTGTTTAATGGCAACATATTATTTAATTGCATGCTTTGATAGAAAGTCATCAGAATGTTTCATTTTACTAAGGATTCAATGCTTCAATCTTAGCCAAGCAAAATATTTCAAGAAATGCCTTAAATATCTCAAAAACATTTTCAGAAGGAAGTTTTGGCATTTTTCTAATCCACGCTAAAAGGAAATCTTAGCAAGAGGAACCATTTCCCATGAAAAACAAACGAGAAGTTCTGGCCAGTTCTAAAAACGCCTTGGAAGTGACACAGACCACCGCTGCCTGCAAGTCAATACTGCAGTGTCAGTTCTAAGCACCTTCTCCTCAGAAGCTAAATCAAAATCGTTTCAAACTGCCCATTTTCTTCCTCATAGTCTGATGAAGTGTACAATTTTAGAATAGCACTTTTACAATTCTTACTAAAAGCTCGGACCCCCAACTTCATCGTCGCCATGCTGGAGAAGAAATGCCCATGTGGGCACAGACGGGACTGCACAGGGCGTCCTTTCCCGATTTCCGTGGTGATGGCAGCGGTCACTGCCTTACAGAACTGCTGGGTTTGATCGCAACTGCTCCCCAAAACAGCTGAAACAAAGTAAGTATTAGCTGGGAGCCATGGCTCCTCAGTGCATTAATTTGATCTCTCGCAGTCATCGGAGAGAATGGGTCCTGCAGGCAAGAGCTGAAGGGGAAGGTGGCAAGGAGACACAACAGCTCAGAGCTGACAACACTGATTCTCCCCAAAATTTGCAAGCAAGGAAAACAGGCTTAAGTTAAAGATGCAGGAAAAAATTCATCCTACCTTCAGACCAAAAATTTTCTTTCCCCCTGCCCCGACCCGGTGTTGACTGTCAAATCTTACAACTCGGTTAGGTAAAGCAAGAAATTGTGTCAGCCTGGTGTATGACACAATCAGAAGGAAAGGAAGGAACCCACAAACAGTGCTTTTGAGAAGATTTTGGGGTACCTCTGGGTGTACAGATTTGCCTTGTCTTGCTCTTGCTTTCAGCTGGCTGGATATGAACAAGCTCTAGCCCACGACTTGTATAGCTGTGCAAGCATGGCACCATGCCCAAGCTGATAAACCCCTCTGGGAACACGGCCAGCTTGCAAAACAGGCAGGTGAGCATCTATCTGTCTGCATCTGGCCACACCAATACGTATTTAAAGATTCATTCTTCACCTACAAGAAAGACTCTCTTCAGTACACACATGCACAAACACGCGTGTCCCTGTATGCATGCCGAATGGACAGAATACTCATAGTCCAGATATGTGAACATCAGCGAACGCAGAAACCCCCCTTATATTCTAGCATCAACAACATAAAAAACCAATACAGAGGAAAATAGTGATTTAGCTAATTTTGATTTTACCATAAAGGTATCGGGCAGGTAAGGTGAATACCAATGCCAAAACCTTACCAAGAATATCTTTTGGATTGGGAGAGATTACTGGAAAATACTACAAAAGAGATATTATATGGTGTAATAAGTGCAGTTGTTAGAGTACTGGGAGGACGGTGGGTGGTGGCAATTCCAGCAGACTGAGCGGCAGCAGAGGAGGATGTATTAGAGAACACCAGACCCACTCACAACCAATTAGGAGCACGGAACTGAGGAGAGCACAGCAAGAAGACCTAATAATAAGCGTTCTTAAATATAAGAAACTGATGCAGAGGACGAATTAAAGTCAAGGGCCATGATTTTTTAGGAAGCCAATTGTAGCTTACCGTCTATTTAGTGTAGTTTCTCCTGCCAATCGAAGCAATGCTCATTATGTGAGATTAATACCATATGTGTTTGAACTCAACTGTGTTCTCCGTGCTACTTTTTCTTATTATGATGGGTGTACCCTTTAAGCTAATCAGCAAAAAAGAAATGATGATGTTGCTTAGTGATTTTTTTCCTCCTATTTTGTACTATAATGAATGCTCATTTCACTCTGAAATGATAATTAAAAAACCCTGTCAGTGTAAGTGATGACTATCCACAATAGAATCTAGTAATAAGCAAAGTTCTTAATTCTGGGAAAATAGACTGATGATTCAATAAAAATTAAAAGAGAGATCATCTTTCATTTAGATTTTATTCCATTCCCAGTCCAACTTCTTATACGAGAATCCAAGTTCTTGTCTGGAAATCGACCAAATTCCAAATAAATAATTATGACATTCTTAATAAGTGCTATGTATAAAAATTAAGGCTAGCCATTTTTGAAGGAGCAAATCACTTCCGTGACCAAAAAACAGCAAGGACTCAAACAGTTTCTGACCAGTCAAGCGTATTTGCAACTTGCATTCAGTTGACAGTTTCATCCCTCCCCCCCCAAAAAAAGAAGAAAAAAAATCAGAAATTTCAAAAGTATTTGCTACAGCATTTCTGAAACATTTCACTTTTTCAGGTCAGATTCACAAGTGATTTTGTAGTTTTGTTCATATAACTGCAAGTCCTGCACACGTTGGTACTAGTTCATTTTTATGCCAGTATAGCTTCGATTTGCAAAAGGCAATCTCACGTTGCACTGTTCAGCGGATCTTTTCTATTTATACTGAGAGATGCCAAGAGAAGCTGGCTAAAAATGATCTTTTTAAAAATTGGGATTAACCCATACACTCAATTTGTGTGACCCAGCCTATAATTTCATTGTGATTTTTTAAACTTCTTTTAGGTGACCATTTCATTTCAAAGAACTTTGAATCATAGAAAGCAAAGAGCAGACATTATGATAGCAAATGTAATTTACTTATAAATTACCCAGGAAAAATGAGAAAAAATTCAGCTGAGTAAATTCTACAGTTTTGCTCTAAGTAACTATACGAAATTGCTGGTCAAAAAAGAAGTACACCTCTAAGTACATTTATTTTGAAGGAAAAAATGGGCTAAGACCTGACAAAGAAAAAGAAGACAGAAAAGGAATATTACTGTTTCTCTACTGTTGAGACGAATCTTCTTTTAACTATAACTTAGTCTCCCTTAGTCATTCTGATCAACTTAAAATAATGTCCTGGAAACTTATTATTTTAATCAAAGCCAAAAAGTGAACGGAACTTCGGTAGGGACTTGCTAGCAAAGACATACAGCTATTTTATCCGGTGGTAACCAGTTTACGCATGTATTCACAATGAGAAATCACATTAGCAGGTGTCCCGGCTGAGTCGGAAGACACCTGTGAACCAGAGGAGTGGCACATTTCACTGCTGGATGACACACTTGCTCCTCCCTGATGTTGGACAACACCGTCATGATGTGTCATTACGCGGGAGCTGAGGGCAGCTCTCTTACGAATGCAACGACTACTTACAATAACAGTTTCAGAAAGTAAGTGTGTAAGACTGATTCAAGCATTTCTTCGATACAGTCTTTTATTTGTCACACGGACCGATCTAAATCCGCTCTCCCAAGTCAGGAGAGGCGGAGGATGGGAAGGCAGCTTTCTCTCCCCCAGGCGCAGTACATTTTGGTGACTTCCCAGACCGAAAAGACTTCTCTCAATGTTTCTCTAGGTCCATCTGGCCTATGCCTAGGATTTCCTTTCCTGGTTTATGCCCTCTCTTCTACTTCTCTTTCTCCCTCCTCTTCACACCTATTCAAACAATATTTCATGAAGCCCTATATTAAAATATTCGAATGGGCTGTTGGACAGGGACACGTGCCTTGGTCCTGGTTTACGGTCAGCTTAAAGGAGGGCTGGTTGCTAAATGCTCACCGTTGGCAGTTGTTATAGATTAACTCAGCAAGTAGCAATACTTTTCTTAGCAAGCTCAGAGGAAGCATCTAGAAACTGTTCCTCTCTAGTGCAAAAAACCCCACCGTCACGCCTGCAAGAACTCTTGTCACTCAACCGCAGCGCTCCGGCCAGCTATCTGGTCACTGGGCAATTTACAGCTGGACTTTTGGTTGCTGTATGCTTACACAGCTCTTACACAAGACCTTCTCACAGGTCCCCCCCCAAAACCCCAAAGGAACATAAAACCCCAGAACTGTGCAAGTCTATAAATCCAAACTCATTGAGAAAGGAGGAGCACCGGTCATCTTAACACAGCTGAGACACCGCAATCATTCTTTCCTTGCCCAGCGTGAGTCAAGTCTTCCAACTGTGGCATGTGCAACTAATACAGTTCTGAAGATTAGGTAAGTACCTAATCTAATAAAGGAAGGTAATTAAGAGGATTAAAAGATAAGACACAGTTCTGCGCCTTCGTCACATTGGGTAGGATATATTTCCAAGAAATCTCACAAGTTCCATTAGCCTGAGGCATGGTGAGAAAATCTGGCACAGTCTGCACTAATGAAGGGGAAAAAATGACTGATGAGGTGAAGAAAAACTTCTAAAAGGTTAAAGAATGGTAACTAACTCATGATAAAAAATTCTTCCTGTTGTGAAAAAAATACTCCTCTAGTGACCACCATTTTACTGCTTGATAATGCTTATGTGTATTTTTGTAAACAGATGGAGTACGAAACTGGTACAACGCTGTCAAAGGACGGGTAATAAATAACTGACATGTCAGCTGTGAATATCATCTCCTCCCTTTTCCTTTCTATGTACATTTATATGTCACAGTGGGCGCATATAATATGTTACCTCCTGTTACTGAAATAATACCTTTATCTCTGTAAAAGCAGGGTAGAAACTGAGGACTGCACCAGATTACGCATACTTTGTCCTCTGACATGAGCAAATCAAACACCTTCTGAGGCACCAGTAATAGTAGATAGGCATTAATGAGTGATATTAGTACAGCTCACTCATTTTCCAAAGCTGTATTTTCAGTGTATTCTAAAGGACTCAGACAATTCAGGCAAACGTTCCTCTTTTCTGGGGAGGGGGAAAGGAGAACTGGCATCTGCAGATGAACAGTTGGAGATCTTGCTCTTCTCCCTGAGAGGGGCACTGGTCAAAACTGGCAACGAAGGAGGGAGAGACAGAGAGAGAGGGATGCTTTAGAATACGTTCTGTATCTATTGCTCTCTTTTATTAAACTGTCTTTTGTGAGTCTTCTGTCACCCAAACTTCTTTCACTAATAGCAGGAAGAAATGCCACAAAGGGTGCTGATTAATAAATATTTGATGTAGCATTACGCTTTACCAGTAATACAAAGCTGAGCACCAGCTGTGCGACATCCAAGATCTCCCAGCTCCATTTATTACTTCTTAAGTTTCTAAGGAAGAGCGGAGCAAAGCTTACTGGGCTCCTGCCCACTAACACCACGCACTGAAAATCACAGCAACCCTTTCTGAGACTTATTTTTCTTATCCTAATCTAGGGCAACCGCAGAAAGATTCTTCCTAAAACTTGAAAAAAACCATGTGTTGGTACAGGTATAGTATTCTCTATAACTCTGCAAAGGATTCAACAAACATCTCAGCATACGGATTTCATTTCTGAACTCTATTTTGCAGCATACAGCTCCACCTGTTTAACAGGTTTTAGGAAAATAATCTCTACTAGACATCTTTATTTTTCACTGCTGTTTCTGAGAACTTTGAAATGGAAAAGCTCAAGAAAAGCTGTTTCAAGATCTCTTGAGCAACTGGAAACTCAATTATGCAATAATTTCTGACAACTGAAAGAGAAGTAGAGAATAAGAGAACACATACAGCCAACCTCAGTACAAGTCAAAGGGAATTGCCCTCCAGTCGACAGTACTGGCGGTGACGTATTTCTGACAATTTTTCAGAAAGAAGATAGTCCTCTCACATCTTATTGTGGGAAAGAGTTTTATCTGAAGTACCCAAAAGACGCATATCAGAGAAAGCATGAACTTTACAGCAAATTAGCCTTTGTTAGAGGCGAGTTCCTGCTTTTCAGCACAATCAAGCAATGAAGCAGGCATGCCAAGTGTTACCTTTGCTCCCAAGTGCCCGTACTTTCAGGATAGAATGAAAATGCTAATCGTCTCATTAACTTTAAAACATGCAACAATTCAGTCTGTTATAAAATTCTGGAAGAAACTTAAACCCAATATATCCTCAACTACAATTAAACAGCAAACATCCCTAGACACCTGAGAAGACATAAAAATACCACGGGCCAAACACGCTGAAGAACATGTCGGCTGAAGTTGACAGAGGGAGTAAAGGAGAGGGAAGCACAGATTTCTGCCAGTGCTTTAAATACGCTACCAAACTGAAGGGATAATTAGGAATATCCTGTACATATTGTTTCTACCAATGACTCTCAATAACATAACTCAGTAACTGATACGTATAATTACTACGTTTTGCTACCATCTCTCCTAGGTAACCTGCCGGCTTGTAGGACACGTACGTCTCTTTCAGTTATCCAATTATAAGGGCTCTGACTGGGCTCCAGTGGCAAAAACTTCCAGTAACTTCAGCTGAAAAAAGTATTAGAGGGAGCATTGTAGGGCCTGGCTTTCATATGCCAAATATCAGCAGGGCCACGGACAGGTCATGTTATAAAAGCATCTTAAAATAAAGTACATACATGGATGTATCTATATATTTATAAGATTATATTTTCAGCATCTCCTAATACCATAAATAAATAAATTCAAAGTAAGTAGTTGAGAGCAATATTACATCATATCAGAGTTTTATTGTATCATTCTCAGAAGATTTTGCTGATGTCCGGAAGCATGTTGTTGTCTAACCATTAGCGTATTAAAGTAAGGGGGAGGGTGTGTAAAAGGGGACTGATTGCCTCAAATTTGTTGCACTTTTCACTTCCTTAAAAAGGACCTAGAAGTTCATAAGAAGTAATTAAAAAATTAAAATGCTTTGATTACTTCTATTATTCTGAGAATTATGCAAATGAGAGATCTGTGCTGCAAAGACAAGGAAATTTAACTGCTACTTTCACTGGAATACCTAAAAGACAGTAAAATAAACAAACTGTATTCTGTACAGCAGTCCCATGAAAGCTGTTAGAACAGAAGTTGCAAAAATGGCCCGTAAGCTTGTTTGACTCCTTGTTCGGGGGAAAATTTAGGGTACTAGAGATAATAAGCTTTTAGACCTGTCTCACCTCTCTTTGCAGCGCTGATTTCTTGCAGGCTGAAGGACACACAGAAAAAATACTGCGTTGTCAAAACAGGCTTGTATTTGGCACAGCTGAATTTGGAAGTAAAAGGAATGTGGTGTTGGCCAGTAAAAGTCTTTTAAGTGCGACCAGCTTTTCACCAATGTAAATTTTTCATAAGAAGGTGCATTTAGCCTGAACTAAATTTGTCTAAAGATCCACATGAAAACACACACGATAGATTTACACTTGCATTTACATTTGTATTTACATTTATATAACATAATTTTACTGTATTTAGCATTAAAATACAGCTGTGTGACGTTCGATGGAAGTTAGGGCGCGCGAGAGGCACCACCTCTGCAGACTGGGCTCACTGGCCGGACTGCTGGTGCGCTGGTCCTCGATGGACTCTGGCCAGGGGCCTCCTGTGACGCACAACAGCGATGCCCTGACCGAGGAGGCTGCTGTGCATCTCGGGAGTTATACTGCCTGTCCAAGAAGCCCAGCTGCAGCATTCAGAAGGATTTCCACTGTGAATTTCTGAGGTTTAGCCAGAAATTTTCTGGGGTTTGTTTTTTGGCTGGTTTTTTGCTTGCTTTTTTTTTTTTCCTATACTGCTGCTTTTTCTTCTTTTTTTTTTTTTTTTTAAAGGAAAAACTCAAGAGTATAACAATGCGTCCCTTCTCCCTCTCCCCTAAGCTTCTCTCATATGCTGACAGATTTCCCATCAAATTCTGCTTACTCGACTTGCCGTTTTTATCTTCCGACAAAGTGTGGAAGGCCAGAGTAGGTAAGATGTGAATACGTAGTTCCACAGCATGAACAATGCACAGCAAGCAACAACCTGCAAAGTTTGCATGCAGGTACTGATTTAGCGTAGTTACAGTCCTGACCTGAGGAAGGGGACCCAGCTCTATGTACGCGTATGGTGCCGCAGGCAGAGCACCAGCAACGAGCTGACACACAACGTATGTTCAGTTGACTTGCAGGTAATTACGATATAAATGGAATAACCCCATGAGCCTTCAGTTTTGTTGCATCCTTGCCATGACGTGGCTGTTGTTGATAGACACCAGCTGAAATT
Source organism: Sagittarius serpentarius (assembly GCA_034782735.1). NCBI lineage: Eukaryota > Metazoa > Chordata > Aves > Accipitriformes > Sagittariidae > Sagittarius > Sagittarius serpentarius. The sequence goes on along the minus strand of JAVKLA010000057.1, from coordinate 1,728,095 downwards.
TTCTGAAAGTCAGAGGACATGTCAAGCAAAAGTGGCTGCCGTGATCACTTGCGCATAATCGTTGGTGACCAGCTGAAGGCAGACGTACAAATTTCCCTCGCCCAGGCTGGGCATTCAGTAGTGAGGAGTATACGGAAGCGCACGCACACTTCACCATTCCGTATTCCCACTAAGAGCAGAGGTAGTAAGGAGGCTGAAAGATGAAATCTCCTCATCCTCCTGAAAATCAGGATAACACAAAGCAAATTCACTAGATGGAGACGTGGCCAAGCTGCGTTCCAGACATTTTAAACATATTAAATGAAAATAGCAGTTGTTAGGTGAGAATTTGGGAGTTGATACTATTTTCTCCTGTTAAAGTCTTCCCCTTCTCATCCCCAATCCCTTGCGCACTGCTGTACCGTGCCTGATGTAGGATACTGCACTAGCAGGAACTTGGCCAGATATTTTCTTTATAAAGCATCATGCAAATCTATAGCACTGCATAAATAAAGCACAGTCCTATTAGCATAAGGCTAAAAAACCCCCAGACTGTAGATGTCAAATTGTGACTTTGGTATTCTGTCACCAGTATTTTATGCAATTTATGTTTTCATATCAGTGCTTTGACAATTTTTTTTCTTGCACGCTGGCGTCTAATTCGAGAAAGATCCTGCAGCTGGACATCACAAAGGAAACGTGATTTTTTAAGGACAGTTCGATCTAGGTTTGTATTAAAGATTTTTCCTAAAATAATGCAAAACTGGGACTTTAGGAAGCCTAGCAGAGCCTGAGAGAGATAAAAGAAGTATCATTAGGAATGACTAATAATCCTGAATTGACTGAAAAATTTAAAAAGAGACCTCAAGTTTCATTTTTAAGTCTCTTTTGCTGGGTACAGTTTTTGTAAAATGCGTGCAGTTAGGGGTGATGATCTCGGCAAGTATCAGCAGATAAAGACGTCGCTCTAGCTTTCTCTGAAACCTTCGTGGAAACAGACTGTGGTATTTCACTGCTCTCGTCACGCCAAGTATATCAACCTGTCAGAAGTACCTCCAAACTGCGCCTGCGGGTGAGGGACCATGAAAGGGGACAGCAGAGTCCTAGGGACTTGTACTAAGTTCTTATGCCAAGGCTAGAGAGAAAAGAGGTCATGGGACACGGAAACGTGGAGCTAGGCTGCTGTTCAGCGATTATCCCTTTGCTCTGCAAATATTGCCTCCAGTGCTTTGTGTCAAGGCTATTCCCTTGAGTCTGAATCAGAGCCGCATTGAATGGCAGCTCAAACAAAGTGTAGGGGAGGTGGCAGTTCAATCAGGAAGGTACAGACAGTACATTCTGTGGGTAATTGCAGGATTCCCTGTAGTATGTAAAGCAAATTAGAAAATACAAATAAATGAGGGGCAATTACTAAAACGTTTGCTTTGGAAACCAGAAATATTTTTTCCCTGCTGAAACAGTTATTGGCACCTCATTCTCGCACAGAGTTAGAAATGGGTCTACACCAAAATTTTCTGAAAAATTAAGTTGTTTCATGAACAGGGGGCGGTCGTGAAGCCTAGATTCATCTTTGTCTGTCTGATGGAGACTCTATTATGTCTAATAATACAGTTTAGCTGGCTTTATAGCACATATCTCCTTAACGTGGCTGTCGTTTTCAAGAAACTTGACAGAATTTCATCTGTGGGAGACTTCAGCTGCTCAGTCAGACTTCAGTGGAACGGGTCAAAGCATCCATAATTTATATGTGGGAGCTGCTTACAGGAGACAGTGCCGTCAAATAATCCACATTGCTATAGGAAATGACTAACATTGAGCAGGAAATCTGTAACCAAATTCCCAGGTAACTATCACGGAATCAAAACAGTTCTCAAGAATATTTTACATTGAATATTTTTAGTTTTACCACGGCAAAAAGGTGACTTGGAAGGGGAGCATAGTACATGAGATTCATTGCATTAACCAGTTAACTCTGTCCACACTCTGAACCCGTCCATGATAACCATTTTCCATTTGGATCCTGTTTATGCTACTGGACGTGAGCAACTTTCCAAGTTCCACCGACTGCTCTGGCTTGGTGGTACCCGTTAGACATGATAGACGTGATAGCACGCCTATCGCATCAGGGATAAGCAAACACCACAAAGCATTCCTGGCCTCAAATAACTTTGGAAAAAAGATAATTCTGCTGAAAAATGCACTCAGTCTTCTTTTTCACAGATCCTCAGAGAACAGGCACCACAGTAAAAGTATTCTAAGAATTACTAGTTGAATAAGCATTCAGCACACTCAAGCAACTTCCTCTTGTTGTTTGAGGCTTTTTAAAAATCACGAACACTGTTAGGGTTTGTGAGCACTCGCTGAGTACTGGGTGGGTTAAAACTACACCATGTCTCTGTTTTCCTAAAAAGGCATCCGCGGCGTGTGCTTTGATGCTGATCCAAAAACAGCACTCTGTGTTTGTCTCATGCTGGAGGGTTTTTGGCTACTCTATGCCATAACGTACCATAGCAAACAGAATCAGGCATGTGGCAGTTTGCTACATCTGTGCAGGGATAAGTCATTCATCTCAACCTGACACTTCTCTCTTTTCCAAAGTGACACTGCAAGAGAGAAATATGCTTGCTCATTGATGGGAAGGAGAGTAATCGGTCCTGGCAAACAGAGACGAATTTCATTCATACGGTCCATAACACACAGTTCGTACTTTCAGTAAATTTCCATGGGTAGTGTTCCACTAATTTCAGCCAGAAAGCTACATTTCTAAAATTATTTTACCATTGAATGGTAAAATGGGGTCCTGCGAGGTACTTTAAGAGACACTCTGTAGCATCAGGAGTAAAAATAACAGTACTTTCTTCAGAAAAATTATAGCTGCCAGTTCCAGATTTTCCATGGTAATTAACCTAGATGCACTCCAGTGATGAGTACTCTCCCTAATGACTCTATTGGTTCAAATTTTCCTGTGATCTCCTCTGACAGTATCATCAGGATGTTGTCAGTGCAAACAATACCCTTATCTAGCTTCTTTTCAAGTCACCTGATTAACTGGAGAAAATAGAAACAGAAAGAAAAGAGCATGTCCTTGCACAGAGGCTGTAAATGTCACTGAAAGGCCAAGGGACCCGTTCCACCTGTCCTTCCTTCGTTAGCTCAGCTTCTCCTCCTGAAGTGGCGGCTTACTGGGGGGCTTTATTTCCCGGTCTCTCTGCCAGAAGGTGGATCTTTACTGTTAGAAACCCAGTCCATGTATCCTGATCACAATGGCGCCTTTGTAAAGGGAACAGTGGGTACAGGGCTTGAAAAACAACTTTCCTTCCCATTTAGAACCCTATAGGCTCATTATTCAATAGCACAGTGGTAACATAATGCATTTTCATTTACTTCACCCTAAATGTATGTAAATTAAAGGGTGGGCTTTTTATTAAAAATAACACTGATGTGTTTTTTGTTATTCAGAAAAGAAATTGTATTAGTGAAAAACAGCGCTAATGACATTTCACATTCAAATTTGCCACTTGCTGGAAAAAGGCAGGTCTCACCCTGTGCTCAAAATATAAAAAATAAATACCAAATCTCTACTAATTGGTACTGTCATCCATATGGTTAGTCCATATGCGTGTTTCACTTGTTTTAACTTCTGATTGTCTCTTTAGATGTAAGATTGCATCCCAATAAAAAATGCTGCTCTCTTTACAATGAAAAACAGATCTGAAATGAAACGGCAGAATCGCTACATGCCATTGCTGGAGGGTTTTGGGGTGGAAAAGTATCACCTTCACCAGGAAAGATTACATATGTATGACAGTGTTTAATGCATTAGGAAACCAGGGACACTGCAAGGTGTGGCAACTTGTCTTTAACATTTCAATTTTTGAAGAACCTAGGGCTTGAAATCTAATCTTATTTAGCCTAAACATTTAAATGGCTATATTGTAAGATCCTGTTAGTGTGCCCGGATTGAGTGTTTGGCTTCATAATCAAGTAAAGGCACTCTTCTTTCAAGGCTGCCTCACCTGTGTGAGCTCTGCAGATAAATGATGGATTGTCTAGGTAATTATGGAGTATAGAGAGACAGTGTATGAGCACAGATTGAAGTATTTACTCACATCTAATCTAAACTCCTTCTAAAGCTAGAACATTTACCAGTCTTCTCGGTTTTCTGTTTGGAGGTCTTCCAGTCACATCTCGGGAAATGACAACCTCACACACACAAGATCAAGTAGAAGATGAAGGAAGAAAAAGAGAAAAAAAGACATTGACTACATGTGTTGATGGCAAAGTGAATGAAAGCCAATCAGAAAAATTAGAGTTTTGCATTTTATTCTCAAGGTGTTCAAGCCTATGGTTTTTTTTATATTTCATCATAAATATTTACATCACCTAGTTCAAGCTCTCATTTTTGCTGCTTTCCATTCCTGTTACAGTTATTTTGATTCTAGTGGACCAGTTCTGTCATGAAGGTCATCTCTGCAGAGGAAAATATAATTGCTGAAAGAGGCAGACTGAATCTCATGGAGAACCGTAAAAATCAGAAAGAGACCTTGAACCCAGGGATCAGAATTCAATGGGGCGAAAAAGTGAAGAAACACTGAGATGTGTCCACAGTTGACCTGCATTGTCAAGCAGGCAGTCTGCTGCTTCCTTGATTAGTTGAAGCTCTTTCCAAGGCATTTTGTTTCATTCCAAATACACTGAACCAAAACAATCGAGCCCTGAAGTCAGAGCAATGTAAGTCAGTCGGGCCAAACGTGCGTTCAGTCACAGAAAGCAAAACTGCAGAAGGAAGGTCAGGAATGTTTTGTTGGTCAAGGTGTTCGGACATTGAACAGCCCCTAAAAGTCCAAAAGAACCAACTAATTGGGGAAGCAGTTTAGGAACCTGAAGGAAGATGCTCTGAACAGTGGGAGAAATACTAAAGTAAGCAATTTCTTGTGAGAGCTATCCCTGAATTCGTCTGTAGCTTTCTGGTTCTAATCTCAGTACCAGTTTTGGCTATGCAGTGAAGAACTGCAAGAGGCCTTTGTTAAGCAAGATACAAAATAGAGCTCAGAATGGGGTCATGGAGAGAGAGATGCCTACTGCTTTTGTCTTGACCTGTGCTTTTCCAGTATCTTTGTCATCTTTATGTAGATTTTGAACACTCTGGGAGAACTAGGAGTTTTCTGTTAATCAGTGGGTCTGAATAAATACGGGAACAAAGCAATCCACTGGGCTTTTATGAAAACAAGGAAGACAAGACATTTTTATCCAACCTCTTCTGCCACTTGGGGACTGGGACACTTTTATTCGGTTACCAAAGAAAGCGAAAGGTTATGGTTGCCCTTATCTGTAAAGAATAAGGATGGATGTGAGGTTTCTGTACCATGTCTTGCATTTAAGTTTGATTGGTGCTACTGACAGCTGGCAAATGACAATAAATTATGTTTACGCTGGTCCTCAACCACATTACTGAGAAGAGTGACATGAGACTAGGTGGTAGCTTAAAAGTTCAATAGCCTGAGTTACCGTAATGGTTTCTGAGAATTAGGGTTGCTATACAGCCTACTCTAGGTCTCTCTATTTTTACTTTTGTATGTAGAGCCTGCTCAGGCCACAGGTAGCAATTTCGTTCATGGCATCATTCTGCTGCTGGGCGATGAGGGGGAGCAGTACACTAAACTTTTAGAAGAAAAGATATTACCTCTTCTGATACTGAAATCAGACAGTTCTGCCTCATGATCCAGGAGTCCATCTTGAATAGGACAACGATACTGAGAAATAGCAGTCCTTGAAACACAAGAAATGCAGTTTCAGGGCTAAAGCTTTGAATTCTGAGTTAAACAAACATTTTACACTCTGAGGCACATGATAGTTGCTGAACATGTTTGCCTTTTCTTCCATCACATTTAATATTAGTCTGAAAAATGTATCTTTATCACTTTTTTCTCTGACTTCTGCTCTTAATTCTTTAAGTATTTTTGTCCTGACTCCTTCTCTCACAGTTAATCCCAGAGATGCAGAGAAAGAAGTCCATTGACAGGTGTCTATTGTTGCAATTAGGGAGCCGCACAGTACCTCAGATGTCTTACTCTTTAGATTTTTTTTGTTGGGAAAAGCTGGAAAGCAATACAAAAGGATTTTCTGTGAAGACATCAGTCCATACTAGATACAGCACAGGCCTTGTTAACTTGCACAGTTTAGCATGCCTACTGTTTTTTCAAAAAAGGACGACTCTCTATGCTGTTTTTTTAAAAAATGACAAGACTTTATAATTCTAAAATAAAAATGTATTCCTATTAAACATTTTAAATAAGCACTGGTTGACACCTCAGCAACATCTAATTCGGCTGGCATTTGTTTATGAACCGGTATAGTGAATGAAAGTCCACGTGTGATCATTCATAAGAAGCGATCAGCTGTGGATGTACATTTCTTTGCAAACGAGGCCCAATTTCACAGCAAACACAGCTATAGCAAAGGCAACTGTCTCTCAGACTCTGTGTTATGTTCCTCTGTTATATAATAAGTCAAGGTTAATCACTAATGAAAATAAGCTGCGAAGCACAGCTACTGATTAAACATCAAAGCCATCTGTGCCATGTCACTAAGGTCCAATATAAAATAACCATAATTATTAATACCTTTTGGTATGCTCTAAAAATTATTACTTGTGAAATGAATTTTCCACATGTAAACTCACTTCCAAGGGACAAAGTAAAGGTCTAAAAAGCCTTTGTGAGTTAATGCTGGAATTTAATTAAATCCATAGTGCTGCTTAAAGTAGATCCACAGTCTCCACATATGCTCAAAAAGAAAAACTGTGAAACTAATTTTCTATGTCTTACTGGTATTCTAATATGAATAAAAGCTATTAGAGTAATAAACTAGGTTCTAATTAGAAACACTGGAACTCTCAAAGAGAACAAAGTCTGGAGTTCAATAAATGCGGTATTTTTGGAAGGGTATATATAAAGTGGAAGTCTTGATTTCGGTTACCCCGTATCGTATGAAAGAAAACGTAAAAGACCAGAAAGCAATCCTGAGAACTGTGAGAAAGGAGAGCTGGTTGCTCTTGGCAGTTGCCCTTACAATGCCTTAGAAACTCCACAAGATAGATAGAGCAAAACTCATTTATTCCAAATAGACTGGCTGAGATAAAACAAACACGGATTCCACATGGACCACACTAGCTTGCTGAAACCTGGTGGGGTAGCATCTACATAAGAAAGATGCACGCCTTTATACGGCACTTTCTTAGATGTGATAGCATAATACGGCTAGGCAAAATCTGAGCACAGAAAAAACTGGGTTTTGTATAAATGAAACACTTGCGACCAGCCCCCCCGCCTCAGAATGCTCCTGGGAACACTGTGGCTTATGAATTCATACATGCCTAGTAGGCCAATAGAGGTACAATAGATGTACCTCTTGTTCAGAGGCAATTGCAGCATCTCAGTAGGATCCAGCTGTGATCGATTCCTACAAACACTTGCAGGTTGCCCTACAGAGTCTCCTAAAGGGTAAATGCAAGCTGATGGAGTCACAGAAGCATAGAATCATTTAGGTTGGAAAAGACCTTTAAGATTTTCGAGTCCAACCGCTAACCTAACACTGCCAAGTCCACCGCTAAACCACGGCCCTAAGCACCACATCTGCACGTCTTTTAAACACCTCCAGGGAGGGTGACTCCACCACTTCCCTGGGCAGCCTGTTCCAACGCTTGACAGCCCTTTGGTGAAGAAATCTTTCCTAATATCCGATCTAAACCTCCCCTGGCGCAACTTGAGGCCGTTTCCTCTCTTCCTATCGCTTGTGACTCGGGCGAAGAGACCGACCCCCACCTGGCTACAACCTCCCTTCAGGCAGTTGCAGAAAGCGATCAGGTCTCCCCCCAGCCTCCTGTTCTCCAGGCTAAACACCCCCAGCTCCCTCACCTCCATCACACCTTACTTGTGCACCGTAGAGCTCTTCCCCTTGTCCTTACCCAGCCTGGAAAGCCAATGTGACAAATTTTGACCACTTTATTTATCACTTCTACACTCTAGAGGTAGTAGAGAACCATGCGGTCTTAAATTAGAACAGAATTAAAGGTAAATCCGACAATGCTTAGCCATTTTGTAAAGACCCCTCTAACAGGATGAGGCTCGACACAGGCCCGTGCTAGTCTCCTCCCCACACGTTCCGTCAGAAGGGAAACACGGCTCTACGTCCCAGGTGGGGCGTGACAGCAGCCTCTTCGTGTCACGCCAGGCGCATCCCTGATCACCTCTGGTACTTCTGGGCTCAAGGATTACGAACTCCCACTGGGGCTGGTTGGCGAACCAAGGCGAGACGCAGTGGACCAGGGAATGAGTCGGCAGGCCCTTTACAGTCTAAACCAGGGCAGTTACAAGTTCTCAGACAAACTCTGCAGTCGTACAGCACATTAGTCTTGCTGTCTAGGTAAGCAAGTAGGGAAATGCAGACTTAACTATACATGGAGGGGAGAGAAGAGCAAGTATGCACCGTTAAACAAGGACTACCGGTAATTAATGAGCTGTAAGTAAAACAAGCTTATTGGCTTCTTTACCTGCTGTTGTACCCTCTCAACTCCAATGAAGTACGTGTTACGTCGGCTTCTATTCATACCATACTTCATCAACAACTACGAGCATTTTATATACTGTTTTTTACTGCATGGGGACCAAACTCTTACTGTTGTCATTTCATAGAAGTCCATTGAATTGCACCACGAATTAATTTGGCCCTGCACCTCTGCAGCTGTGTGGAAGATGTTGGCTTTTCACCAAGTTCACACAAAGATGGAAATACTCATTTTCCACCAGTAATTTGCAGCTCCCACATTTGTCAAAAGCAAAAAGCATATTTTTATTTCCTTATTTATTTTCCCCATGAATACTGTTTTTGCAAAGCACAAACAGAAAAAACACAAATAGAAAATATATCTATCTCCAACCATAAAAATTCTCCAAATTAATGAAAACTCACAAATGTGTTAAAAGACACAATTTGAATGCTTCAAAGTGTATTTCTGTAACTCGCAGAATTTTGACAAAATTTGTTCTGTATGAAATCCTAATAAACTCCTTCCTCTGCTTTCACAGTGGTCGTTGCTTAGGGTGATGAACATTCATACCAGCTCTTTATCTTTCAAACTCAGGCCCTAGAAGTTTATTTTTGAAAGCCTGTTATTGAGACCCATGGAGATATAGTCATCAAGTAAGTCCTACATTACCCAAATCCCATTGTGCATTTTATCTGTTTTATTTCTTAATTCTAGAATATATTCATTGTAGTTCTGTCTTTTAAGCTCTTTTAGGGTCCAAGCTCCTTTAAATTAAATATCTGCTTCCTTTACAGTTTGATTATTTTATCAGGGTCTGTGGCAAGGATGCCAGGAGTAGTGAGAAAATCATGATGCCATGGATTTCAGAGACAAACCTCTCAGGGGCTTTATTAAAGTTTGGGTTACTTGGCCAGTTTGGGGCAGCTGTCCCGGCTGTCTCCCCTTCTCCCAACTCCCCTGTGCCCCTCCAGCCTCCTTGCTGGCTGGGCCGGAGAAGCTGGAAAGTCCTGGACTGAGTCTAAACACGACTGAGCAACACCTGAAACCGTCCGGGTGTTCTCAACACTCTTCTCGTCCTAACCCCAAACCGCAGCGCTGTGCCAGCCACTAAGGAGAAAATTAACTTTGCTCCAGCTGGAACCAGGACACTTAGACATCTGCCCTGCCTAACTGGGTTCTCAGAAATTAGACATTATGAGCCTGGCGTAGTAACTGCTGATTGCGACCCTGTGAAGTGCTATGGGATTTTCTCAGTCCCCATTGCATTCAGGGTAGAAAGAGCATGCTGAACACCTTATGAGGTCCAAGCATTACCCTGCAGGTTCTTTCAACAAAAGCTGAACAATGTCTTAGGGACATTATATCACATTATTTATAGTAGAACTTGCTGGTTCCTACATATTTTTTTCACTATTTCGTTGTAAAGAAGCTGTTATTTTCCACCGACCCTGCTCTTTACAATTTTTTTCAGCCGGGAGACCTTACAAAGTGCCAAATTCTCTTATCCTTAGTCATACCAAATGGCGTGCCATGTCAGGATTGGCACGGTCTCAACAAAAAGGGGTGCGTAACACCTGGTGGTGAATGCCTGTCACTGCCCAGACACAGCATTTTGCAGCAAAGACGTGGGACCCAGCTTTCCGAGGTGCTAAAATAACTGTGTTTGAAAAGGTCTGAACATTGTTGAGCCCACCTGTGTTTCACTGACTTCAAAAAACGAGTAGGTTTTCAACAGCTCAACAACTAAAGCTTGTAAAATTAGAAGGTCACGTTTGTCAGGTGAAAAAATTAATACTTTCACATCTTCAATGGACAGCACAATCATTCAGATTTTGGCCTTTTTCAGCTGCAATGTGGCAGCTACCCGGGGCCAGCACTACTGAGGCACCATGTTGGTGTCATTCCACTTTACCTGGCTTTAATCTGAGAGAGAAAAGCACAAATCCCTCCTCGCCTTTTCACGACCCAGAGGCTGCCGCTGCTGCTCCCTCCTATCTACAAGTAAAACCTGGCAGGAATGAGGACAAGCGTAAAAAGGAGGGAGCATAACGCCGTTTTTGAAAATGTAGCTATTTCATCTGTAGATATCCCCATTGATTCCCAGCCCGCAATACCGGGGCCAGTGCTTGAAAAATGGATGGAGTTTGCAGAAGTAACAATACAGAGTTAGACATTACTCAATTCTATTGGCGATGAGCTTCATTAAAGAAGATAAAAGCAATGCCTACACAGAAAATTCCCCATTCAGATGTCCCTGATGATCTCATGTGATGCTTGCGGTAAATAAACAAATAACTCGGAGACAGTGCAGTTTGGCAAGATTTCCAAATAATTTCTCGCTACCTAGTACAGCTCTCTGTCATGATGCAAGACATCGCATCAGAGGAACAGTCCGAAGTGAAGAGAAAGGACCTAGGTGGTCTTATAACCATAATAAAAGGTTAATAAGAATATTTATTACTAAAAATATTGATAAAATGCAAGCATTGGAGTACCAGTGGGAGAGTAATGATTAAATTATCTGATTCAGGGAAGATACCTGTATTGTGTAATAAACACTAGCATTAGAGCCTGACTCGTAGTAATAATAACCAGCAACTGATTATAAGCACTTTGCCTTCAGTGTTTATTTGTCTGCACCTGGATATTGCTGCTTGGCAATAATTGGACTCTAATCACTCAAGCAAGCTTTAAATTTACCAAGTGTGAGCAAAACACGCTATGTTCTGTTTACTCAAGAATAAACCGATCTCATTCAGAGAAAAGATGCCTGGTTGCCTCGCCTGACTAAGGAAAAAAAATCAACGCTGCAAAAGCAAATAAAGCTGACCTTTTTCTATTGTATGTACCTGAATTATTGTCCAGATTTTCTGGGGTACAGATATACTTTACTACACTTTTAGGAAGCCTGGTAGTAATCTGCAATGCGGAGGCTGCCAACACACCTCACTCTTGGCAAGTCTTTTAGAAAAAGAAATTCCTTCTGAACGGTAGTATATTAAGAAATGCCAGTCATCTGATATTGCTATGAGTTCTCGGCTTGCTAATGAATGGATGCTCTCTTTTCAGAGGGGTTTGGGCTTTGGTTTTTTTTTTTTCTTGAGGCCAGCTCCAGAGGAGAAAAGAGATGGGATCAAGCATTCACGGGTAGCTCATTAGCACCTCTAGTGTTTGCCAAAGTCTTTGCTAGATCAAACGCAACTCCTGCATAAATTGTGTATAAACGGCACATTTAAGAAAGCGCTCATCCTTTTAAAGGGAGGAAAGACCCTCTTGTAAAGACGAACTAAATTGTTAGATTTATAAATATTGCCTTAAATAGACATTTATACATATTTTTAACCAGTCAGGCATTATGCGGCATGCTTAAAACCCGTCCTATGGACTTTGCTATGACGGGTGCCGGAGAAATGCATAATTAAAAATGGAAAAGGCTTTTAGAGCCTGTTTACTTCGGTGACTACTGTGAAACAAATGTTTCTTTCTCCTCGCATCGCCCACCCACAGAAAGGGAACAGAACAAAGATGGCTCTGTCAGGCCTCTCTCCACTAGAGAACGCCTTGAGAGGCCAGAATGTATTAGGGCCCTGCTGAGCCCATTCAGCTCCACATAACACTCATGCACACCGTACAACTAATTACATGTCAGATTAGCGATTTCATTATTACCACACTACCACTAATTAAAACTGCTTTGATATTGCTCAAGTAGTTTTGTGTGTTTACACAGTTTTAAAGTCTGGTTTTTTGGAAAAAAAAAAAAAAAATTTTTTTTTTTAGAAGAATCAGATTATTATTAAGTAAAGGGCAAAAATAACACACTAAGGAAGCAAAATCTGTGCTGGCGCTTTTCTCCTGCAAACCAACTTTCTTACAAGTGAATTCTAAGTGCAGAGTCCCAACCGTACCTTAATCTGCAAATTGATAGATTCATGTCAGCTTTCCATTCCTAACACTGCCCGAAGCTTAAGTTATCCAAGTAAGTAAATAATAAAAGTTACATCATTTTAATCTACATTCATCATTTTAATTGCCTGAATCTTCACTCAGACAAAGTAGCACTGTAGTTTTATGGTATTTGATTAATGAGGGCAAGAAAATTGAAGTTTTGCAATAAAACTAAAAAAAAAAAAATTCAACAGACTTTTATAGTTTTTTCCCTTATGATTTTAATTTAATGGCTCGTGTTTTCATTACTGCAGAGGCTGTACACTTTAGCTTGCAATTATGTCCCATCTGTGAAGCACTGTGTTATTACAGTTTATTCTAGTAGCTTTTCAATCACTTTTGAGTTGTGCTTTACAAGTATTCTTGCAGCAGGTGGGCTTACTGGCATGGGACCAGAAATACACAAAGCGCAAAGCTGGAGTTTAATGGCAGCCATATGCATGTGGCACAGAGCGCCAGCCTTCCCCCATATGCTGCTAAGCAGCCCCTTCAGCCTGCCAGTCACTCTTCTTACTGACTACAGTCTCTAAGTAGTTTTCTGCCAGGGAAAAATATACCAAGGCAGCAAATTTCTCCAGTGCACCATCCTTATTACTGAGACAACCCTGTCATTAGCAAAAGCACAATGAACCTGATCTGGAGATGCATACCAATTAGGTTGCGTGGAGCACTTTTCCTTCTTATCTCTATGGAAACTCGGCCTCCCTGGCTGCAGTGGACAATCAGTCATGTTTCATCCACCCATATGTCACCTAGTTAACACTGTACACTTTTATGTGAACCAAAAAATCTGCTCTAACCCTCTCGACAATGCAAAGTAAAGAAATTAAAGAAAGGGAACGAGCGAAGTGCCCCGCGCGGCTCTGAGCAAGTGTGCCCCTGCGAGGGACCAACCTGCACAGTCAGCACTCCTGGCCGCGGATAAAGCAGCGAGACTCGTAACTTTAGCTGCAGCGAACACAAAATCTACGTTTAGGTGTCCAGTTCTAAATCTGGGGAAGCCTGTGTAAATAACTCCAAGCCAACTTCACCATTACAATAGGTACAGTCTTTAAAAATCTCACAAAAACGCTGTGCCACCTGCTTTGTCCAGGAGAACGCTTTACACTACTTTCCTCCACGTACCAGCCTTAAGGGTATTTTTTCCCCCGTGTACCCAGGATATTTTAAAAAAGCTAAATTTTTACCCAGAGATTAACCAATATTTCTGTCCGTGTTTGCCTGACTAAAGAAGAAGGTCTTTGGGAATGAGCAAATGCACCTGAGTCATTCCTTCTCTGCTTGTTTCTATGCCTTTTTGCTATTTAAGGCTTTGTGCTCATTTTTACATTTCTCTTTGTTTAAAAACGGCAACAGAAGGGGTTGGGACAAGATCGCCGTGGTATTGATTTTAGCCTCTACGGGTTTTGTCTGCAGTTTAATGTAAGAGAATGGTTACCAGTAGACATGCCATAGTTGCATCAAGAGCTGCAGTTTTGACAGTACGCATACCATATACATAAATAAAATACAGCCTCTTCAAGGCAAGAGAAGATGCTTTTTAGCTGTTTACAGCCCATGTTTCTCACCTACGATGTACAACCCCCCATTTGCTTTGTTCTACAGTAATGTTTCCTCATTTTGTATAACGGAGAGCAAATAATAATGTGTGGAATAGCTGTACGCCATGTCCTTTGGGCAACAATACCTTTCTTAGGAAAGAATGTCATCTTTATAGCGATATTTAATTTGTAATTAGCAAAGGAACACCTCATAGATGCATCGGATATCGACAGAAAAATAGAACAGGTCATAAATGTCAAATGGAAAAATGGAAATCTCCTTTTGAAAGCATACAGGTCTGACTGAGTAGAGACTTTGAGAATACTCCAGATTAAATGCAATGAATGTGCTTGATATGGGCAGTGGCACACCAGGAGAGGTGAACTCGTATTCCAGATGAACAAACATTTAAAGAAGCTGAATGCAATTAAAATAGCATCTATCAAACAATGGATGTGGAAAAAAACCCAGCCAAGCTGAGAACTGGTGGTGACTCAGGAAGCTGCGTGAAAAGAAAGAGGAAGAAAGAGGCGCTCCAGGAACGCTGGCTTCTCTCGCAGAATTGCCTAGACTTATGTCAGTGCTGTTGATATTCCCATGATACTGTCACTTATAGAACATTTATTTTTTATTATAAAAGCAATTCTGGATATGTGTAAAATTCTAAGTCTTCTAGTGGGAGCAATTTAAAACTGAATAATGCTCTCCCGAGGGGATTGTACTACTCCTTGGGTTTTGTTTTTAGGTTTAACTCATCACAAGAAAAACTTCTTCTTCAGAAGTAATTATTATTAGTTGTGACCCTTGAGAGCAACGGAGAAAGAGTTAGTAGAGAGTTGTGAGGGAGCTGTTCATTCAAATGTTAAATACACTTTTAGGAAAACAGAGCGGACTAGAAATGAGATTGAAATGGGCCAGCAAAATTTTGGCTAGTCTGGTCAGGGTTATTACCAACCTGCCATTCAGCTATTTATGGATTGCTACAAGCAGTCATGCAGACAATTTCTTTGGAGATTTTATTTTATAGATACAACAATATATTTTGTATTCTTCAGTAAAAGATGTCATACCTGATATGAGCTTTTTCCTTTATCAGTTCAAGAGAAGAAGAAAGATAGAAATAACTTAAGTATTTCACCTGCTTCTGTTTCAGATGAGAAACCCATTGCGTTTCTCAGCCTGCAAAATGAGCTCTGCTACGCTTGCTGGTTTTGTGCCCTATAGCCCTAGAAGGGTAATGTTACAATAAGGGCCCGATTCTGTGTTCAGTGAATAGGGTAAGGAACAGCCTTTTTACATAAGCTTCCTTTTTTTATTTTTTTTTAGGATGTGGCCACTGTTTGTACACATTTTGGTCTCAAAAACAATGACTGAAAATGCACTGTAAGTGCATAAGACTTCTAAGAAACAGAGAATAAGAATGAGAAAAATAATTTTATACCCACGGGATTTTTATTATTTTTTCACAGAGACTTAGATGTCCTAAAATTAAGCATTTTGCTAAATAAGAACCGTAGAAATTTGATGCAAAACCAAAAGTTTTTCTATCATGGCCAAATGCAAACTATTTACAGAGAATGGACATTTATACAGTAGAAAACAAATAACTACTCTAGTGTTTAGAGTCCCCAGAATGTCACAATCATTCTTGTAACTTAGCAGTCACTCTGTCCTAGTTATGTGGTACTTGTCATTGCTGTGTAATGAAATACAGTAGTCCTCATATACAGTTGGCTTTCGGGCCGTGAAGACGTGTTCCTAGTACGCCATTTCAAATATGACCTTAGGAACAACATGTAAATCCTTGTACCACATAACCCCTTTTTTTTTTCCCTTGATTTATTTCACACTTTTTCTTTGCTTAAGGCAAATTCACAGACCATTTTTGTTTTTCAGGCAATTTAATGAGAAACTTTTGAACACGGAGGGTAAAAACTGCTGCTTTACCTTGCTGTTTATGATGCTTGCACAGAAACCTTTGAATTCAGAATAGGCCAATTTGGGATCAGGGGTTATTTCAGGAAAGGAAGGAAGGAATGTAATTGTCAATATTCATAGGCATAGGATAAAATGGACTTCAGTCAGTATAACTACACTATATTTTTACTTAAAGATGTGAGGATCAGTTCAATATAGCACGCTGTAATTTTTTCCTTGATATTGTATCACTGGCACTTTGCCGAGTTCAATATGTTTTACTTTCTGGTGCTGCCGTACAACTCAGCGGGCATAGTCTCAACGCAAAGCCAGGGAGGGAGACAAATTCCTGCGAGCCGAGCTGTGCTCGGCTGAGGACTTGACGAGAGGTGGAAAGATGCTTGAGCTGCTTTTCTGTAACATGACTTCAGAGCAATATTGGGAGCATCAAGGAGCATACGCTGGGTTACATCAACAGCCAAATTCCTGTAAGAACCAAATAAAGTGCAAAAGGTTTAGCTGCTTTCTGATCAATCCAGCCTAATGTTAGACACCTAGTTGAAGAGCTGAGTTGGGAGCCTGCCAAACTCATCTCCCTTTACAGCCAGTGGAGAAGAAAGCCTTCGGCCCAACAGCAATCCAAGGTGTCTTCTGAAGGTGAACTTTTCTCTCCACGGGCAGTCGTGAAGCCTGGGACAAACACGTTGCTAGCATTAGCTCCTCAGCCAAACTCTGAGTTACGACTAGACATGAGCGACTAACCTTTTCCAGAACAACATGGCACGCTGTGGCACCCCTGCCGCAGGACTAAGGGAGAAGCCTCGCTGTATTAAGTTTGCAGTTAAAATACTGCTGTGGTAGCGGGTGTTTCGTCAGAGTGAGTTTACTCTTGATGGAAGCAATCTGAGTGACAGGTCTACAAAATGAAGTTGTCTACTTACACCAGCCTTTACTGAGATGGCACTTCAATTTCCAGCTATTTGAAACTGTAGTTGCTTTTTCAAGAAGGCCAAGTATGGCTTGTTATTGACAAAATAAAGGAGGTTCTTTCTGGTTTTTCTTCCTCCTTTTTTTCCTGGGGCAGAGTGAGAGCGCTACCTCAGCCGACTGCTTCGAATGATGCTAACTGCTGACTAATCCTGAATTCAGCTTGGGTGTGAAACAAGGCAACTTGGAAAGTTACTGCATATTGTCTGTCTCGACCATCCCACGAGAAAGCAAAACCTACTCAGCACCTGAAAGTCTAATATGCACTAAGGGGAAGAAGTCACACAAGTATACTAGTGAGAATTAATACTGAAAATCCAGAAAACGTAAAAGGAAAAAAAATTTCTTGGGAAGCACTGAAATGCACAGTCATGATCATTACACAGCCTTCAAGTCCATTCCTGCCATGATTCCTGCAAACAACTACAGATGCACAGATAACATTTCCATCCATAAAATAGGCTTTTTATGATTTGTATCCCCAAAACGCAAAAAGGTCTTTTTCTGCAGTTTTACAGAATCTGGCCTGAAGGTATGGCATCTCCTTCGTTATTCTACCAGAGAGGGACAATAAAAAACTCTGTTTCTGAAAGTCCAAGATGCAGAAAGCAGCAAAATTATTCAAGAAAACAAAAAATATGGCTTCATCTCCCTTGCACATACCAAGCACAAACTGATGCAATTTTGTACATCATGGGGAAAGGCTTTTCCAGTAAAGGTGTCACTTCCAGAGGTTATTAAGAGTGGTGAAGTGGAACACCGTGCATAATGTGGTACATTTATTTGGAATAAATGTACATTTTGGGGGGTGAATATTCTCAATAATGTCACTAATGTGGAGAGTTCCAAAGTTAGTGTAGAGATGAAGTATCACAATTATTGTCAGAAATACTGTATAATTTATGATATCAGATAAGAAATCAGTATTCAGGCTTGAAATTTTCTTTGCAATTATTGTCAGAGTGGGTGGGAAATGCAGGCAATTTATTGTCACAAATCCTGAAGATATTAGAAAAAGTCTTGATCCAAAGATAATCTTGTAGTTAAGGCAAATTTATGAAGTTAGGACAGTGATATGTCAGGGCCGATAGTTCATAATTATTTCAGTAAAATTAAGCGGAGCCTTTCATATTTTCTCAGCTTTAATTACATTTCTCTGTTTTTTGGCTAAATCATTCCTGATTATGCTTTTTGACACAAAAACATTCATTTTAGGATCTGCTCCGGAGCTGGTTAGTTAAGCCTGTCTTTTCGTTTCCGTACAATTTGGTACAACCCATAAAGAGACTTCCTTAAAAATCTGCAGCTTCACAAAACTTTTGCTAACTTTGTGATGAAAAATGCCGGTGCATTATTTATTCAGCTTTGATTCATCTAAATTAGATTCTTTGTTTATTAGTGTTTTATGGTTATTGGTGGTTGTAGGATATTTTTACCAGCACTTCTTTGGGCATTTACCCTGTTGAGCTACATAGTTAAATACCTAAACCATATCGTGTCATTTCTGTTCCCTTCTTGAATGATCCGAGAAGCGCGCGCGCACACACACACGTATGCACTTACAAGGACCCTCAACTCTCTGTACTCCTATACTTATATACGCACTTACATTTACATACACCTATATACATAAATATACAGATACTCATACATGTATATGCATTTGTACATGCACATAGCCCCCCCCCCCTTCCTGCCCTGTCTGCTAAAATCAATTGTTATTTCTTGTAAAGAAAAAGATTTCTCCATCCAATTAAATTCTCTACCAGTGCCTCGCTTTACTTTGCATTAGCATGCTCACAGAAAGGGGCTAACCTTTGGGGGCGTTCATGAAAAAATGGAAATCAAGATACTCAAATCAAGGTATGATTTAGCTTCACCCAAAACACTATGGGTCTTCTTCTTCCCTGGTTACTGACTCACTCGCTGTCCTGTGTTGTAAGAATTCCTCTGGGCGTCCAATCTAGGCTAACGTGCCATCATCCCTTCTCCGGCAGAAACGCACACATAAGTTTAAGGTGAACTGGCTTGCTTCCGCTGCGTGGTACATGCACTAGATGAGAAAATTACCTACCTTGCATTTCTGCTTCTTTGAAAATGTCTTGCATGAATCTTTTTTCCTGGCTTATGTCCCATCCTAAACCCAAAGCATTTTCATCTTTTAAAGACACCATCGTCAGACAGGAGCACCCCAGGAGAATCAATAACCCCCCGCGGTAAATGCACACTTCTCTGGCCTGACATATCCAGCCCATCAAATGTTCCTCTGCCTAAAAGGAATGCAGAGCTCCCCTTCCCCGTCATTAAACCCATTCCTGAAATCAATGCACATATATTAATTACGTGCGCGATTAATGAAATAAAGCAAATGCTTTAAAAGCAAACCCGCTATCCAGGCATAAGGGACAGCTGAAATAGGCAGTGTCCTCTCTAGGCCTGAGCCGGCGACGCGCAGCATGCTGTCCTCAGGGGCAGGGAAGACGCATGCCCCTTCTCTCGTCCCTTTTCATTTCTGCCTGTCTGCTAGGTGGTCTGAGGGAAGCAATAAGAAGATGTGCCTACAGACACGTTAGGACTGACGAGCAATTAGCCAGGCTGATGATGCGGGCTGCCTCCGTGCTGGTGAGTGGGTGGTGGAACTCGGCTCTCCGCACTGCTACGTGGTGCGACTGGTCTCCTGCGTGGCGTTGGCCCATGCTTTCCACCCGGTCTGCTCCCAGCCATGCCTGGGGACCATTCCCAGTAGGGACTTGGGCCTGCCACCAGTTCCAGGCGCTGGTTTGCACATGGTCACCCCGACTTGGACCTCAAGCCACGGACATGGGTGGCTCTGGGGCTCTTGCCCTCAGTGCCAGAGGACTGTCCCAGCACATCTCATCGGCTGGTCTGGATGTAGCTGTACGGACCTACTTGTGCTTTTTTGCTGTTAACCTGCCTAATGCCTGTCACAGGTAACAGTGATACGCCAGCAGTCTTCTAGGGTTAGCTGTTAGTGAATCGGGAAAGCAGTGTGGCTAGTGGGTAGCTGGACAGGAGAAGACTGAAAAGATGAAGCAAAGGAAAGAAAAGAGCGAGCTGTCTCTCTTCCCCCACATTACACTTGTTACTTAGTCCTCTCCAGCAAGGTGGAAGAGCTACCCCAGTTTGGCACTTCAGGTACGTAGCTTCCCTAAGTCCGAAACACGGGATCACTCCAGCCATGTGTGACTTAGGTGAGGGCAATTCTCCACCCTGTCCTCCCAAGGCAGAATAGTACAGCAGGAGAATATCTAAAAAGCAAAAACTGACAGCAGCAGCAACAGAAGAAGCTAGGAAAGGAAACAGTACTTATAGAAGATTGCGTAATACATGTCCTTCAATGAGAGACATATGGTCTCCCATGTAAATTGCAATGGTGTCTGCTCTCATGATTTCATTCTAAGTCTTGTGGTGTTTAGTGTTCCTTCCTTTCTTAAAGCTCCCATCTGAAGTGATTATATGACTATCTCAGCTTAGTTTAAAAAAAAAAAAAGGTAAGAACATAGTCCTGGATGCAAAGAAGATTTTAAAATTTAACTCCCATTTCCCTCAATGGTGCAAAATATGTCGCATGACAAAACAAAAACCTGGGATCTGTTCATTATTGGTTTCAGTACCTTGATTTGTAGCATGATTTACCGTGTGGAAGTGAGCAATCCTGGCACTGTCCCACAACACCCCACCCCTGATGGCTGCCAAGACCACCCCAGGGAAGTACAGAGCCTGAGACAGGACAGGCTTCCTCAGGCTGCCCTAAAATCTTTCCTGAGACTATTTCATGTTCCCAGAAGTTTGTTTCTAGCCTCCGACTCTTGCAAAATTACTGTTCCTTAGGAAGCATTATTTATGTGCAAAATTTCTGATTGTCCTTATTCTGGGTTTCCGTTATTGGGAAGTAAAATTAGAAACATGCCTGTACACTGTGATGGAAGTGTTTTCTTCTATTAGACATAAGAAATACACAGCTTTTTGCAGCTTTTTCCATTTTTACCCCCACGCTGACTGGATGGGCATAGTTAACCTTTCCAGTGCATATTCAGTATTTCTAACGTATGTTTTCTTTCCCATAATTCAGAAAGCATAGCGGGACAGTCTTAAAATTTTAATCAATGAATCTCAAAAAGTCTGAGTTCAGCCCAGGAATGGAAGACTGCAGTTTGAAAGTTTGAAAATACCAGAATTAACCGTATATAAGATCAATGTCCTAAAAGGGTTCTATAGAACATAGGATTTATTATTAGATATTAAGACAAAGTGGCTACTTAACATACCCATTTGCTGGCTTTCAAATGTACATTACCTGCCGCCCTTTTGTGTTGCTGTATGTCTGCTCAGTTCCCAGAAACCTACCTAAAAATACACTTTAAAATTGCATCTATATTAAGACCACAGCTAGCAAGTCACAGCTCCATCGCAGCAAACCCGTACGATTAATGACTCTTCAAAAATGAAGTTTTTAATGGAAATGCATTTCTGAAAAAGTGTTGCCCCCTTGAACACTGGAAGCACTGCAACTCTCGCAGCGTGGCCCAACTGAAAGCCTACTGAAGCCGGTGCAAAGGCATCCATTGACCCGGGCGGCCTTTGTACCGTGCCTCTGGGGTTATCAGGGTACATCTTCATACACAGAATGGAAGTAAAAATGTTTATAGCAAAATTCTCTAAAGCACAGGGAGAACTTTTTATGAATCAGCTATTCAAGATTTGTACAGCTCAATCGGTAGCATTTTCTCTTTATGGATTTTTCCCTTGGAGGGGATGTGCATATTGCATAAGGAACATAAATAAGTAACAACTCCCTGCATCATCGCTATTTTTTTGCATTCATCTTACTTTACACATACTATGACTCCATGGGGCAAGCTTTATGTGCAGGACCTTCCCTCATTCTGGCCGGAAATAAACAGTTATGCTAAAGGTAGATTTTTAAGAATACCTGAATAATAGGCAGTCATTCCCCACCAGTTCATACAATGTGCATACAACAATAGGGCCTAATACTTGTTTCTCAATAGCAAATGAATTGTAGGATTATGTTAGGGACGTATCTGAAGTAAAACATCCAGTTTAAACATTGTCTGGCAGGTTAAACTGGAAAATGGTAGGCTGCTGTCCGATGTTACCTAGTTTGCTTTTTTGACCAGAAGAGGACGAATCAGACTGGATGTCAACACAGATGCGACTTGTATGTAAGCCTCGATTTCTTCTCATCCCTCCGGTTCACAAGTACTTCCCACATGCACCTTATCTGCAGGATTTCAGAGCATTTTGTAAGCTGAAGTCCCAATTCTGCAGTTGCATCCACAGCTCTGGAGACAAAGTGAAGGTCTCATGGGACTGGAAGGCCCACTTGGTTTCAGTGCACGTTCTTGTCCACACAGGATCTGCATTTTTGCAGAAATGACTGCAACCTCAAGGCTTATCTATGAAAATCTGATGGAAGGTAGCAACCAAACATCAGACTACAACATCAGCTGGTAAAAAAGAGCAAAACAAGAGAAAATTGGCCCAAAGTAACCCTGGAAAAGTGAAATTCTGCCATCTACCCTTAAGTTCTGCCTACTGTGGTTTCAGTATTTATCGATGAGTTGAACCAAGCACACCAAGCAAAGAAATTAATTTTTCTTTCTCAGAAGGATTAAATGATCTTCGAGTCTGCCAGGATGTGAGGTAGCTAGCTAAGCTAGTTAATTATCTCAGAAATTTAACAAGGGGCCAGAACCTGAAGTCTGTGGAAATTCCACCTCTGCAGCAACTGATGCTTTCAAGTTTTGCCCAGAGATGTTCTTAAATGCTCACTGATGACTTGACTTTTCTCACAGTGTTCTACTTCAGTAATTTTTAAAGGAAGAAAAAGAAGAGAACACATAAAAAAGAGATATCCTTTCTTCTCCCATCTCTGTCCATTAAATGACTGATTCCAACTTAATGCATTGATGTTGAAGGTTTTTGAAATTCAAAGGTATGTTTCTCTTCCCATCTCTAATGGGATAATAGCACATACTAATGCACATGCATCTGTTCAGAAGAATTACAAAGTTGCAAACATTATCGCTTTATGATCATCGTGCAATTAGACAAAAGAAGACACATATAGAGACAGGCAAATGGAGAGGATAGAAGACGATGACATCCAATAATATAAGCTTCTTTTTTCTAGACTACACAAAGTTCCATTTACAGTTTGCATATTGCTCAAATTCACCCTTTCAAAGGGCTCCAAAACCAAATGCCTAAGATCTGGCAGTACTTATATTGCTTATTTGCCCTTTCCTTAAACTCTTCACCTGATACACAGCAAAAAAAGAAAGCATGATGTCCTAGTATAGGCATGTAAAATGTACAGTAAATTATTTTAAAAAGGAAGCACTTTAACGCTAGCAAGCACCAACGATCTGCTTCGAAGCTGTCACCAAAGGACACTTTAGACATTAGAGTGCATTATTGGGTAGTAATAGTAAATGGCTGTATAGAATCTCACTGATCATTATTGCCATTTAATCATTTTCTTTCCTGTTTGTGAAATGGATAAATGAACATTTTCATGCTCTCGGAACAAATGGCATAAATCAAAATTGACAAAATAGTTTGAAATAGTTTTCACTTAAAAAAAAAGCCATTCTTTTGATCCACTGCAACACTCCAGCTATATGTAACCACAACGTATCTTCTTGTATTTTATTGAAATCAGCTCACTACAAATTAAAAATGGAAATCTCTTCTTCACAGTTTCAGGCTCATTGCACTGTATTAAGCCCAGGAATTTGACTCATGGCTGGTTGTGCCACGTAGGAATCTATCACAGCCCACCAGGTTCCATCTCCATCTCTAACTTACGCATTCATGAACTGTACGGACTGCAAATGATCCTCATCTATACCACTTTTCTTACGACTGAAGCACAACCATTGTAATGCTTAAAAAACACGTTCAATAGAACACCTTTCCTTTGCACTGAGTTTAGCCCTTGAAGTGCGGTTTTGGAACAGGTTTTCGTGTACGCAATGACTTATCCGCATGGCAGCCCGTGCACCTACCTCTCACTCATATCTGCCTGTCCTTAAATACGTCGTAATACAAAAGCACATAACTCTAAGTACACTGCATCATTTGTGCATGTGCAAACACGTGCTTCAGGGTGCCGACAAGGATTGCCCTCAGAAAGGAGGAAAACCGTGGAGGTGGGAGATGGGAATCTGCTGTGACTACCATCCATGAGTGAAAGAAGCACAGACGCCTGCTTCGGCGTGCACCCAAAGGGCCCTGTGTTGGCTCATCAGGAGCCGGGTGCGCTGTGGCCGGGAGATGCAGAAGGCTGGCACATCATTCTTAATTTCTCCTCACACCTATAGCAGTGTTCAAAAAAACCTTTCTCAAAGAAACGAAGACAGACTTCACTTAAACAGTGAAACCCTGTCCCTGAGGAAGTCAAGGGGAAGATCTGACTTTTCCGAGATCCCTAAATCGCCCAGTCCCCGTTGGAGACACGAGCATCAGTCACAACACACGGACAGAATGTGTCTAGGATTTCACTTCAAAGCATTTTCCTGTTCAGACGAAACACACCCCAAACCAAAACAAAACAAGAAAAAAATTCCCCAAAGCCTCAAAAAGAAGGAAAAGATAGGAAAAGCTTAACGAAACACTGCTCTTGCTGCCCAGTGTTGGAGACGAGAGGTCCCTGCGATCAGTGGTGTGCAGAGCGAGGAGCGCTACCACCGCTGCAAACACGAACGGCTTCTGTCAGAGGGAAACGCAGCTGATTAATCAACTTGATATTACCCGAACTGATTAAACAATGAGACGTCCTGGGGTTTTGCTGTCTGTCCTGATGAGTGCTCATCATAACTATTAGTACAAAACCCCAGCACGTCTCCCTTGGGAATAAACTACCTTCTAATGTTTTTCCTCTAAAGATTAATTCCGTTGTTATGGAACCTGTGTATTAAAGGAACCATAAACTAATCATTAGTCATTTTCAAACAATCTGACCTTTCCAGCGTTGACTGGTGGAGTGTTTTTGGAAGAGGTCTTGTTCAGTTTCCCTTATTCACATAAGCTGGTTTACTTAGACAAATAGAAAACGGACTGATATGTCTGCAGTATTGTGTTCATTTCTAAAGCAGAAAAAGTGGACATTTTTTAATGAACTTTTTTTCCCTGAAGTAATGTTTAAAGGATTAGCAGCTGTGGAAACCATGAAAACCTTTCCTTTGTTCCACCAAATGACCCAAACCTCTGCCTAACCTCTAATACAATAAACTCTCTCTCTGAAAGACCCCATTAAACTTGAGGGTTACCTGCAAAAGGAAACAGTTTTTTAAACATGCACTTAAACAGAGGATAAACGGTGTATTTGTCACGTGTCAATAAACAATTTCTCAACTTGGATAAAATTTAAAAGTCGTGCTGGAAAGACATGTTCTTTGCATGTCTGAAATGGGTCTCCCTTGTCTATAAATCTGGTTTTTAACATGATTACTGGTGTGTTTGTACGGCAATCGTTCAGGTGCAGAGAGCAACCATGAATAAATTACCCCAGAATTCCTCTTTTAGGAGGTTAGGGAAGGCCCCAGCTTTCCACATTACAGTATAACCTCGTAGATGTTACCAGTTTCAACTTTTCGCCTTCCATCAAGACCATTCACAACTTCCCTACATCCCTGCTTGTGAGAAAGATTCAGTCTGACAGAGACCGAAGGCAGGAAAAGGCAATTACTTCTAACCTTGGATTCAGGCTTTTTTTCCCGATTTCCAGTGATAGCAGCTTTTAAACACTTAACAGCTTTGTTAGCTTAAAACAAATTTATATCAATTTTAATTCAGATGTCTGGTTTCAAGAGTGGGAAATATTTTTTTTTAATCTATTAAACCTTTTCGCTCCGAGGGAAAAGAATTTTAAAATAGTCTTATGCATGAAATTCTCAAGTCATTTCGACTGGATTCATCAACGAGTGTTCTACCATGCACATCCTCTGGGTTTATTCTAGGCAGCTTCCTTTCCCGAAGTTTCCCTGATATGTATGCAGGTCAGAGTAAACAAACCCATGAAAAACTCCGAGCCCAAGCCCTCGAGCACAAAGGACACAAAGAGCAGCTGCCCAGCTTCAACCCTGCAGGCATAATAGCAGTAGGCTGGTGGTTCTCAGCCCTGCCATTCCCCACAGGGCATACGTCCCCACACAAAAGCTTGCCAGGTTTGGGTTTTTTTCCTTTTCTTTTTTCTCTTTTTTAAAGGTGTGCACTAGCTTAGAGAAATGACATAACAGGGCCCACTCGTGTTCATTGCTCACAAACTACCAGGTGCTCAGATGCAACAAATAAATGCAGAGGCAAGTGCTAAAATTTGTTCAGGTCCTAAATACTGCTGGTACCTTTCTGGGTTATTTATAAGGCTTAAATATTCCTAAAGCGTTGGAAGTATCCGTTTGTTAACCTTCCTGGTAAGCACCTGAAACAAATCCCATTTCCTATTGGCTACCTAAAACAGGTATCAGCTCAGCACACTGATTTTTGTAACTACTGTTCTTTAGATGCCTACGCTCTTCCTCTTTTTACATAATTGTGTCTAAACACCTACACATATTTAGGGTGGTGAATTTCACACAATTACAATGTTTGGCATGACACATCCCCCCAAAATAGTCCCATACACCTGACCATATACCCATGGTGGCTAACAGGAGTTCTGTCCCCGATTCAAAATAGGCAGGGTTTTAGATCTCAACATCAACACCTTTATTCCTTTGCTTCACAGCTACATTGCAAACTCTTAGAAAAACCTATGGTAAAAACTTGACTTCTTGATTTCCATTAGAGTCAACGGAAGTTTTGTTCAAGTAAGAAAAACAACTTGTGCTTTTCAGCGGTCTACACTTCTGAAGCGCGTCTGACAGCTAACTACGAAAAGCCAGACTATTACTGCAGACATTAACTGTACGTGGGTCCACTGAAAAGTGTTACGAGGTCCTCAGCCTAAGAAAGGCTGACAATCTTTTGACTATAGAACTAGATTTACAGTTTGCTCACAAATCAGGAGTCGAAGTGATCCCAATTAAGATACCTTTTCTGTTCCCTCAAAATAAAGTAAATTTATAGACATTTTTCCCCATTAAAAATGTTTTTAGAAGTGGAACCTTTATTTCAAACCTCCAGCCTGTGAAACAATTTCCTTTGATTGTATTGCTGGCAATTTAAAATATGATTGATGATTAATCTTTTAACATGTTATTTTACAAGATTTCTTTCAACTGCAATTGCAGATTTTTAAAGCCATAAATAAGGCCTGTAAGAAATCAGCTACTATGCAAGTGTCTTTAAAAGCTAGTAATTTCAGTTACCTATGCAGTAGGTGACTCACAGTCAGCTTAAAAACGTAGACTAGAAAGTCCAACGCCATTCCCACCCCCCCACCCCCAAAAGTGCTGCCAGCAAGATTTCATTATTTGTTTTGTAATCAATAAAATCTATTAGCAGACAAGGTATTGCAATTGCCAGGACATCAATACAACTAGTTTAACTTCAGATGCTGGTTGACTTGGGATGTCAAAGCTCCCACAGTTGTTGGGAGCCTGGTATTAAGAGAACAGATACAATCCTAAGCCTAAGTGTTAACAAAGCCTGTTGGCATCCCAGAGGAGATTAGGTTGCTGATCTTGTAAGGATCAGCTACTTACTCAGTGATGTTTACACTGACATTGATGTAGTGACATCCTGATCTAATTACATGTCAATAAACCACAGTCTTGATGCCCTGAGAAGGTCAGGAGAGGATTACAAGAACTCTGTCGCCAATCCTTAAAGCCTAAGGAAGCAACCCTGTGACTTAATTACCATGAATTCAGTAACTGTAAAGCTATTGTTTTAAATGGGCCAATTCTTTTCATAAATAGAGTGCATCCCTCCCTTTAACCCTTTCACCTCCAGATTTTGCAAACCTTCTGCATGCAATTCACTGCTTTAGCAAACACTCTGGAAACTTGTTGAGATGCCTCCAGGTCATTTGTGTCTAAAATTCTAATTCTTCTTTGAGTCTAAGCACTTTTAAAAGTTCTGTTTTAAATGTACGTCATTGTTTTCATGTTCTCTGGCATGGTGCCGGGGGTAACCAGCACTATGTTAATTCTGGCAATCAGTGGGTGTGTTTATCTCCTTAATGCCCTGGATGGCCTATGCTGCAGTTTTAGGGATGCAGGGATGGCTGCTCCTGCTCAGGGAAAGGTGGAGTATCAGCCTCAGGGTGGCAAAAAGTAATCTTGCCTGAACAGCTGGGAAACTTCATGATAGCTTTGCTGCAAACGTGAGAAAGGTTCGGGTCTGTAGAACAAACACAAACGTGAGAAAGGTTCGGGTCTGTAGAACAAACATAGGTACCTCCATGCATCACATTATGGATGAGGCTGGTACCTGCTTTTAAGCACTTCCAGTTAAGAAAAGTACAACTTTAGCAGGCCAGAACTAGGTTTTTTTAGGCTAGCTGTTATTGTGCTTGGAAGGTTTTGTTAAACAAGATGTAACACAGGGAAATGGATGTAGAGTTTCCCTTATCTGTGGGTTACGAGTAACCGGAATTGCTAGTGTCATTGAGTCATAAATTAATTCCCTACCCTTCCTAAAAGCTCAGAAGATTTTTAAAGGTTTGGCTCATTCTGAGCGCTGTGTTTGCCTCACACTCGGGTGGAATTTTGGTTACCGTCTTACGCGAAAAGACAAACTTCTCATGTATTAGCGAGATGCGAGCAGGGACCCTGCAGCACAGGATCTTCTCCCAGTGCAAAGTACCCACAAGTGTTCTGCACTGCCACAGGCAAGGTATTTTTACCTGCTTCATTTCTTAAGCCCTGGGAGGGCGGGAGGGGCTGCTGGAGTTGGGGGCAAGAAACCTAGCTGGTTTTGCACAATTAATCTTCCTAGAGCTTTAGAACAGAATTTTTGTTTAAAAAGGAATGCACTGTATTCTGTCTGCCCTGCTCTGCATGAGGGGTTGAACCAGATGACTTCCAACTGAAATTATTCTATGATTCTATGTCAAGTGGTGAAATCTATATAAAAATACGTATTTTTTCTGCTCCTCCAGCCTTCCCTCTTGCTTTTCCTAGTCTCTTATTTCATCATTTTATTCACCCTTCAAGTAAACTACCGGGTAGTGATGTACAAAGCTTTCATTATGATATCCAAAGGTGCACAGCTATTTCATATTGCTGGAAAGGACACAATCTTCAAGAGCAGTTGAGTAACTTACAAGTCTAAGGCCCACTTTTAAAAATGACTCATGCTCTTTGAAAGTCAATGTTGTAGTGCCATTCCATGGGAGATGACAGCTTTCAAACATTTCCTCCAATGCAACAAGCTGAAAATAAAGGAGGTTTTCTTTAATGGTGAGCTTTTGAGTGATGAAAGCACTTGGGGGGATATGGATGACATTGAAAACTAACTCTCAGAGTGTTTCAGTGGTTTTGATGACAAACATGTTTTTACGGAAACAGGTCCTAGTGTGACCTTAACTTGATTTGATCTGAATTGTGTTACAGATAAAAACAAAAAGGACCAGGTTCAACCCTGACAGATTTCTACTGGCCTCGTTGAATTTACACCAGGAATAAACATGGCCCAAGTTATTTCAGTGTAAGTATGTGAAATAACTACTTACCATGAATACTTCCATTCTGCATACCTACAGTATGCTCTATAATAGTAGTAATAACACCCGGCACTTAGTGCTTTCATCTTCAAAGCACTCTGCAAACGTTAGCCAATAGGAGAAACGCTTATGAAAGGACAGCTGATGAAGAAACAGAAATTTCTTGGAGGAACAGACAGAATTTGTTGTACATCAAATGAGCTTTCACAAACTCAGGTTTTTTCAACTCATAAAAGACTGCAAAAAGAAAATATTTTACTGCAAGTGTATCTAGATTTCATTACTGCAATATACTGCAAGGACAAAATGCCTCTAGCAAAGAGCGCTGTGTATCTCCCTGACCACAAAGCTCTGTTTGACGCTGCAGGATACTAAGCTATGTGCCCCTTGTGTCAGCAACACACGTGAGCTTTTGTTCACCTTTCAGCGTATGGACCTACTTTCTTACCTGCGACACTCACTCAGTTCCACTTCAAGCAGTCCGTGTGGCTGCTCTCTTTATCCTCTGAAGACTCCTGGCTCTTTCTAGCGTCTAAGGGAACTTAGGTTCCTAAAAGCAACAATTCCAAACCCCGCCTTAATTAGGGACCCAAACGAGGTGATGTGGATGTCTGCTCTCCTCTGAGGGTGTCCGCTCCTCTGAAGTTAATTACCTGCTTATGGACTTTCCTGAGACCTCTGTGGATAAAACTGTTGTGCGTTAGGACTAAGAGCTGCTCTAGACTCCTTGTAAAGACACGGTAGAGTGCGTGGAAAGCCGTTCGTGTACACTCAGAAGATATCAGCATGGAAAAAGAACAACGGCGTAGCAATCACTCAGTACTTCGTTCACTGGCTGAACAGCAACAAAACCTACAAAATCTGTTTTCGACTTGTCTGATTCAAATGGGAAATGTGAACAAAAATGCCTGCTTAATTAAAGGGAGAAAAAAAAAATCAGCCTGAAGAAAGTATTGTGTTGAACTTGAAGTAAAACATTTAATTTTTAGAGTTTTTCAGTCTCATAAAATTCAGGTTTGGCAAATATCACAATGAAATGGTTCTGTACACACAAAAAATCGGGGGGGAAAAGGCCATCTTTAGGAGTTGGGGGAGGAGATGCAAAAACTCCTCTTCTCATATGCTGCAGCATAGACAAATCTTTGCTTTGTGTAACCATATAAATCTTGTCCAATGCCACAGACTACTGTCTAACACTCCCTACCACACCTCAGTGGAGGGCTGGTAACATGGGGCTGTAGCTTCCCCGTTTCTTCCTGTCTCCACCACACTGAATTCCCGCAGCTAACATTTACCTTGTCGGAGTTTTCCCATGAGGGAAGGGAGCTAAGTTACCAATCTACTTTTTCCCAGACACGCGGAAAAAAGTTGCGATGGATATGTTTTATTATCATCAACATCAATCTAATTAGCTTCACCCTCCCCCACAGCTAAGTGAGAACTCGTAACAGATACACGATAAAGAACATCAATAGGAAGGGAGTGTAATGGGGATAGAGACTACATCAAAAAAGGAACATCATTTAAAAGGCTAATATACTGCATTAAGCTCAGAAGCTGAACCCTGATCTAAATTCTGGGCTCAATATATCCATTTGTCTGATTTCCTTGCTTCTGAAATTAAGCATTATATAAATGTGTCATAGCGCTCCAGTTGTTCATCTCTTAAGAAATGAAAAGCCCTGAGTTTCACTCTGCATATTTAAAGAAAAATAAATTGCAGTTGAGAGATATAGGGCTGACTGAAATCGGATTCAGTGTTTATGTAAGTTGGGCCTCCTTCCACTGCAACACGGGCAGCATTAGGATACAGCCTACGTGACCCCCATCTTCTTCAGTACACAAAAAGGGAACAGCGAAAACACAGCATTTGCTTAGGTCATTTTTTGACAGTATAGATTTAGCTGGCTCTATAAGATTATAAATTTTGGTAGGGTGTTTCTCCGTTGTGTGTTACAGGGTATTACAAGAGACTGCTATCCAAGTCAAAAAAAGTGTACTTTTCTGTAACCTCAAGTAACTGCAAAGCCCGCGGTAATCACGGCCACCACTGTCACAGAAACAGCTTGTCAGTTCTTACGCACACAGCTTCATGGGGTCTTCTAGGAAGTGAGAGAGCTTTACAGTATTTGGAAAAACCACCACAGGTTTCAGTTAGTTCTGTCAAGACATACCACACTCGTGCCACTAAACCGCTTTCCGTCAACACAAGTTATAACACTTATCAGCCAAGTCCTCCTAGCCTGGGCAATAAGCTTCGCAGTGAGGATGCTTCGGGAGCGAGGAGGGTCGCCGTCTTTCAAAATGAGCCTCAAAGCAGCTCTTTCACTGAGGCTGTCGCAGTTTCAGGACTGCAACAAGTTGAACCCGTAAGGCAGCAGCTGCTGCCGCCCGCGTCGTTACCCCTCGTTTCTGCCTGACTCCCGCCATTTCCTAGGCGTTCCTCTTGTCCGTGAGGAACGCAGTGCGCACTCCCTGCTCCCACACCTCTCGCTGCGCTGCACGCAGGCAGGCGGCTCGCTCTTCTCACGAACTTTTAGAGGCCTTTATTGAAACGCACCACTTCAGTACCTGTTGTTTTCAGATCAGTTTCAAGCGTATAACCTGTACTTCTCGGAACTCTAAATGTAAGAAATACTGTTTTATCACCTCGCACCTTGCCGCTAGCAATCAAAGCTCTGTAGAAATTAAATTATCGCAGCTCATATAATCTGTATTGAAGCGAACAGGTCTTGTTTGAACACAAAAGCACGGAGGTACCGTTACCGGCAGTAGCGTCGGTATCTCCTGACTCTTGGCCGCACCAGAGTTGCAGGGGAACCCCTCGGCCTCTCAGGCTGCCTTCGGCTCTCCGGGCAGCGCTGCGCTCACCGACACCGACAGCTGGTGGGAAACCCTGGTCTCCAGCAAAGACATTTCACTGTAGAGGGGCTGTGCGGAGGGAATCGGATGCAATTAATTGCACAGGGCCAAAACAGGAAAGCTGCTGGCGGGGGGGAGTAAATAAGAAATTCCAGCTAGTACACAGCTCCTTAGGGATGCTTCCAATTAAATAAAAGAAGACCAAGGAGCTAGCTCAAAACCAGAACCCTAGTTTTCTTCACTGCTCAATCGTTAGCTCTCACC
Organism: Sagittarius serpentarius; assembly: GCA_034782735.1. NCBI lineage: Eukaryota > Metazoa > Chordata > Aves > Accipitriformes > Sagittariidae > Sagittarius > Sagittarius serpentarius. The sequence continues at coordinate 1,695,390 of JAVKLA010000057.1, read as the reverse complement.
GTAGCCCTTTTTTTTTTAATGATTTCAGCAAATTTTCTCCACGACAAATCTGAACATGTTCTAGGGGTAATTTACTCTAGAAACTACTGCCGATAAAACTGCACTAGATTTGGCTCTTATCAGTCTGTTCTATCCCCCAACATTATTTCAGCTCCCTCGCACCCCCTCGTATCCCAAGGCATAAAGAGCACGTGCTCTGTTTCACACTGTAAGAACAACCGGGTGGTCACACAGAACTCACAGTAGTTCAGGTACTTTGAGCTGGGGGGGGGGGGCGGGGGGAAGGCAGCATAAAAGCATTTCTCGATCACCTAGCATTTTAGTTCCTTTTGTGGATTACAGGATATCTAGAAGTATGAGAAGGGACAAAAGAAAACCAGGGGTTCCCAGATGCCAAGGATTTTGGAGTACCTGACCACTAGAGTGTAATGAAGACACCGAGTAGTTGTATCAGACAGTGCAGAAGCTGCTAACAGAGGAAACCGAGCAGGCCGCTGCTCTTTATTCCACTGGACGTATTGCACTGCACAACCCAAAGTAGCGCACACGGGGAAATGTGAGAAGCCCCACGTGTTTATGGAGATGGTTCACTTGTGGAGTTCACCCGAGCCAGCGGGATTCTCCGTCAGTGCATGACCGTCACACCTTTGTGCAAGTCTTTCCAAGTCTGCCTAGAAACTGGAGCCGTTTCTGCTGCCACCCGTCTCGTTACGGTTTGCAGGCCATCCAAGCAGGAATCCAAAAGGCATCTCAGTTCTTCTCTAGAGAGACCCAGAGATACAGCAGCAGCATCCCCTTCTTTTGAGCCCCCATTTCATTACCTTCCATCCAAGACTTCGTAACCTTTCACCCATTGTTGTTTCATCAACAATAATTCTTATGAAACATCCTCTCGAAATTCTTAAATAAGTCTTAAATAAAAAGGGCAAGTTGTAGTAATTTTGTAGCTCGTGTCAGTAATTTTAAGCCCTGGGACTATCTTCTCTGTCACGTACTTAAGACTTCCCCCTGGCTTTATATTTAAAAACAAATAAGAAATGACTCAGCAGTAGACGCCCTCTATCCCAGTGGCTCTTTCTGGAATGGTAGATCCTGCCTTGCCAGAGAACTCTGAGCAAACAGGGGACAGCCCGCAGGAGCAGAAACGGCAGCACCCTGCAAATACCTCCTTCCGCCTGCGCTGCCCGGCGCTGACCCGCCACAGCACGGCAGCCCCAGCGCAGCACCCGCTGACGGAGGGGCAGAGGTCTGTCCCAGCCAAACGCAGACGTCGAGTCACGGGGTCTTAATCAGGGTTGCTGGTTGTTCCCGCAGTCTATGGGAAGAAAAGAAGATGCTTCAAGAGGATGATTCAGTTAATTTGAGATCTGAATCACTTTCTGGAACGGTACATTTACCTCCACTGCTTAAGAAGGAACATTGCCCTAAACCAGGCCTCCCATTTCCTTCCTGAGGGGGCCCACAAACAAGGTATGTGGGCCAAAACCCCCATCTGCATTAAGCAGCTGGGCCAATATTTTAGTTCGTCTTCTTTATGAACTGATGCACTGGGAAACACTGGGGCATCAAACCGACGGTCCAAGGGCGTGTATGTATCTGCCTCCCAGCCCCTTCTCTCACAGGGGGTCTGCATGGTTTCTGCTGCCGCCCAGAAAAGAGTGGTCAAAATCTTCCCTAAGTAAGTCACTGCAGAAAGCAGAGGCAGAGAATAACGGAGGCTGTGGCTTCATGACTGCAACAGAAGGTCACAGAATTATGTAAAGGAAAGCTAATCTCCACCAGTAAACTGTGTAAGAGATTCCTGTATCAAATAAAAACTCATGAGCATTTTCTTCTCTACATACTACCTCCACCTCAGTTTGACAGAACTGCAAACCCTCATTGACTTCACTGTGGATAAAACTGAGCAACTGAAACATTTCCCCATTAATTCCCATTTTCGAGGAAAGAAGAAGGGGAAAAAAAAAAAAGCATCCAAAGTGGTTACTTTAAAAGGGAAACAAAGAAAAACAGTCTGGGAAAACAGATTTTTAACAAGTTAAGAACACACGGCACTGTGACCAGTTACTAACTTATAATTAAGGCATTGTCTCTGCAGCAACAAGCAGAATGGGAATCTTCCCGAGCAAGAAGAGGAGACTTGTTTACATCGTTTCTTACTCGCAGTCAGCTTTTGCTTGTGATTGTGTATTTTTTTATGGTTCAATATTTACAAAAAGACTGCAAAATTAAAAGAGATCCCACAGTTACAGAAGACAACATAATTATAAGGGTCAACTTGATAAGACATATAATCTTCAGAAACCTGCAGGTTTGCCTAATAAAATATTTATATCAGTCACTGTTGGACACCAAGTGAGAGCAATGGAAATGAATTCCTCAGGAGTAACTTTTCAGTACATGTGAAAATGTCAAAGAAATGTCGTATTTGGGAAGATTTTCAGAGGGAGCCAGTATTTTCCTCCTTTTCTTCCTTACTTGACATAATTACAAATTAAGTTAGCACTCTCTTTGAGGCATATTGAGGCATATTGATGTATTTCTTATCTTACTGTCAAAGGATTTTTGTTTACATATTCCACGTATTTGCAGCTGATCATAAATTTGTATAAAACAAGTCAGTCTCTACCAGTTTAAGATCCTTCTTCTCAGCTACAAAGTAAACCTCAATGCGCACAGTGGAAAACACTTATTTTTGTGCAACCATGGGACAGTCACAACAGAAACAGAATAATGGGATCATACATTTAAGTTTTAAGCTTTAGTGAAACAATAAGGATCTACTTTCAAATTTTTTTTTTTAACCATATATACGTATCTTTAAAATATCTTGAGACCAACTTATCAAAACTGAAAATACCAATAAAGAGTTGAAAGAGAAGAAAGATAACAATTGCAAGCCTGATCAAAAAACATGGGAGGGAGGAAAGAAATAAAAGACAGATCCTGGGGTTCTGGATGTGCTGGTATCAAGAATGGACCTGAGAATAGATCCCTCTTAGGAAAAGCCAGGGAAGAAACAACCAACTTGCTGTGAATCTAGTCGGAAGCTATTTCTAAAAACTGTATCAGAGGAACCAAACATCAGGGTGTAAAATTGCATTGAAAACACTTGCTGAAGTATCTAATATAGCAACATCTGTTTTCTTGCAATATTACTATGGTACTGAAGGTAAACAGGAGCTTCTGGCTCCTCTGTTTGCTTGAAGTGTGCTAGCAGAAACCCAGTTTTGGGGTCTACTTTTGAAAAGCCAGACTTGCAGGTACATGAGACACTGGAAGAAAGTACGGAGAGGTTGCTGAAAGGAATAGTTGACAGAGAGCTTATTGCAGAGTGGTGCAATAAAACCCAAGAGTCATCTAAAACCAGTGTTGGGCTTATGAGGATTTTGAAGACTGAGGGCAGGAGCTCGGTTTTCTTAGGAGCTATTACCAGAGTCAGAGGCAGAAGGATGATGAATGATAAAAAGGAATCTCTTAGCAGGTATTTCTGAATGTCTAAACAGAAGCAAAGGAGGCGTTTGGATGAAAAGACGAGGATTTCACAGGTGGGAGATGAAGAACGGGGCTCACAAACTCTCCCTCTGCGGTGGAACACTGTGAATGATGTGGTACGGCAGGGGATGCCGGAGACAAAAATCATAGAGATCTTCACACTGCCTCTTTCGTGTACGTCTGTGCGTGTTTTTAAGACACACTGTTCTACAGTAGCACAGACCCATTAGTAACCAGGCACAAATCTTTACCGAAGTCTCTTTTGTAACCTTCTGGTTTGTGCGGAGACAAAAGAAAAAAGCAATCAGTGATGAGAAAGGAGAGAATCAGCCAGCTCGGAGTCTAACAAGTGTCACTGCTGAGCCTCTTTCTGGGTGGCAGGAATTATAGCGCACTTCTCTTCTGGTATGTTTCGAAATATAATCGCAAATTAATTACCATGTGACAATAAACAAACAGCTACAGTACACAGCACATTTACTGTACAGAGCTTTATTCCGTCTCTCTAGTACTCCAAACAGGTGTTCAGTGTTACCTACAGCTAGAATTGGGGCTACAAATCAGCATGAGATTCATCAAAACGGATCCCTGCCACTTCACACTATTACTCCAGCAGATATAATTCATACTGCTCAGCGGTGGAAGCATTATATGCACCTTCCCCCAGCCTCTTTCTCCCTCCTTGCAAAAATGTCAAGAGACACAGAGAGAGAATATCGAAGGAGATCCTGAGTGTCAATGAAATATCCCACGGTGCTGAAGACAGAGAAAACATTGGCAAGCTGCTTTAATAAGGGAACTCTGCCGTGCTATATCCAGGCCCTAAAAAGAGGGACCAAAACGGGGCCGGGGGGCGGGGGGGGAAGATAGGAGCAAAAAAGGAGATTATATATACTGGCTACAAGATTTACGTATAAATACTTGGGAATCATGTAATAGTCCGTAAGCCATTTATCTGGAGCTGGGACTGTACCACCATTTCAAGACTCACCGTTAAGAAGTTACAGGAGGTGCTACAGAGCTCTTTAAGGACATACTATGTCTCAGGCTAAATTATGAAAATAGTACTGCATTTTGTTTTAACAGGTGACTGAGACACAGCCAGCTTGTGCTAGTTTAGATCCACATACACGGATTTCTATTCCATACTGACTGTTGTGTAGGCAAGTTCCACCTGCAGGAAATCTGGATATAGGTCCAAAAAGGAAAAATGAATCCAGATGCCCCGGAGCCTCGGAGGAGTTTGATTCAGCCCAGTGGGTTCTTCTTCTTGCTGTAAGGAACTTCCACATGACTTTGCCGATCCTGTCATTCAGCTGCCACCTGAAACGCCTGACCTACTATGACAGACCGTTTTCTCTTCTGCGCTTGACTTCTGGTCCCTGTCCGTCTCAGCTGTGCTACTGCAATGGCTGGAAAGTCTCGTGCCCTCGGAAGAGACACTGAGATAATTTCTGATGGAAAGCAGTGAGATATTCTTTACCGTTAAGAAGGCTGCGGTTAGGGAGCACCTCAAGTGAGACTCTCCTGCTACCAGCCTCCGTCTCCTGAACCCGAGATTGAGAGGATGTGGATGGCATCCATCCCCAAAAGTATGGCCTCCTACAAATTCTGGGACTCTCACCAGCCCGATGCCAACCCTAGAGATGCTATGGACACTGTCCTCCCTCTATTCCTCTGCCATTTTCCTACAGAGAAGGAGAGTAATACCGGTCCAATTTGCACTTGTCCCAATCCCGCTGTAGCATAGCCCCTCCCTTCCATCAGTTTTAAAGCCCACTTTTATCCTGGTTTAAGATCCCTTTAAAATTCCAAAAGAGAGCAAAAGTGACATCGCGGGTTCAAGTCATTCATGCTGTTCCCTGCAGCCCTTTGATACTGGCATCATACGCATGCACCTGAGACAGGCGTAGTGGACCTTTGCTCCTTCTCTAGGCTGTCCAGAAAGTAGGTGGGTGATTTTCATTTGACCAAACCATCCTCCACAGTCCTATTTCAGCATCATTCCTGTTCAGCACAGGTACAGGACGCAGCAACAAGGGAGCAGCCTTCCAGCTCCTTGCAAAAACACCGAGAGAGAGAGAGTGTGAAAGGAGGCCCTGACCGTCAGTAAAATATCCAGGGGTGCTGAAAACAGGGAAACAGTGGCAAGCTGTTCTGGTCCAGGGCCCTATGCCTTCAGTTGTACGTCTTGGCAAGGTAAGATGTCTCCAGTGTTACCAACAGTATTTTAGTGCATAAACAGAAGCTGTGATTAGGACAAATGGGTATTTTTAATCTGCATGTATCAAAGAGAGTAATGCTTTTCTTTCAGAGGTAGACCCATTGCCATTAGCCATGGATTTGCCAGTTTAAGTTCAGTAAAACATGCGTTGTATGCAGGTACGCTTTAAGAACTGTATTTTAAAGTGAGGTTAATGCTGATGTATTAAGTTACAGCCTTATTTTTATAAATAATTCTGACCTGGTTGTACCTTATTCTGCAATATCACCTCTATATAGCACTGTCGATTGCAGGCTGATGGAGAGGTTTGATCCAAAACATTCAAAACTGCATACCTAAATTTAAGACCCTTAATCTATCTTTAAAGTACCTAGAATTAAATGGCCTGATTTTCAGATGTACTGAGCACTCGCAGATGTTTCAAATACCAGCGGGAGCGAGCATTAACATGCACACAGTAAACTGGTTGCAGCCACAGTGCTGATGTGGAGACTGCTGCATCGCTGCCACGCGTCACAGAGAGGGTACCAGCCGCGGAGACGGTAACGGCAGCCGAGGGAAAAAGAGAGGGTGCCTGTCTGCCTCTGCCCTCTCCCAATAATCCGTCCCTTCACAAAGACAGAAGCAAATTCATAACGTCTCCAGTTCGTGCTGTGGTATTCATTTGCTGACACCAATTTGTACATTTGTTTATACCAGTTTTGGTGCTGCTCTGTTAGCGGCTGACATTTGAGTTCCTGCACGCGCTGAAGTACGGCCGTGCCCGGAGAGTCACGGTTCCTCAGAGACACGCTCTGGTCACTGCAGCAAGGAGTCCCCCAGAAACTTCGCCTGTGTTCTCTCATACAGGGAGAGCAAATCCCCATTTTAATATCAGCATTCTTAGCAAATCCTGAAGTAACACATAAATCATTCGTCTCTGTTTCCCAAACTACGAAGAAAGGTTAATACTTTTTTTGGCCAACTGACACGCTTCAAGGGTCCATGAGCTTACTGGTTAGACTCTCAGCTGGTGTACATCAGTATAATTACGTGGGTTTGTGCGTCAGTGACTATAGTACTGGGAAAACCAAATATTCCCAAATTTTCTGTAGCTTTACGATCTACCTAACAGCATAAAAGCAACAGCAACTAGAAGTGTGTTTCCCTCTTTACGAGAAGAAAAGTGTTCCAGCATACAGAGTGGAGACTTGTGTTTTAAACTAGTTGCAGAGAAGGACAAAGTCCTTTCAGTCCTTTAAGAACTTGTACCTCCTTGTCCATCGCTGCCCAGTTTAAAAATGATTAATATTTGACATACATGAGCATCAAATTGAAACTCGTGAATTTCGGCAAAAGAGCTGTTTGCAAATTTTGTTTTCTTTTGAGAAGGAAAACAAATGTACGTATAATCATGTGTGGCTATGCACGTGGCTGCGCGAACCAAAAAGACTGGGCACAAAAAGTTCAACTAGCTCCTGTCTAAAATTATTTTTAAAAAGCGATTAAAAGTAACTTCACAAACTAAGTCAGTGCAAGATCATGGTTTGAACAAAAAGTAACAGTTTCCTACTGTTTGGGGTTTTTTTTCTGCCGAGAAGGAAAAGACAGTCTCTTGCATACACAAAAACATGGTACTTGGCTTCTTCAAATATATTACAGCCACAAAAACAATTTTAACTATTCATTTCAATTAGATTCTACAGCATAGAATAAATTGTAGTGTCTGGAGTTATGCAGGCTTAAGGCTCTTGAGTGGGAAGCAGAAATAAATGAAGTTTCAGAATAAAATGTTCATCACAACTATCTCAAGCTTGACACAAGAAAAGCTGCTTCTCCTATCACTACAAGTCAATACATAGCCGTACAATGTAAGTGTCTTCCATTTTCCCCTATTTCACGCTAGATTTGTCTGATAGATGAGTGTACTTAAGTAAATAGCACATGCAATTTTAATAGGACAGGTGCTCTGAATGTACAGGGAAGGTCATTCCTATTATTTCAATTAACAGCATAAGCTACAAAAACACATGAGGGTGAATTAATTTAAAGCTTCAATTTAATGCTACTAGTAAGGACATCCTTAGGCCTCTTGGTTGTCTTGACAACTCCTGCATCCCAGCCTGCAGAAGCCAATCTCGCTGTTCCCCTTCTCAGCATACAAACAGTTCAGATAGTACATTAGCAAAGAATATGATGCCCATGTAAATGTTGAAATATTTTTGTTGCCATAGAGATAAGAAGAATGGCAAAAATACAGGAGCACTTGACATACTCCAAGGCAGACTTTTAATTAAAAAAAGCCTCAAATGACAATGCCAAGATGGCTGAACATACCATAGTGCTTTTATGCTGACCTACTGCATAAAAAATCTGAATCCAAATAATATACGTGCTGCTGAGAAGTCTAAGAATCACAAATAAATGGTAAATTAAGACCCAAGATTTTCAAGAGGTGAAATAAGCACAGATTTTTTTAAATTAACCATTATAAAAGAACGTTTAAAAATGGTAGACAATTCATGACAATACTGTGATTTTAAATATGTTCAGAGAAACAAATGTCACAAATACTCATTAAAAAAAAAACAGGCTGGGAAACAACAGTAATTAAAGTGTCTTGTAAATGATGTGACTAGGCAAAACAACCTTGTACCCAGTGAGGATCAGTATTTCAGCTCTACTTCTATTTTAACTGTATGTTCAGTTCCACACCTACACTTGCAAACTTGCATGTGAGCAGAAGTCACGCCGAAGTCAGGTGAGTCACAGCAAGTCATCAGTTCAGCATCGACATTTTGAACATGCCAGGAGTGACTTCAACTCAGCGTGCTTTTACCGGATGAGACAAAAAACTACGTATGATAAAGGGTAATAAATTATCATCCTATTCAGTGACTTCTTGTGCTCCTCTTCATCTCCACTAACACCTTTTAAACATTTGACTTTACAGCCAAAGTAAAAGTGGTGGACAGGACTGCTCTGATGAACCCCCAGCAAAACAGGAACCATTTTGACATGTGAATAACAGACACAGAATCCCAAGGGGTTAGAAAAATATATGCTTAATTAATGCTGCAGCCATTTGACTTCAAACTTGCCATAGAGATGTCTTATTTACACCAAAGACATGGAAATGTTGGCCTGAATCCAAATAAGTATTTTAGGCACCTAGCGTAAGACTGGAATTCAGTTCTAGGTGAAATAAAGTTTTAACTTAAAGCATATTTTAGCTGCCCTTATTCATTGCGGTTGGGAATTTTTCTCTCTCTCCTGAAGATTGCAGATGGACTTACGTTCTAAATTCTGATCTGCGTAACTTATGAAGAGGCACATTATAAAATGCTTTCATGCACAGGCCTGTTACTGCTGAGATTAAGGCTGAATTTGTTTTCTTTCCCTATATTATTGCAAAGCAACTGTCTAAAAATTCACCAAGAGAACTCTCCTAACACACGTTCTCTGTTCACAAGCAGACCTTAGGGGTACCTTACAAACATAACTTGTTTTCCTTTGTGATGTTCTGTATGCCTACATAGGAAACAGCCAGGTGCTTAAGGGGTACAAGAGAAGGAGATTCATTTATTTCTGTAACTCCTGGTTCAGTCGCTCAGCTTAATGCATGACGTTCTTTTTATTCATCTCTGCTGCAGCAAGGGGACTGGCTCTTCTCAGATGGAGGGACAGACCTCCTTTGGCAAATCACCTCTGAACAAGTCAAGGATCAAGGGAATGCATTTTACGCCCCAGGGAGAGAAGAAAAGCACGCTAGTGACAACGGCAAATTGTCTCCGAACTTTCTTAAAGCAGCACGTAAATGTGTATCTGATATTCCGTATCACCATGTGACCTGACCCAGGTTGGCACAGGGAAGTCTGATCAGTGGGTTAGCGAGGGAGCCTGTGCAAGCAGACATGCTTCAGTGTAATTTCATTTTAAAAAGAACCACAAAAGCAGAAGCGCACAGGAATACATAATTCCAATTGACTGACAGCTTTTGCTAGGGAAATGTGTTTTTATTTTGATTCAGAATAAGATTACACATTTTAGTGAATCTTAATGAAAGTAAATCGATACCACAAGCTGTGGGACAGACCACCTAGCAGTTTGTCTCCCAGCCTCACAGCTAGGAAGGTCAGGCTGAGGAGGTGGCAGGGCTCTGCGACTGCAGTCTTCCCAGGACCCTGCCCTCTCTTTCCAGCCATCTCACAGGAGTGATTCGATCTCAAAAGAACAGCAAATGCCAAAGAAAGAAGTATTTTGTCAGAACTTTTCAGCCACTTCTGTATATTTCTTTACCGAAGAATTTCTAACAGTATCAACTAATTTTGACTAGATTACGGCATAAGGTAAAACAAACATACTCTCTTCTAGATACCCTGTTTGCTGTTCAACTCCAGCACCGCTCCCACGGGTAACTCGCATGGTTATCTTTCGCTGACTGCCATTTTCTGACCTCCCATCTGCTTGGATAAGCCATTTTCTGAAATAAAGCTTCAGCATAAGAAATGCTGTCTTGATCTTTAAAAGAATTTCCTCTGTCAAATGCATTCGGATATTAGTCTCAACTAACAATTTTTGTGTGTGACTGCTGTAGTCAAATCCTCGAGTCAGTCTTACAATACCTGCCAGATGTATCACTCTTGGAAGTATTATGTCCAAGTAAACCATGTTAACGGAACTCCTAGTCCTTACTCACAACACTTGGTCTACAATTTTACAATTCAACACTTGTATGTGTACAAATATTGGAAAGAGGATGCACAGAAGCCTTAGCCGTGTTTATGTTGCACTTCTGCAAATTAACATGTAGATCTTTAAATGAAGAACGCAGTGCCGGCTAAAAATGCTTAATGCATCTCTGAATATCCATTTTAGCTTGGCATTCACATGAAAAGCCACTTAGAATTGTTACGCTTCGGTAATTCCCAATCAACTTACTGACAAAAAGATGGGTTAACAGGCCTAATTGGTCTTTCCATTTCAAATACCAGTAATGCAATGAACAGATTGTTCATAGTAATAATAATCAGTACAGTATTTATGACAAATCTCTCAATATGTTTCTATTAAGAGAGTCTAAAAACTGTTTTGAAAGGATGTGGGTAAGGGTAGGAGAGTTAAAAGTATTAATAAAATTAATTCCAAACCAGTTAGACTGCTTCTTCCTTGAGAGATTTTGGGGCTAAATAAAAGGTAAGTTTGCAACCCCTGTGTGTGACGGCTTCAACAAACTTCCCTGAGAGTCTTTCAGTAGACAGTTCCTGGGGTGGAACACTGTCTGTCTGTGTCAGAATTTAACTAAGAATTGTTTTATTTCTTTCTTTTAATAAAGAAAGTGGGTTCCAGAGTCTTTGAAGATCTAGAATGGCAGCTTCGAGCTAAGAGGCTAAGGGCAGACCAGCTCCTTACACAGATCCTATTCTCTTCACACTCAAAAACTGTACTGAAAATGCCCAAGCACGCTGAAAACAAATATAGCACACTGTAAACAGTGAAATCATACACAATAAGATGAAGCGAAAATGTGTAATAGCTTATTTGTTGCAGGATACGATGGGTAATTTCTTTAGCATGTTACGGAAATTAGAAAAGAAAAAACCAAACCTATCACACTGCCTCACTTATTTTCTTAACAAAGCAGAATTTGATGTTGTGGGAAGCAGACCCAAGATGCTCTCTGTTTTGATTAGGGTGCAGATGGCAAAGCTACATAATTTAATACTTTCTTCTGTTGTTGATATTTTGCTGTATTTGTTAAATCCAAGTGTTCCCCTCCTCAATTTCAAATATTCAATAGCAATTTTCCATTCCGACTCTTCTCCAGCCTTAGCGGTTGTGTTTGGATGATCACATTCATTTTTGCTCTGCCTTCATTGCCGGTATTCTCACCACCACTTTTTTCAAAGCTGCTTTGTATCTTGCCAGTATTCAAACTAAATCTGTCTCGGCAGGTTGCAGTTACAGCTAGGATGCCTTCATTACTTCATAACATCTTTGGTGCTTCTTACTTGTTTCTAACTCTCCTTTCACTCATCTGTAAGTACTTCAAAAGGCAGGGTTTGTGGGGAGAAGTAATATCATTTATTAGCCTAACAGTTGGGAAAAAAAAGAGAGAGATGTTTCCAAGCCCATAAGCCATTTCTCAGGCCATTTTGACATATTAATACTCCTAATTTCTTTCCTTCCCAGAACCACACTTTCTGCCTTATTTTATACGTTGAACGAAATCAGAAAACTTTGAGCTAAGCTATAACCCTGTGTTTCCTCAGTTCCCACCTGTGATAAAATAGCTGATACCTTGCTGGAAACGGAACCATCAAGCGAAAGAATCTCCTAGAAGCAAAGAAAATATTCCAGAAAAGAGACTACGGGCAGCACCTAGGGAAGTGGCTGGTGGGAAATGGATGCGCAAACATACTGGCAACTTGTAAAGAGCGTCCTGGAAGCAGGGATCCTGCCGCCTGGAACTGGGGAACGCAGGTTACAAATTAATGGTCTACTCAGAAGCGTAGAAGAAAATGCAGGGGAAAATGACAGGGAAGGGATAAATTTCAGGGAAAGGCAGAAAAGAATCATTGTCCATGTTTGAGCACTCCAGAAGTCCATTCAAAAGCTTTAGGAACATTACTAAGGAGAAATTCTCATTTTTCCACTGATACCCAACATTCCCTATGCCTGCAAAGTACCAGGACCCGACAGTTTTATGCTGCGGCATGTTTATACTGAGACAAGTTGTTTTATGTCGATTAAAATGGCCCCTCTGATGGCTTGGGATCAGAGTAAATAAGCTTTGCATTCAGCGATACAATCCCTCCTCTTCTCAGTCTCCTCACAATAAAGCAACTCTAATAACATTTAATAAATGCCTACGGTGTATCCCTGTGTTTGTTTTGTCTGCAATCTCTGATGACACAGGAAGCATGCACGTCGACCAAATCTTACCCTCCATTTCTGCTGCCCTGTATAATTCACAGGTGACGTGGTTGCTGACCCCAAATGACACACAAGCACACTATTGTGTGTCCTCATTCTACGGATGATTAGGTGAGAAAGAGAGGGAGAGACGGAGACAATATATGATGTCATGGTACTGCAAGTCTATTTGGGATGGTCAGATCGCTCACAAGAGGCACAGCCAATTCATTGTGCTGAAGTTCTGTCACTCACGCCGGTCGGGAAGCAAAGGTCTATTCTCTCCCGTGCCATGCGGCTAAGAGATGGCACGTTGCTCTCAGGCCGGGATTGTGCGTATGCATAGCAAAATGGGTTTACAGAGTATCTCTAGAGATAGAGCCCTCTGCAGATGATGTGCCACAACATACTTCTAGGAAGAATAAAAGACTCGCAGCTGATACAATAGCTTGAGAAATAGCTATATTTAAGATCAAAAGAAGCTGAACTGTGTAATGTCAAGGAAAGGAAAGCAGAGAAGAGCTGGGTTACTGAGGACAGAAAAAATAAAGGCTTAATCATCCAGGAAGACTGAAAAATCGTATCACGAGCTGTCTCGTGAATGCCTCAAGTTTGCACCGCCTTGTAAGCAATGCTACTCCTGTCTGCAGTGCGGCCACAGGAGGCAAAGTTGCATGTCGGCAATGCACACGCGGCAGCTTCCAGGGTAATTTAGCAGGTGTTTGGCACACATGGTGGGCAGTGGTTTAAAGTGCCTTTCCAACCACCTCCTGTACAGGAGGCAGGTGTGCTTGCAGGTCTGCTTTGCCCCAAACTACCCTTTGTTGTATAAACACGCATGCAACTGTGGAAATAACACGCTGAGCCCAACAGCTTCAGCATCTCCCAGAGCCCAGGCTGGAGCAAGGCACCTCCGTTCTCCCTTCTCCTTCAAAAATGGCATCTTTTGGCCTAATTTTCAGAGGTGACTAGTGATTTTGATCACTGCACGGATCTACCAAAGGACGAATGCCCTGCAATTTCCAAAGAATAGGCTGGTTTAAATTATCTAACATCTTTTGAAATTTTAGGCCACATGACTTGCCTAAATTGACACTTATGCAGGTGTGTGTGTGCAGGGATGAGGCAGGAGGAATTCATTTATTTATGAGAGGATGCATTAGTCCTGAAATGGAACAGGAAAACTGTCTGATTAAAAATAGAAGACTATTCATCCACCACTAAAAATAACATTAGACTACCTCTTCTTCATGCAGCCACACAGGGGACTAGGCAAGCAGAGCTGAGGCAAACTAAATTAGAAATAAGAAAATGGAGCTAAAAAAGAAAAATATCCTGACAGAAATAATGTCACAAAGAAAAAAGTTCCTCGGGTATTTATGTAGAAATGCTGGAAGCAAGGTAAAGACAGCAAGGGACCTCCTGTAACTGCACATAAAGGGATTTTACTTCGGGTGAATGAAGCAGAATGACTTAAAACCTTGGAGGAAAAGGACACATAAGAAGAGAACACAATACTGAGGCAGAAATTGTTGAATGTCGAAGGTTTTTGACCCACTGTCAATCACCAAGAAATAGGAAAAAAAAAAAAACCAAACCCAAACCACCAAAACAAAAAAGGTTGAACTGAATCATACATTTACCAAATAGCAAAATACGACCGTTCTTCACGGGCCAGATATTGACTGAATGTCATTCAAAGCAAGCTATTAATTTGACAATTCCTATGCAAAATATAACAAACATCTTCACGCTTTCTATAGGATCTTCACCTTCCCCTTTATGAAACGTAGGGAGAAATAGAAGATATCTGAAGAAAGATAAACACTTCATCTCATTTTGTTTGGAGAAGTAGGAGACACTTTCCCTCACATGATGTCTCTGGTTTTTGGAATATAGGGTCTTCTCCTACCCCAAATATTTACAAGTTAAAAATAATCACAACTTTCCTCTTTGGTATCTTCCTTATCGCTCCTCTTTGCAATCTGGGAAGATAGGTTTGGAAGAACGATTGTCTTTCTCATTCTTTCTAGCAGGGAAAATGAGAGCTATGTATGTACCCAGAAGAGCTAATTCAAAGGCATTTGGATTAGTTCTCTATTTCTCATAAACTGGGTCAATGTAAAAGAAAGACCAAAAGAAAAACAGGTACAAGCAAGAAAGAAAATGTAAGTTTTCCCCATAACTATGAATGCTTGAGGCATTACAAAACCAGCAAAAAAGCTCAAGCAGCAGCACATGAGAGAATTTTGGTGAATGTTGAAAATACTACAGTTTTGCAATACTAACAGCAAAGTGACAAAAAGGCCAGAAGTCTAGTATGTCTCTTCACAGGTTGGCCACGTATTGCCTTTTGATGTTTTAGAGGGGGAACCTTTTTGTTTTCCACAGCAACAACCTTTTAATGTGTATATTCCTCTCATAAAGAAGATGACTTGCTATAGAAGCTGCAGACCAGCAGGGCAGCCATAGGTTTAGGGCAATATAATAAACAGCTTTTTATCACTTGCAGTGCCTGGGGCTTTGAATGAGATGGATTTATACACACACACAGAAAAAGGCAGTATAAAGGTACGTGGGCTGGGGAACGTACGAACACTTTTTCCCTTGTGAGCCATGTCCGGAGCCAAACAGACTCCTTGCAGACATTGGAGAAGACTGAAAACAGCTGGTTCGCCACGTAACATCCCATACCACAGAAGCAGAAGTGGCTATCCTCCCAGATTACAAAAAATGCAAGAACCCTGGGACAAAGGAGAACATGCCAGGACAAAGTTCAAATACCCTGCAGACTCCAAGAGCGGTATTTGTAAAAGCTGGAGCCTTTTTACCCATTCATCTGTATCTTTCCTACATAGAAAAGACAGTACATAAAGAGGAATAACCCTTGAGGAAACTGAACAAAGCATCCTGTGTTTCTATTTTGCAAAATTTTCAGAGCTTAAAGAAAAAAAGCAAGATATTTTCCCCATTTCATCAAATTTCATTATTTCACCTTCATTTTTGAAACCTTTACAACCTTTTTGACATTTTCTGATATATGTTTGTGCATAAATTCAAGCACCCATTTTGCATTTCAAATTGTACATTTACTCTAAAACAAAATCAGAGGAAACTTAGGAGTGAATGCAGGCTCCATTGCTTCCAACAGAGGAAACAGCACCTGAGCCCAAATTAGTGTTTAGAACTATAACCCAGTAACACTGCAATAAATTGATCTCAGTCTGAGAACAAAAATCAAATCCCAGTATTATTTTACTGGGCAACCTGCTGTAGCTGACCCTGTTTGAGCAGGGGGGTTGGACTGGATGACCCCCAGAGGTGCCCTCCAACCTCAACCCTCCTGCGATTCTGTAAACCCCCTGGGTTTCATCCATTGTTCTCAAGTCCAGTGTTATTCACCATTTGGAATTCTAAAGCCATGGGATTCAAATCGTCATCAAAACTTGAAGGCATTTTTTAATTCTCTTGTAGGTCACTTCTGGAAGTATCAACTACATGCACAGATATATTTTAGAATCACTGTGGGAAATCCTAATCACTACAGGAAAGCATTTTAAAAGGGATCTGAACTAAGAATAAACTGGAAACTGAATTGGTCCACAGTACATTTCAACTTAGTGCTAAAGCCTAGATTATCATTGATCAGCTCCAGTGTGTTATCAGTAGAAAGCATGGCAGACAGCCAGCGTGCCTCAGATTTAGATTTGATGCTGGTTTTCTAAGGGACTGGGCAGAAATCAGCGTATAAAGTATTTTTCTCCTTGTGACAACTTCTTAGCCAAGCAATAATTAATAACAATAATAATATAAAATGTTATCACTCGGGATGCTTTTCCTCTTAGGCCTGGATCCTACAGGTTTTGAAGGTCATAGCAAGATTTCAACCTCAGTCAGACATGACCAGATACTTTGAACATGAATAAATACATTAGAGCTGACAGCATCCCATTTTAGCATATTTTTGTAACTTGAAATTGAGAAAGCCTCTCTGTATTTAGCAGGCATGTTTCCAGAACTAGTATTACTAGACTAAATTCTCGAAAAGGATCACTTTACGCTTATGAAATATAACCACCTTCCAGTTTCCGCTGGGGGCTTGAGATAATCACTAACATAGCCAAACTAAGCACAGACACAAATGCCACCCTACCTCAGCTAGAACAAGATTAACATGTCAGTGTTCATTAACTCTGTTCTCAAAGGAGCATGTCCATTTTTATTGGCACACAGAGCAGCTAGGATGACAAACAAAATACTGTCCCATGAATACCATCAGGAGTTCACCACACCATATCAAGTAATGTGACAATCCAATCCGTGGATTAAAAACCAAGATGCTGCTTGTAAGAATAATTTTTAGCTCATTCTGTATATCATTGTATTTCCCAATCTGGCACCATGAACCATAAATAATCCTATCATTTATTAATTACATTTTCTAACCTAGTCAAGAAGAATCCTGCAGTGTGAAGCAGCAGATCATGAATAAATGGTTCATTGAGAAGCAACTCTTATTGCCAAGTAGTTGTAAATTAGGGTTGTGATAATTACCCACTTTAACCTTTTTAAACAGGTTCCTCTAAAAAGCTCCAGGATGGATGTTTTATTATAACAACTTTGACCTCCAGCACACAACACCACAATTAGTTTTGCATTATGACAAAGGGATGCTCCGATTCAAAATCTAGTACATTACCTTATGTTATAAAACATCCAAACAGTAGGTTTGTGTATGTTTGTATACATATACGCATATGCATATAACCATAAAAGGCTCATCTATTTTGTACCACATACGGCTATAGAAAACACAATAGGCAGCTGAACAGCAACAGTGTTGGTGCAGCCCAGGCAGTACTTTGCTAAATAAACTGTGAGAGTGACGCCTTTACAGAAGTATCCCATACAGTGCCCCTTGCCCTGCTGATCGCAGAAGCTGTGATTATTTAGCGAGTGGTGGCCCAGTGGGTGAAGATTTGTAAGGGGAAGCAGCTGGTGCAGGGGACCTGAGGTCTGCACTCTTCAGGTGGTTGTGTTTCAGACTGGCTCTGCTCCGTTCCCAGAAGCAACGTGCCTATTAGTGCTCGGAGTGCACTAGGTGACCCCCCAGAATGCATCTTCCAGTTTAATTTCATCCAAAAAGAATCAAATTCACATGCTAGGAGACTGCTCTGCAATGGGAACCCTGGTGCCTCACGTGGAGTCGAAAGGGTGATGGTTTCAGATGCACGCTCCTCAGCCAAACTAAAACCTGCCTCCTCCGTGCCAGCAAGACAAGCTCACACACGCCGGCCCAGAGGCAGCATAGCCATGCTGGTCCAGGCAAAGCTATTAAAATGTCTGCACCACTTTCAACCTGGAACTGGTCCACGTACACCAGCACGTGGCTGGCTGTACCTGCCCCCGTACTGCTCTGACGGTACTGGGACCGTGCACTGCCACAAGCTAGCCGAGCCTGCAGTGGAGCTTTAGACGACTGCAGGAGGACAGCGACAAGAGCAAATTTAGCTCTTAATGTGCTTTCCTTGGCGGTAGTAAGACTCATCACTTCTTCACCTTCTGTTTCACCATAGCAGGACTGGGAAAGAAGACGGGTGACTACCTGTCCTAACACTGGTAAGAAAATAGCTAGCAATTGCATACCTGACCTTTGCTATGGGTGGCAACAATTGTTTCTCAGCTAAAGAGCGGAATTGGAAAGAGCTTCAATTAGTCCTTTTAAGATTCAGTGAAGAATTTAGGAGGTAAGTTGAGGTTATCAGCAAACAGTCCTAGTTACCCTGGCACGTAAGCTACAGCCAGCACAGTATCAAAACGAGGTTGCTACCACTGAAAACCACACAAAGATGAACCAGAAACTCATAAAACAGTGTAAACAGTAAATACTGCACAAAACAACCAAGTTAATTAACTCCAAAACTATCACTCAAAATCCTCTCAAACCTCATCTCTGCCCATAGTATCACTAGCCTTTCTGCCACGTGGAAGGTCTCCATTTTGGACTCACACACTTGTCTTCTGTTTCCTGTGTCATTTTAAGATCCAAAAACTCAGTCGTGGACACCACTCTAGAGCTCTTTTCCAAGACTCTCACCGATCTTTAGTAATCCCCCTTTCCTAGCTTTCCTGGCATTTGCTAGAACGGTGGGTTTAGCCTGCAGCGGTGATGCCATCACCCATTTGGAAACTTTCTGCTGACTCCCCTCTTCCAGTCATGTCAAATTCACCCCTGTTATGGCTGTACATCATCTCCTTCCAGTCTGTTATTTAGCAACAGATACTGGTCAAGGTACAACACATAGTTTTACTGTTACAGTATTTCAGTACCTCTTTAGCGTACAGGAACAGAAATGTCGCAATCTGTACACTCCCGTCTTCACAGAAATAATAGGATCAAACCCCACTGAAAGCAGCGAGTTTGCCCGTCCGCGACAGAAGGGGTGAGATGTTTGTTACTGTTTGGGAGAGAAGTACCATAGTCCCAACTCATGAAAATGTGGCCTGTGCTCAAGCATCCTCCTTCTGCCCCCTTAAAATGTATTGAGGGTAGGTTCATGGCTGGAGGAGTTGCCCACTCTAGGAGCAAAAGGCAATTCCCACGGACAGCTTTGAAAAACCAGGGTAGGTACTTCGGAGTATATTTTGCAGTCAGCGGGGAGTTAATTCTGTCTGAACTAGGGATAAGATGGCGTGCCCTAAGCAAAAATAACTTCTGTACATCCAGTGCGGTTGTACCAGGCCTTGTGTTCAAACAAAGCGTCTCAGGCCATACCTGGCTATTTTAACGTGGGCAGCAGAGGTCCCAGATGGCTCCACGGGGCTGCCCCTGCCTCGCTGCTGCTGCCCACGGCTGCCTCAGAGCCACTTATGCCACTGCCTTCTTCCTTTTTTCCTTCCCTGATACTGAATTTCCAGTGGTGTTTGCACTCAAGCCAAATGTTGATGAAATGCAATAGCAAAGCATGGCTTTCCCGAGTACGTGGCTTCCCTTGGCCAGGCTGCAGCGTGAAAGCCTGAGACACAAACTCCATCTAGTTATAGGCAAAGGTGGATATTTACTGTAAGGGCCATTTGAGTACCCTAGAGCACAAAAGAATATAAAAAAGCACAGAAGAGGCCTACTGCTTCAAAACTACTTACTGACATAGAAACAATTAAAAAAGCACAAGACGTGCTTTTTACAGAGGGTAGAGCCCAAGGCAGGTAATCGAACAACGTGAGACTGTTTGAAAGGACCACTGTCTCTTCATCTTCCAGGGGAAAAAAAGGTATTTAATGACTATTTGTCAGTGTAGAGTCATGGAAGTAACTATCAGCTCTAAGACTATGTGTAGTATCAATATTTGCTTGTTTCTATGGCTCAAAGATTTAACGCACTGGAAAATGAGTGAATGTTTTTAATATGTTTTATTTCTCCACCCTCCCCCCTAGGGATTTTTTTCAACAAAGACATGAGTGACAGAATTAGATTTAATGATGCCATTTCAGCTCTCACTTCTGTGGTAGTAATTATAAATGGTTTCATGATATGAAACAGGTGTTCCAGCATGGTCCATTGGGCAGCATGAGGAACATTTTGCTCCCTGATGTCATTGTACATGATGTATTCAATAATTGCTATTTTCTGATGGAGAATACATTTAGATGTGCACTAGGTAGAAATTCAGCTGGATTGTATGTTTTGGTTGGTCCGTTGAACAGGAACTTCTTTACTTTCTGAACTGTGTCAGGTTTTCCAAACTCTTGTCAAGTGATGAAAAATCATACAGGAAGGAGTCTTGTTTTAATTCAGTCACAGTGAGGCTAAAAAGTCCCATGCACTCACGATAAGAAACAGATGATTTCCAGAATGTTTTCATTTTTTGAAAACCAAGCATTTGACACCAAAACAACTCTAATAACACATCCAAGGATGCCCTGAACAAGTCTGGATGGCTGTCCTTAAATATGAATGGAGAGATGCAAGAGTTTATGGGCCTAAACGCATCTCAGCGCTGTTTTACACTATGATCCACCGCTTGATAAATACAAATCTTCCCTTCTCTCCCAACACTGTGGTCTCCACCAAATACAAGTCTGCCATGTAGTCAGAGGGCAGACTATCCAGTATAGTCATGTACTATCCAGAGTATCTCTATATGCTTAAGGGACCAGGACTCTGGGATGCACCCAGACACTTGACTGCAGCTAAATCCAGCTTTGCTTCACTGCCGACAGTGACAGCAGTACTGAGACGAAGGCTAGAAGGAATGATAAATAAAAGCAATATTGGGAAAATATCAGCTCAGCAAGGCTAGAAGGAGAGAAATAACCCTAATTAAAATATGTTAATTATACAAATGATAAAGAAAGGACTGTTGGCACGGTAAAGAAGCAGCTGGAGAAGAGGACAAGAGGAACACATGGGCAAAGTCAGCGATTAGTCTCTTTGAGCAGCCATCAGTGCCTGGCAAGTGCAGCATTTACCAGGAGTGGCTTGGTCACTGTCCTGTATCACAGCCTGTCCCCTGCTTCTCTGGTGCTGCCGTAGCCGCCTCTTCCCGGCTTATGATCCTGGTGGGAGGTCAGGGAAGTCTGATACAGGGGCATGGCAGAAGATCCTTAAGTTAGTTACGAAGATTGCTGAGCAGGTGTCATTGCTGAAAGAGTCTTTGTCACCAGTCTGAGTCAAATTCAACAAATAACTTCACACATAAAAGTGGAGGGAAAATTCATCTCCGCAGATCTTTTTTTAAAAATCTTCATTCTGAAATCTAACTTGAATTCTTTTTAAAAAGCGAGAAAAAGACATCCTGCCAAAATCAGCAAGGTGCACGAAAACTTTTGTGTCACCAGAGATAACTTTCCTCTTCCTCCTAACAGATTTTCCTTCTGTACTAACCTAAAATGTGATTTTCTGCCCCTGATTTTTTTAAACAGGCCACCCAATCAATATAACCCATAATTCACACAACTTTCTTTACAGTCATATTACACAGTAAACAATACTTAAGGCCCTTGTTGCACGTCCATTCCCCTATTTAGAGTTTGGTACACAAGCAGTACCCATAATATTTCTCAGTTCACCTAGCTGAAAAATCAGTATTATTTAAGATATAACCATAAGCTGGTGTAATTGTAATCCTTCCTGTTATAATCAGGCATTTTGTAGCAGTCTTTTCCTTGCTACATAAATTTTGCTGGTACTGTCAGCTTTGAAAGATAAAAAAAACCCACAACTTTCTTGATGTTTTTGTAAGCAACAAACAAAATACATTTAAATTGTTTCATTAAAAAACACTTACAGCCAACATGTATTTATATCACAAACTATGCTGTAAGGGAATAAAATAATTACTACACTTTACAGCCCAGATAAATGGTGGAATAGAAAGAAATCATTTCTTCGGTGTGGAACCAATTACTTTCCACACATAAGTAACTGTTCCTTCTAAGTAACTAGCCTCTATTGTTTAACGCAGCCATCAGCAAATAAGCAATTTTCAAGGATACATTAAGCACAGGCAATAACCCAAGCCAGCCTCAAACAGTAAGTATCAGACACCATGAGGATGTGAGCTTCCCTTAAAAATAACTGCTAAAGCCCGGCTCAGCCGAAGGCAATCACAAAACTCCTATCAACCAAGGTTAGGCCTGGTTACGCTTGTGGCTCTCCTGCCTGCAGAAGCTGGCCCCGTCACGCCGAGGAGCGGGTGAATCGCCTGAGCTTGCAGACTCCCTGCAGCAAGGGCTGTGGGTGCTGGGAACCTCCCAGCTCCTCTCGGCCGAAGGGCGTCCCCGAGACCCACTGCTCCGCTTCTGCACTGTGATACATTAGCTGTCCCACGGAGAGAACCAGAGTCCACAGAAACCGATCTCTCCTTTTCCAGTGGCTTTTAAAACAAGGTTCATTGACTGTACACGGAATGAAATGCAAATCCATACACGCGGCTCAAATATGCAGCGTGCACAGAACATCGGCGTATTAGTCGGTGAGACTGAATGCAATTAAACCAAGCACACAGACCATCTTCCCTCATAATTAAAAGGAAAAACAAAACCAACCCAAACAGGACAGAAAAAGAAATCCATAACTCAGCCCTTTTAAATTCTGGGTACCAAATACAATTTATAATGGAAAAACAATCTGAAAATTGTTTGTGCTGAGTGAGTGATGGAAGGTAAACGCCAGGGAAGACCCGTGATAATTACAACAAGCAGTGCTGACGAAGGTTAGGGCCGTACAAGTGTCTGCGTACTGCCGGAACAGTAACCTTGTCAAGCCTGTTGGCAGAGGGCAGGCGGCCCCTGCTCTTCCATCCGTTCTGTCATTAACTATTGATCACTTCCTATTTTTAAGCTTCACACTAGTGACAAATGAATAAATTGACAGCTTCATTACTTGGCTGTCCTAGAGACATTCCCAAAGCCTACCCTCAAGGGGAAAAGCTGCCTACAGATGTACGTATAAAATCAAATGGGAAAAGCAGAGATACTGAACAGAATATCCGGAAACACTGAGCCATTTCCGAACCTGCTTCACCTCTTTTTATTCTGCAGTCAACGTCGATAAACGCAACCTCCAGCCTGTTCTGGACACGAAGAAGCCAAGTCTACTGCAGCTTTAGAACCACATTCAGCGCTGGAGGAATTGCAGCTGAGCAGGCATCGCAGGATCAGGCCAGACCGCTTTTGTTCGCAGCGGGAGACTCCTGTTCTCAGTGAATGTGGACCTGTAGCCTTTTGGGGATGGATCGATCACCCCCCCGGCGGACTGGACTCAGAAGGGCAGTAACCCCTACGTGATGCCATTGCAAAGCTCCCCAGAGCACTCTGCCAGAGGAGTGGGGTTTGGCCCCTGCCACAACACGTACCCCAAGCCTCAGGACTCTCGGGAATCCGCCCCAAAGTATCCAGCTGCCAATACAGAACCTGCTCCCTGCCCAAGGGCCGGGAACCCAACGCCAGCAAAGCAGGGTGCTCCAGGAGCTACCCCGGCCAGGGTGGGGAGCTCTGCAGAAAAGACAATTTGGCTGCTTTGTAGAGCCGCAGCGGGACATGCACACCACACTTCCATCTGTTTCCAGCTCTCTCAAACTTCCCAAAGTCCTTACTCCCTTTTCTTCCATGGGCTGGAAGTTTTCCTCACTGTCATTAGTCATTTAACTGCATCTTTTTTGTTCGCATTTTGGGAGATACAGGAAAGGGCATAGCGTTTCAGTGTTTTACCCTTAAGCTCTCCAGCCCTAGGCAACAGCTTTCAGAGGCACGCATGGAAGCTCGTGTAGGCAATACTTTCCCCTTCTGCTGCCACAGACATTGGCATCACCCTCAGCCAAGGCAGCTCAATGGATAAAATCAGCTCTGACACCCTCTTCCTGGGGCTTTTTCCCTTCTTGTCCCACTGAAAGCACCTGCTCAAAGCAACAACTTCCCACCTGGCACACCCAAGCCTTAGGAACTTGCAGATACAGACGGAGGGCAAGAAAATTGCTCTATTTGTTGCACTCCGTAACAGCTGGTAATTGTGATAAAAAAATCCACCTCTTAATGTTAAGGGCTGTTCTGTGGAGTTAAAAAGTAGCAGCGTTTAAAATCTCATTACTACGGAGGCATGGCAGAGCAGAGAGAAAGCTGCCTGCCTAGTTGTATGGGACATGTCCACGTCACTGAAAATAGTAATTAATTACCATTTGGTAGCTCTCTTGAGCCTAAGGGTCTGTTAGATTAAAAACAAAATAACAATAATCTTGGTAGGCAGCAACAAATTCATTTGCATGCATGTATCGCACATAGGCTAACAGGAGTTCTGGGCTTGTACTTCCCATTTCTATAGGATTTTTCCCTGCACATTTTGTTTAGGTCGAGGAACTTCTCTAGGACTGAATAGAAGACAATGTCTGGAATATCACTGTAAATGTAATGGACGGAGTAAATTGACAGCAGCTCCAACTAAATTACAGTTTAAAAGACAAGGGAAGGCTCAAGGGACATCAAACAAAGGAAACTCTAGCTGACCAGCGCTCAGGTAAAATTGAATTGGAAATGTTCCCTGACTGATTAACATAACAAAAGTCCCAGTGTTTAAAAAGAAAGTCATTCTGCAGAAATAAGGGGGGGGGGGGGGGAAAGAAACTGATCTTCCTCCAAACATACACTAGTTATCTTTAAAAATATACATTCGGAGAAAGATCTAAAATACTAGTGTGAATAAGGAGTTTTTGAAGAGTTTTTTTAACGGTGTCACTCAGAAACACATATAATTTTTAATAGAAGAATATGAATAGAAAATTTCTCAGGTTTCATTCCCCCAATTTATCACATATAAATAAGAGACATTCTACTCAAAGATTTTGAATTAGAATTTGGTAAAATATATATTTTAAAAAGACAAAGAGAAATGGAACTAAAAATTAAAATAAATGTGTACAGCTTCATTTCTGCAGTACAGCTGTGTGAAGAAAGGTTTACTTATGAAAATACAACTATTAGGAAAACCATCTTATTTAATGTATCTGTAGATTAGTAGAGACGTTTAACGTGCAACGAAGGTATTTTTATTAGTCTCATCTCCCAAATACAGAAGAAACAGGGAGAGCTGCTCATGTTTTTAAGTTCAAGTGTTTTCAGTAGCGTTTCCCTAGTTAGACAGAAGATTTTTGAATTAATAGTGTACCTGCATGCTTGGAGCAGCTACAAAGAGGTCCTTCACAGCGTTCCTAACTTTCGGGGTCCTAGTTTAGGGAAAATCTTGTCTTACCACGGCGCTGTCTCCAAGGGATTTTGGTTTATCACCCCAAATTACTGTGTGACACGACACATTTCTTCACTGCTCTGCTGGCGGCGAGAACCCCTTGGAGGGAGGTGCCAGCAGCCAAGCCCCTGCGGGGGCCAGGGGAAGCCCGAATACCCCTCTCTTTTTCATAAGGGTGACCCAGCGTCTCGGCACCCTGCCAGTTTTGTGTCGTCTCGCCTCTCTGCCCGCCAGCTCTGAGGCGGGCAGCTCCCCTAAAAGCGCGCAGAGCAAACCTTGCCCCAGCTTCCCAGCCCGCAGTCGGCCTTGCGTCGGCTGCTCTAGGCCGGGAAACGTGAGGGTCGTCTCGCTTCGTCTAAAGACCCGCTGCTAAACCAACAGATTTCAGTCTTTTTGCAGTATATTAGTTCTCAGGTGATGGGCACTTTTTAAAGTCTGGATCTACAAATGGATCCAAGTCTGTGAAAAAACAGCAGCAGCGAGACTCAGAGCTCAGTTTAGATTTGTTAATGCCTCTTGCTTTTTAGTTACTGTTAGCAAGTTTCTGGTTTACCCAGGATCCCAAATGCATCGCCCCACTGAGAACGGAGTCGGGAGCAGGTCTCTAGTAACTGGGCACAGCCAGAAGAACTGAATGTTCAGAAGAACATGAACTGGAGAGGGAATGTAAAAAATGAAAGCTTACCATGTTCTGCTGAAATATATCTAAGATACAAAATGGAGGCCCAACAGGAACGTTTCTTCTTCCAGTACCTGAAAACGTTCTGTTCCGTAAGACGGTTAAAAAGAAAGAGATTAAGAAATGTGACAAGCCAGGACAGGGAGACCTGTCGGACCAGGACAGCCTATAGATTTTGTCTTTCCTGCTTGCCTGTGTGGGGAACAAGGGGACGGGAGGGAAGACGTGGTTCTGTAGAACCGACACAAGACACCGAAGAGAGGATCAGAAGCCACGTGTTGTCCGTGCGACCTGCCTGAGCAGAGGACAAGATAGCGAAATCAGGAGTTTTAAGCAGGTTTGCTGTGCATGTGTTAGCCAGGACATTTTGACTATCTGAGACAGCCGTAAACCTGGGAGCTCCTGGAAAGCGTCTTCTGTTTTACAGAATTATTGCCCCGCCCTGGAAAGATGTCCCTGTTTGGTGGCCGCAGGATTTCTTTTTTTTGGCTGCGTGTCTTCATGCAGCCACATCCTTCCAAGTGCCCAGTCTGGTGACTTTGCTCAGGAGAGTTCTGTGTCACTTTTCGTCTGGCTTTCACAGCCCTGTTTTCCTTTTCTGATCCTACTTTTAGCAAAGCTGGCAAGCCAAGAGAGTATGAATTATTGGCGTTTTATTTCGGATGATGTTTTTCATGGAGGGGAATATGGTGGGTGCTTCTGCTGACACTTCATCCTTTGGATGCTTCCAAGTACGTACGCTGAGACTGCACAGGCATCCAGTATGCCTGTAAACACTTGCACGGCAGAGCTAAACAATGAAATAGTTCAGACATCAATCGCCCTCCTTAATTATGCATTTTCTTCACAAATGCACATTCTTTTCTGTTGTTCACAGAGGATGGCATGGGGGAAACACAGGGAAGACACTGGGAGATCTGTGTTGAGATGAGATCTGTTTGCCACCACCACCTGGCTCATCACATCCGCGTTGGAGGTATCATTTACCTTGAACAGCAGTGTATTTTAGAAAGTCTTAATTCACTTCTGTCAGGCAATCAGATTGTTGCAAAATATATAAATCTATATACAAATACCATCAGATGATGCAGCAGGCAATCACTGTGGTAATTAATCCCACATTTTTGTAGTTGAAGTAACAATTCTCATTTCAGGATAGAGTTTGAGTAAGAAGAGCCTATCTATATCTGTAAATGAATGATATCATTATTTTGGGAAATGAAAGTTTAAGCTCTGTAAAACATACAATCCCATGGAGATCTCAGCAGGGGAACTTGTACGTGCAGGTGTTTAATGTGATAAGGTACGTTACCATTTATCTGTGTACTTGCAGACAAATATTAACATAGTCATGAATTAAGCTTTTAATCCCTTTTATTATAAATTGAATATCTTTATTTTAACAAACATCAACAATGCACATTATTGTGCTCCAAACTATTCATTACTATTCCCCACAGTGTACCATTACATGATACACCATAATACATGTGTTAATATAATGCCAAGCATCTGCTTGAGTATTCCATAGTATATTTCATTCTCTCCCTCTCTCTTTTTTTGTTTAAACAAAGAGGCAATCTCACAAAAGACACTTTTTATATAGGAAACCACAGAGTCATTCAGCCTCATGCTGGAGAAGGACAGTAACGCAGTATGTGCCATTTGCTGATGATTCAGGCCCTAGTTCCAAGTCTTCAGATTCCGTGACAGCAAGAAATAGACTTGGAAACAAAGAGAAGGAAGAGGTAGATGTGAGGAGGTGGATTTAAGTGATAGTGCTCAGAGAGGGTCACCAAAACGATGTGCACGTAATTTGTCAGTGATCGCCGGGTGGCTTTCCTCTGAGCTGCAGTGCCAGGACCTGCCGGTGCTGGCACCTGGAGGGAGCGGCGTTTACTCAAATGAGTAACACCATCAGCTTCAGAATTCATGCCTAAATTCCTCATCTTCCTAAGGAAGATTAACTTTGGGTTATCTAGGTGAGTTCTGCTCACTGAGAGCCATGACCACAGAACCGTTGCATGTATAATCCCAGATCAGAATTGATATTGAAGAAATGCAGATTAACTACAGATTAACTGGAGAAGTGGGGAGTTATTTAGAACCCACAGAAAACTGAAGGAAAATATGAAATTTGTCAATAAAAAAAACCCCACACACATCTCCCCCCCCACCCCCAAAAAACAACCACCAAACAACCAAACCCAACCAGGTGCAATAATAACCCCACCAGAACTGGGATGATGAAGAAAATGAAGCAGCAGGACCACCATGTTTTTGTTTTAGATCCCATTACACCTGCCAATCGTTTCCTAAGGCAGCTGACAATAACTAGAATGACATGGACTTGCTATGGGACCTTTAAATAAGCCAGACGATAGTTTAATAGAGCTGCACAGTGCACAAAACTGGAAAAACAATACTTGCTTTACTCACACACATGTAACTCCGAGGAAGTCAATGGAATCAAATGAGACAATCAGTTTGATAGGGGAGGGGAAGGGCAAGGGGAAGGGGAAGGGAAGGAGCAGTGTTCAAACTATAGTATGGAACAAGTATAAGAAAAATGAAATAATAAATACTCCATTTTGGTCTAAGTTTGGTCTTTTGTTTCAATCTCCTCAGAAAGTCTTATACTGAAAACACTGTACTAGTAGTAACCCCTCATGGCTGCAGTTCCTCTGTAACTCAAACAACAGACTGCAGTCTTCAAGATATTTTGCTTGCAAAGGGACTAAACCCCCGCCTTGGAGGCGACCAAAACACCCAAGCAGCATTACTGCCGCCGCATTTCTGTCTAGGCAGCAAGCTAACTTGCTTGTTTTCATTTTTGTAACCAATGTTTTCCTTCTAGTCAAGACTGTTAACAAAAATGACTAATGATTGTTACACTAAATGAAAGGTTGTTGTTCCAAAGACATTATCCCAGAGATCTCATCAATTACTGTAAAGGAATTCTGCTGAAAACGTATTCCAATAGTTCAAACAAACTGTAGGTAAGCAGGAAGAAAAGGGAAAATGGATGATGGTATATGGGTTATGTTTTAAAAGCTGTACATTGAGTTTAAACAATTCAGTGTAATCTTCATTATCTCCCCAAAAGCCTTTTGATTGTTTTATTCTTTCAAATGTGCCCTATTTAAATATTTTTCAAGCTTTACATATGGCACCTATGTTATTAGCTCTGTAAAGTGTTTACATGAAGTCTCAAAATGCAATCCTCAAGGCACTGTAATTTACAGAGAAGCTAACACTGTCATAATAACATCTTTATCCTACAACAGATCAGAGCTTAAAGTAATATTGCAAAGTAAAACAAATCCCATTGAAGAAAACAGAACTACCAGCAATAAAATTACAGTGCGTTGAATCACCCCTGTGAGAGCATTGTGGAAGCCGGGCTGCGAAAGGGTGCTGAAGTAGAACGACAAAGCAAACGGGGACGGGGAGAGAAGGGATTACGAACCCTGCTGGAAGTTAAATACAGACCCTTTCACCTCTAGGTCACAGGGGAGAAAGGAGCCAGACCTCTATACGTAGTAATGAAAGCTTTTTGGTGGCTTCTGTGGAGCAAGCCACTGGCCACACTCAGTCCAGGACTTAAAGAGTAGGTCTGTATTTTCTGCACTGCAAGGAGCAAACCTCCGCCACAATGAACAGCAACACTGAGCGACTATGCAGAGTTCGTTCCTGCAGCTGCCAGCCGGCTGTGCTCCAACTGCAACATCTTAAAGATTTACTGAGTTTCGTTGGTAAATAAAGCGCTTGTCTCAGTGCCTGCAAACAACTAGCAATAAAACACCACAACGAACAGTGCAGGGGAAGCATCAGGTTAGTATGCTTGTCGGAAAACACCGGGCGCAAACCCATGACTGTAGTGGTAGGGTACTGTCAGGCTTGTGGGGGAATAAATGGGATTTCCAGTCTGTTTTCTGCCATGTCGTTGCATCACTTCTAAGGGCACTGTCAGTGCCACCTTCTCCCCCCGCCCCCTCATTCTGTGAATTGCTGGCTGGCAGCCCCAGGATGGCTCACCACATTACTCACTGCAACCCCTGTAAGACATTAAAAAAATTACTTCAGGATAATTACTGCAGGAGAAAATTTGACATGTTTTCTCAAAACTTACTTACTGAGTAAAATCTTAGATCCAGTGAAACGTTTTGCCTCTGGGTTCAGAGAGTCCAGGATTTTAGCCTCTTCCTATTTATGTGCATGTCAAATGACTGATACAACTCTCTTTGTAGGTGAAAATAACTTCATCTTGTTCTGAAGCCCTGAGATATATCAGAATGATCCTAAAAAGTCAGAGTTTGCTCTATTTCAATTTGCCTGACCTATACCTCTACTGAAATTTCTTTCAAATGTAAAATATCCATCACTGTACTGATTACAATATGGAAGAAAATAATATTGTGGAATAAATAATTCTTTTTCACTGAATTGGGAAGAATTTAGAAATAAAAAGATGCTTTTAAATATAAACAGTGACTTTACAACAACCACTGCCATATATTTAGGACTACAGACCGGCTTTTTAATATGTTCATAATGTGTTCTGTTAGTCATTCCTTCTTCAAAGGTATTTTTTCAGATTTGAGAAGCTAAAGCAAATTGCAGCTGTTTTGAAAAACAACAGCTTTCTCATTTTTAAACTGTTACTTTTTCCTCCTTGAAATGTTGAAATTTTTGATGAACATGTCCACTGACAATAAGAAATAGAATGTGGACAATTTTTTAAAAAATTGAGTTAGACTAAGGTAGTTCCTTGAAGCAAGAAAAGCCACATTTTCTGTTTTGCATAAACCCAAGCACTTGGTCAGCACACTATAAGCAACAAATTTATGATCGTGCTCAACTACCCTTATCTCAGATACTGAGCAAACTAAAGACCCCTCTCTGAGCCTTGCAACATTATTAAATTTTCTTCATTTTCCATATGAAGGAGACCCCTCAGACACAGATATTACTGCGGTCAAACAGCCTCCGAGATGAGAAAAACAATGACACGTGTCTCACAGAAAAAAACCACAAACCACACCACAAAACCCACAAAAAAACCCATAGCAAAATCCCTTCTCTACCCGTTTCTCTGCACATAAAGATAAGAAACAGACAAATAAATCCCAATACACTGCTTTTAACATTAGAAACTGGATGAGATCATGGCTATCGGATAATCATAGAATCATGGAATTGCCTAGACTGGAAAAGACCTGTAAGAGCATCTAGTCCAATCGTTTAACCTAGCACTGACAAGTCCCCCACTACACCATGTCCCTAAGCACTACATCTACACAACTGAACCCAAAGACACAGAGTATGACAGACCAGAATCATGTAAGGGGTAAATTTAAAACAAACAAAAATGTTTTACACTGAAAGAAAACTTTCATGACCACATGATATAGTTACATAGTCCTAAATAAAAATGAATGTTCTAGTGCAGCAGTATTACATATTCATAGGGAGGAATACTTTCATCCTTTGGGTACTTATTCGAAACAGCTGTGGCAATCCTGCAATTAGTCAGTGGCAAACAAGTCTCTACTGTATCACAAGTATCCTGCAAGGTCCTCGGTGCAATTCCTAACACAGCAGGACTGTGTCTGTGCACGTGCCAAGGAGAAGACCCCCATGTGAAACGCCACGGACACTCCAGGGGTGCTCCTGTCCCAAGACACCCCTCGGAGCACACTCAAACCAGGAGGGCACAAAGAAGACCCAAGCTCTTTCTGGCTCTTTCCAAAGGATGAAAGATGAAAGTGTTGAATAAATTTTGAAGCAAAAAACCCACTATTAATTCACTGGATAAGTAGTTCCAAATTTTTTTCCCGTTCATGGACCTTCAAAACTCCTTTAGCAGAGACTGACTCAAACTCCTCCGCATGTGTAGGCTGTTATATAACGTAATATGAGATTAGGGGGCTTTTTTAATCATTTTTGTTTTTCCCTGAAGAATTAGCTCAAAATTTACCAGGGAACCATGAACCTGAAGTTAACAGCAAACCGAAAACCAGTATACTTGCTCTATCTTCAGCACACAGCAGGCCACAGGATTCCTTCATCAGGGCCTTCATTGTTGAGCCCAAGCACGGGTATGTGAGATACCCAATTTTGACCTGAAGACTTACAGTCCACTAAACCCCCATAAACCTTTCACTTGTAGATAATTATCACAGTTAAAAAAATACATTATCTCTAGTCTAAATCTACTTACGAAGAACTTCCAGCTGCCTAAACTATTTATGCTTTCTCCTGTGGGAAACCTTCTGGAAGCTAACGGACATTGTCTTGAGAAAGACTACATAGAGATGGTATGAGTAGGCTGCGTACAGCCTTGAACATGCATAACTCCTGAAAGAGACTGATAAGTGAGGAAGAAAAGCAGGAAAACAACAGAAGAATGAAGAACATCTGCCAGATAAGCTGGATGAGGGCAGCGATGTGTTGATACTTAGGTAGCCAGTCTGATGTTAGCTTAGGGCACGTGAACAGCAGCATTTAACCAATAAGATGTAACCTTTGGGAGCGTGATCGGCCATGAAAAGTATATAAACCGCTGGAGTCAGATTAATAGACGGCTTCGCTTTATAACTCTCATAGAGTTGTGGAAGTCCATTATTCTCCCGCATTCTCCTGCTAATTTACATTGCCGCCTTTGAGAGATCTTCCCTCCATCTCATATAGACACCACGCATCCATGGCATAAAGAAGATCTAGACCAGTAATTCAAAAGGAAAAATAATTGTACTATAGGAGTGTCAAGAGGAAGTCAATATAGCCTAGGCTACCTTGACATTACTATAATAAAATTATCATTACTCCCTCTTTCTGCTACTCAAGGGTCAAGAAGAACCAAGCAATACTGGAACAGTAAGGTGAAAACTGCTGTAATAGCTCACGGCACAACACAGTCACCCCATGCCTGGTTTAAAGATGCTGAACAGGGCAGGTGGGGCAGCTAATATTATCCTCATTTTAGAGAGTGAGAACTGAAGGACACAAAGATCTGGAGAAAGCCCCACAAGCAGTGTAAAGGTCCCAGGACTTCCTAAGCTTCTTAAATCTTATCCTGCTGTGTTAACACAAGTTCTTCTGAAGTTAATCCCCAAATTGTTTTCTCAAACCTATCACTCTAAATTTTTAGCAAAATAATGTTTGCAATTCTTTCTTGGTCTGTCACTCAGATCTGAGTAGTCTGTTGTGAAAATATTCTATGCTCAAAAGTCCAGTTTCCTTTGAAGAAGACTCTTCTTCTACATAATGTAGCTCTTGGCCATTACTGGGGCAGCACACAGAGACTGTGGAAGCTCTGCAGCTAGCCAGTGAAAAAGCCCTAGTTCCAAACTGTACTTATCAGAGAAAAATTATTAATTTGGCTTTGCAAATCACTCCTCTGTGCCACTTGTCACATCTTAACTAGAAATATCCTGAACTTTCCATGTGCAAAGTGACATTCAAACATGAACTAATTAATCCTGAATTGGCTCCCTGATGTGAAGAAGTAGTGTAAGAAGTTATTATAGTCCCTTTGTTGATGGCGGAAACGGAGACACAGAAGTTAGGAACCTCGGTGCCTAGCGTGACAGAGCAGTTTGAGGTTAGGCGGCACGATTCCCAGTGCTGGGTACAGAGAGGTTTACAGCGTAATGTTTCCTTCACAGGCACTTTCTGAATGACACACCAACAGAATTAGGCACCTCTTTTAACAGAAAAAGCTGCATTTTTCTTCTCTGTTAAACAACATAGAACTGAAAAAAACCCCACACAATTAACCAGAATGGAACAGGATATGTACAACGTACCTTGCTGTAGAAAGATGTGTGCTGTATTTCACTTAAAAAACCTCACAGGTCTCCTAAAGCCGAAGTATATCTGCAAATAATAAACTATCTAAACTGGCTTATACATTAATAAACAAAAAGACTTTAGGCCATGCTCATATTAAACTACAACTGTGCCATCAGTAAATGAAAATCAATTGAAATCAATTTAGCTGGGATAAAAAGTCCCCTTCCCCTGCTGCAGCTCATCTGGTGTGCTAACAGCTCCCAGTGATGAAACAGGTGCTTGTAAATTAATTAGCCTACTGAAACACACCTTAAAATGAATTTCCCAGAACACCCTGGCAGTGAGCCATCCTGGTCCCACGAGCTGATCAGTGTTCTGTAAATATTGAGATTTGATAAAGTAAACGCTACTCTGGCAGCAGATGGTTTGGAATGCTCTGTTGACATTGCCTGCGATTACTTGGATATGAAGACTTTGCTTCTCATAGACCTCCTTTGGGAGCCACTGGAGGACTTGATCCCCTCTCCAGCTATTTGCCTTCTAATTGAAAATCCTTATTCCCAGATGGAGCATAATGCTGCTGCTTCAGGCATCTAGCTCTGCACTGCTTGACTGTTGATACATGGGTAATTGCTTTCAGTAATGCAGGTTAAATGTGACATTTAGTGCTTAATAAAAATTATCAAGGCCAAAGCCGTTTATCATTCTTACACTTGGGCTGTCAGTTCTAAAGGAATTTTCAATTCATTTGAATTCTTGCTGAAGAGGCAAGCAGCTCCTCCCTGGGAGGGGGGGAGAGGCTGGAACCAAACTTGGGCATTTTTCTGCTTTATTTCTAAGACTTGTTTGCTAACAAAACCCCTTTAAAATTAACCTATCAAACATGGCAACTATCCGCCTTTGTACTTAGTGTGTTGGCGAATAATATATAATCAGCAGCCGCTGTGTACACAAAGCACATAAACCAGATGCACCACACTGCACCTTCTGTGGGTGGCTGGAAGCTGAAAGTTACTCCTGTTGTAGCATCATAAAGAAATGAACCTGAAAGGAAATGGAGTCTGCTGAATCGGGTCGTTTCAACCTCAAAGTGTTTAAAAAATAAGGAGGAGAAAAGCTTCCATGTCATGGTAGGCACAGCAGCTCCGCTTCGCTGAGGGCATTTAGGACAGTTGCTGCAGTGTTTTGTTTTCTTCTTCTTTTAAAAAACATTGAACGCTCCTATTGGGGCAAACAGACTAATATTCTCATTACGGATTAGTGACTTGGTAAGAGAGCAATGCTGCAGCCCACAAAGCTTAGAAAGAACAGATTTAAAATGAGGGTAGGTTGAAATCTGCTGACTGAGCAGTAACAATGCAGACACATCCCTGCTTTCCAGTCTCACCACCTGAGGTCTTTGGGGAGGGTTTACCAATCTCTGAGTTTTAGCCATCATTACATGGGTAGGCAGACCAACATTTAGATCATTCCTTCTCCCCAAAGTTTCTTCTCTAATTTAGAGATGGAGTCTTGTTTCTTCTAACTCCTGCCACATTTTTCCAGAGCTGAAATAAGTAGCTGCCAACTGAGCAAAACCCACCTCCATCATCTTTGAAGGGATTTTTAAGACATCTCTTGTTAGACGTTGTATCAGCCTAAAGGGAGATACTGTCCTTTGTGCATCAGCCAGTTTGAGAAGGACAGGGGCACAGGAAAGCTTAAAAGGAGATCATCAGTCAGTGGCATGCTCAGCTGCATGAACCTTCATTAATACCTTCTATAAGTCCCTTTCATCCCTCATGTCCTGACCAGTCTCCAGAGAAGCTCTTACCTGCCTACCGTGCAGCAGTTAGAGCGATCATGGAGTATCCCTCCAATATTACATCTCTTCTCAGAGAACTTCACCTTAGTGCACTGCACAACTAAATCTGATCTAGGGTTGAATAAAAAGACACATGCATTCTCACTCATAACAGGACAGTCAAGCAGAAACCCTTTTTTCATATTTGAAACTTTTGGCATATTGCGGTGGTATGCAACTTTATCTGCACTTCATGTAATCTGGAGGATGCCTTCAAACACAGTATCTGTGTATCTGCTGTAATACATTGTCACTTTAACAACTAAAGCACATCTACGCATACTGGTGAGATGGACAGCTGAAATCCAATGAGTTAAGAAAGGGATAGTAGTAATTTAGAAAACTGGAAAAAAAAAATTTCTCCAGATGCTGTCACTGATGGTATTAACTTCAAGGCCATAACCTGTCCCCGAGCGTGCCCTTTTCGTAAGTTCCTTCTTCTCCTTTTTGAAGAAGCTTTTATTTTCTTCCTTGCTTAATGAATTTTGTAAAGCTCAGGTTTCCTTCCCTATATCTCCATTACAATCAATAACTAATTTTCTTAGTTTCCAGAATTCATTGCCCCTCACATTTTGTTCTTCATGTTAGATTGTTTGCCTCATCACATAAAATAAAAGAATCTTGAGCTCACTTTTGCCTTAGAACAAACCTCGTGAAACTGAATTTCTCCCCCTTTGAGAAACCTGACCTGGGTGCCTATCAGACAGCCCATGCAGGGAGCCTGGCAAGTCAGAGCAGAAGACTCATTTCAGCTAAATATGGCATCTAAAGAAAGTAACTTCTTCTGGTAGATACCTGAGGAGCTGTGACTAACGCCTCCTCCACCCACCTCTTTTTTTTCAGCACTAACCAGAAGGATGTCTGTTTGGTTTTAAGGTCCATAATCTGGTGCCAAACCCTTTCATTTGTAGTAAGCTTCTAGTGTAGGCTCCTCCATAGAGGTTCCGCACAGCTAAAACACGTACAGTGCCTCCGGTCTGCCTTCTCCTCTTCTCCAGGAGTACCTACCCGCTTGGCCCCCTCTCATACATGCCTACATCTAGACTTGCCCACTATAAACCAACACAGAAGAATACTGGCTATAGAAGTCTTCAGGAAAAACACAGAAATAAGTATTTCCCCTTCTTACAAAAAAGAAAAAGAAGCTCTGCCATGTTGCCCGTACAGAGGTCCAGGACAGATCCTAAATTTAGAGAGGTATCATACGGATCTCTCAGCACTCCTACTGCTACTTACTACAGTTCCTAAATTATAAGGACTGAATTTAGCAGAAGATTAGTTGCTGTAGATACTCTGCTCTTTTTCCTCTGTGCTGGAATACCATATATTAGGAATTCCTCTGGGGAAAATAACTTTAAAAAAAATATAGTGGATGCTAAGTAACTTAATGGATAATAAAATGCCTTGTGCTTCTGGGACTGCTATTTTAAGACCAACCCGATGTTTTATGTAAAATATGTATTGCAGTCTTGGGACCTCACCCCACATTTCTGTAGGATTGACTATAGGCAAAGCACTTTTTCCCCAATAAGAGCACACATTTCCAGGAGTCATTAACAAGCTCCCACAGGACAAGTGGCCTTTCTTGCCGCCAGCCCCTCCCCCCCCCAAAAAGTGGAGTTACTAAGGAAAGAATAGTAAAAAGAAAATCAGTAATGAAGTATCAATACGGGCTGGGGGATGGGGGGATTGAGAGCAGGGTACTGGTGGACGAAAAGCTGGACATGACCCGGCAGTGTGCGC
>JAVKLA010000057.1:1610415-1657509 GCA_034782735.1 Sagittarius serpentarius | reverse complement strand
TTTTACAACGAGGGTGGCGAAACCCTGGCCCAGGTTGCCCAGAGGGGTGGTAGAAGCCCCATCCCCGGGAATATTCAGGGCCAGGCTGGACGGGGCTCTGAGCAGCCTGATGGAGTGGAAGATGTCCCTGCTCACCGCAGGGGGGTTGGACTAGATGGCCTGTAAAGGTCCCTTCCAACCCAAAATATTCTGTGATTCTATGAATGCCGCTTCACCACATAGGCAGTGGTGCTAAAGTACAGACTCAATTAGTTAAATGTAGCAATAGGAACAATTCTGTATAAAAAAAATACTCCCAGCTAAAGTACAAAAATTTACCAATTAACCAGTTCCACTGCATATATTCCATTGCATGTAAGCTCATTTATGACTCGAGTAGGTGGTTAATCTGCTGTATTCTGCCTTGGCATAGGACACTATAAATTCCTCCAGCATTGATGTCAAAGAGTATTTTTACGAGGACTTCAACTGTCTTCCGAAACAGCGGGAAGAAAGCTGCACAGAAATTGAAGCAGCAAGCTCCCCAGCGCGTATTACCCACCCCTGTGAGAAATGATGCAATTATCAGAGAAGTACCAGCTCAGACCTTCCAAAGTGTCTGAGGACACCTAGGTTCAAAACCAAAGCCGTACAAGAGCTGGAAGCACCAAAGATGAAGAGCACTTGGTCCCTGGGAAGGAGCCCTCATACTGTTGTCTGGATAACTGCAAACAGGGCATTGTTGTCATCTGTAAAGGCAGCTGTATCTAACCACAAATACTGGGGTGGGAGCTCATTTCCGAGAAGGATTAGGGGAGGGAACAAAGGGTACAAAAAATGTATGTGCTACTAGCTACTCAGAAGGGAAAAAAATTATACACCAGCCTTCTCTTGCTACTTTCTTCCTTGTTGTACAGACCCTTATTTCTGTTTCAAGATGAACACCCTTTTTTCAGAATAACCTCTGTCTTCGGGATCTTTAGAGAAAAAGTCTCATGGCGGCTGGGCAGGGGAAGCAGAAAGTTAGAAGCGGGAACTGGTTACTTCTTTGTCCTCTTAGAACAGTGCCAGAAGATTAACTGGGTGGTCATGGGTCACCAGGAACCCCAGTGAGCTTACTCAAAGCTGAAAGAAACAGTTACTTCAAACATGCAAAAAAAAAAAGAAATGCAGAAGAGATGCTCATTTAAATTTTGTGGTCGTCACTGCCTTTGTTGCAGAAAAAACTCTTTGAGTAAAACTCTCACTCTCCTGACACACAAGAGAAAATTACTGCATAATATTCCTACCACTATAAAGAAAATATTCGTCTTGCCTCACTTCTCCATGTGCTCAGTGGTCACAGCCATGGGAAGTTAAATAGAATAAATTTAGGAAATGTTCAGAGAATGGCAAAGCATTCTGACAATGCGAGGTCCGTCTTTGGCGGTCTCAAAGGAGCTGATGGAAGAGCCAGCTGTAGGGTTGGCAAGGCAGGCAGGGGCAGTAGGGCCACTTTCGTTAACGCACTCAGCAGAGATCTGGAGCTGCTGATGTTATTCAGAGAAGACACATTTGAAATCCCAAGGAAGTTCATTACAAAAGAAGTTTGATTGGGGCAAGGCAGCCAGTTGGAAAACGATATTTCAATAGAAGTCATGTACGTCTCCCCTGTGTGAACATCCTTTCCTCAGATGTAAACTTTGTTTTGAATTCAAGCTCAGTTTAGATGGGGCTAGCAAGGTTTGAGGTGACAATTTCCTCAGTTCTAATTGATTACAAGTCTAAATAGGCTACTTTGGTCCAATGTTTTGTTCTCTTTCTACCCACGGTATGAATAACGACGCTCCCTCATATTAACATTGATTGGCCTCATATGTGTATGAGCCCAGAGTAGCAAGAGCACCGCTGTGAGAAGTCCTTGGGGCTTATTGTCTGCTTTCTACGTTTTTATCTACCACCATCAAATCCTCTGAAAATCCACAGATTTCTCTGCTGTAGGCTTAGCTTGTAAGAGTTACCTCCTAATCTCCCTTATCAGCTTTCCTCACTCCTATGCTGTTACTTTATTTTCCATCCTAAGATTCTCATTCTTCAACTTTCTTTCCACCCTCTCTTGCTTTTAACTTAAATATCTTTAACCAAATTTAGTCCCCCTCCAGTCTGGAAGAGATTTCTGGCCTGTATGTCTCATTCAACTTACAGAAAATAATTTGCAGGACTCTGTTCTTTGGGGTTTCTGGATGCTGATCTTCTGATTTCTTCAGAACTTACGGGTTTTGCAGTTCCTCTGCACCATCACTCTTTTTATTTTTAAATTCCACATGTGCACACAGCCTGCATATTTATTTAGTTAGACCTACAGTATAATATGCATGTACATGATACTAATTAGTATTCTTATTAGCAATATAGGGTATGCATTACACTCTACTGTAATATACACACACCTGATACACCTAGTAGTGTGTGTCTGTGAGGTGCCTGTAATGATACTTTATACATGGTATGATGAGTACAGATTGCCCTGAGTACCAGGCAGTTGTTCAAATTTCAGCACAAAAGTGCATTGGTGTGAGATCCCAAGCAAAAGTGATTGAGACAGAATTTATGATTTCGGTGGGAGAAGAAGCCAGTCCCTTAAATCACCGTTTCTTTTGACTCTGTGCCTGTCCCCTGACTAATTCCACTTTTGGTTCCCACCACTTAGACTCCATGACTTAGCCCCTGGCAGTATTATCAGCCTCATCTACCCAGTAGCAGGCCCAGCTTTGCCTGTATGAGTGAAAAAAAAATATCTTTTTAATTTGTTAATAATGACTTGACTCCTTTCAAAAGGAACACAAATAACTGGTTCTGAAACTAGGAGAAATTTCACAGCCCCCTTTGATGACAAAACACTTGTTTACAAGTGTTTCATTCAATGTGGCCTGGACAGCTGTGTTTTCAAGATGACCTACCAGTGTTACATTATAAGAGAAGACATTTTCATGGCTGTACACTGAGCTGGTAAAAGTATTTTTGACCACTAGTTTTGATTCTTTTTCATGGAAAGCAAAAGAGAATACAGAGTCTTGCCGCAGGCTGGCCGCCATGAACACCAGGCCACTGCTGACAACGTCTTCCTCCAGAATCACTTTAAAACTAGTTTTCCAAGATGCAGATTTTATGTAGCAAAAGTCAAGAGGTTCTGGGTTTCCTTCTGCAGCAAAGTCTTTGTGAGGAAAAAAATACCATTCTTCACAACTGAAATTTATTTAGCTGATGATAGTTATTTAGGCATTCTATTTGGCAGTCACTTATTACAAATTTAATGCCACAGAATATGGTTATCCAACACCATCTGTGAATCACTTTCTGCAGCTATTTTATTGTGAAAAAAAACAATTGTGTTTGAGGGCTTCTTTCTTAATTTATGCTAGCGACAATTTAAAAAGTTCTTAAACTTGTTTTGAAATAAATACTTTAAATGTAAAAAATAAAATGAAGTTTTTCTACTGCCTCTTAAAGCAGGAGTTTGGTCTATTATCATCACTAGTTTCTGACTGGTTTTCACTGTGTTTGAACAGGTTTTATTTGAATTCTTAAGTGTGGTAAAAAGTCTTGAAAATCTAAATATGTTTTAAAATCTAAATGCTGTTATATAAGAAGGATCACAATCACTATAAAAGAGAGTTAATTATCTTTGGTCTATATTAACATTATACAAATAAAATTATTCATCCGTGTGATAAAAAAAGAAGTTATTAATCAAAAAAAGACACTATGCAAGTAGGTTAATTGTACGGTCAGTAGAATGAAACCAAGAAAAGAACGTCTTTTTTCAAATCTGGAAAGGATTGTCAACAGCAAGTGTTAAGCAATAGCTGAAAAGGAAAAAAAGCTTTGGTTTTTGGCAGAAAAAAATATCAAATTGTTGTTATTACATTTTTTAATGAAATGATTCCTATCCATACTATGTTTAAAAATATGGTTATATCTAAAATATTGCACAGAACTATTAAGGCTAGGAAGATATTTATTCCTTTAAATGACTTGTGCAAATTCAGAATTCTCATTTTAATTATGACCCACTGTCCCTAGCCAAAGACGTAATTGATTGCATCTGAAATCCAGTGTAGGCTGAAGTTTCTAATATTGCAATAAGCCAAACCTGGGTAGGCTGTAACAACCAGAGGATCCATTAGATTTATGCGCTGCTCTCCCACATCCATTAATAATTTACAGATCAGCTTAAAAATGGCATTGGGAGTGGACGTTTACCCTTACTCTACGAAAAATAACTCCTTCTGGAAAGACAAGAGAAACTGATAGAGAAAAATGAAGTGCTTCTTCAGATCTGAAGGACACTGGCAGGCCCACAGAAGTTTATACCAAAATAAAGGGCACAGGGGAAATATCTGTAAAGCAATGCAGGTGTAAAGACAACTCCTTCCTGCCTCTGAAGGACTTCAAAAACTCAGAATGATATTTTCAAGGGAAATCCAACCAACGCCGTGAAACTAAATAAAATTACGCATCCCTGTGATAAAATAAGAAGTTATTAATCAAAAACAGACGCTATCCAAGTAGGTTAATTGTATGGTCAGTAGAATGAAACCAAGAAAAAAG
Source organism: Sagittarius serpentarius (assembly GCA_034782735.1). Classification (NCBI taxonomy): domain Eukaryota; kingdom Metazoa; phylum Chordata; class Aves; order Accipitriformes; family Sagittariidae; genus Sagittarius; species Sagittarius serpentarius. The sequence continues at coordinate 1,652,940 of JAVKLA010000057.1, read as the reverse complement.
AGCATTTTTCCTGATCTGGAAGGGACTGTCAACAGCAAGTGCTAAACAATAGCTGGAAAGGAAAAAAGTATCCTTGGCTTTAGATTTTCGCCAAGAGTTTGATCAGGCTGAACTCAAGGGGCAAGCACTATTCCTGTGCTTGCAGTGTGTTAACCCCTTCCATTCCAAATGAGAACCTCAATGCAGAAAACTGCTCAGGTTCAAAGCTGGGTTCTAGTAAGGTAACATTTTTTTTTTAGTGTGCTGATCTAAAATCAGAAATGGCTAACTTCAGAGCACTGGACTGCAAAATGACAAAAAAGAGGACATAAAGCAGGAACCAGGAACAAATTTTATGTCAGCGTGATGGGTACAGTTACATAAGACAGTCATTGAGCCAGACCCTAAAGGAGGTTAAGAACACAGCGCATATAAAACAAAAAGATCTGGAAGCTCTTTAGTGTAGCTGAGCAAATTAATTCCTAAATTGTCACAGGCAGGGGCTTACTGCCAGCTGTGGCAAGAGAAAAAAGTACAGAAAGACAAAGAAAACAAAATATTTGGAGGAATTACAATAAGCGAATCTGAAGTTTATATTTGCCATCCGAACAACATGAAATAGCGATACAGTCTAAAAGCCACCTAGAGATAAAAATGTTTGACAATATATCCTGTAAGACCAACACATCTTCCCATCTACCAAAACTATTTGGGTTGTCTATCCTAACCTCCAAAGATAAGTTCAGATATGTAATTTGCCTGTTAGTAATAGCTGTATGGTACAAAACTCTTGCGTTCATCAGTTAGGATTTCTTATTCAGCTTTTGCCATTAAAAAAAAAAAAAGTTGTGGAAACTTTGGCTTTCAAACTGACCGTACAGATGGGGGAAATACCAGTGGCCACTTTGCTCATGTTCTCACTTCAGCAGAAGTATGTTTAAAGAGTTTAAAGACAGGGCAAGGAGGTATCTCTGTCCAGCAACAGAGATGGGTAGCTCAGGGCAGACTAGGAGTATCAAAAGTAGTATACAAAAAGGCTCATCTTGACATTCATCAAGCCCTGTAGAAGTACCCACCCTTTCTTCAGGTATTGATTGCATGGGGAGTCTTACGGCATGCTTAAATTCACTAAGAACAGTCTAATAGCCAGACTAACCATGAAATGTCTGTACATTTTGTTAACCAATTTAAAATTTATGCCAATTTACACATGTTGAGACCTCGTCTCTCCGATTCTGATAGACACTAACAAATGCACTGTAGTACTAAATATTACCAGCGCAATACTGAGAACGTCACTTAAGTTCCAGACTTGATCGGACTTAAAGTGATGATGAACTACCTGAAGTCTCCCCTGAGTCAAAACAGACCCTCAGGGTGAGCGGCACTTAGTGCGAGTTGATGCAGAGGCAGCTGACTATGACTAAATCTTTATGTTTTGAAATAAAGGCAGCATTCACAAAGCAACCAGGTCTTTCCTGGTGTGAACTTGTCCTGAGGAACCCCTGGGACAAGAGATGCCCAGAGTTAATGACATGCAATAATTACATGAGGGCCAAGGGAAGGAACAGGTAAAAGTGAAGCTGGTGAGAGCTGTGCTGCCTATTCCTTCCAGCCTCTGAACTGTGAACACCAGGATGGAGACATACGGTCCTCTCAGCTAATCTCCTGTACCGGGCTGCAAGGTTTCCCCCTGAAGTTCCTGAGTTTGCTCTGTAGCTGGTCTTCTAAAATAGATACTTTTACACGTACACCGTCTTGCTCTTGCTTTTTGGGTGTGTTTTTTTTAACCTCATGCTGTTCTCTGTCCTCACTCTGTTTGCTTCTGTTTACTCCCGGTCTCTCTTCCTCACCACTTCCCTTTTCCCAGTTTTCTTGATAATCTCTGATTTTCTCTGCCACACATTCTCCCTGTCATCTCCAGCAGGCAGTCTTCTTGCTGCAGGCTTCGGTGGAAAGCAAGCAAAAGCCTTCCTCCGGCCTTCGCTCCCCAGTCCTTGCCATAGCGGCAGCGCCGCTGCCTTAAAGGTCGGCTTGCGGCAGGTCCGGGGGTCCCCCGCGCCTCCGGGCAAGTCTGGGTCCGGGTCTCTGCGGGCTCCCTCTGCACCCCTTGGAGAGAGGCTGCTGCTCCAAAGTCCCTCGGCCCCGGAGGGACCTGAACCGCCTCCTCTGCATTAACACTCGGGAGGAAGCGCTGGCTCGCGCTCCGTACGGAGTCCGCCGGCCGACTACCGCCAGATGATCCAGCAAAGCCAGTTTCTCATTAAGGACCTCCCCTTCACAGGGCACTGGGGAAATCGGAAACACTCCCCACCCCCCGCGGCATTTTTTGGAACCAAGGAAAGCTGAACCATCTTGGATTTTCATCCAGGGTTTTCTGATCGGTAGGTTCAAAGACACAGAAATGCCGTCCATGTGGAAATGTCTGGAACCTCCAGCTATCCCAGATATAGCTTGCTTTTTTAAAATAATTATTTTTAAAACTGATTAACCATAGTTTTCTATCACAACCCATTTGCCCAATCTAAAAGTGCTATTTTGCTGGAAGCAATACACAGCTCTCTCTCACAGGTAGTAAATTAAATTATTAGGAAACAGAATGACGTGCGTGTTTGTTTCTCTGAAAACAGCCGTGTGAGTTTCATAGAGCTATTTTAAATGTTTTTCTATTGCCATACATATGATAACGTTTTAAATGGGTCCATAGTAGGTCATAATGTTTGCAATGTTTTTCTGTAATGTAGAATTAAAATAAGTAATTTCATTACATACTTCTCTTTCTCAAGGGTGCATAACTTTCTGAACACTTCAATGTTTTGATCTGAGGAAAGAGAGGGAATTTATTCCATTATGTCCTATGTTCAGACCAAGGAGGATTTTTTGCAAAGTTTGAGTACTTCCCTTTCAATAGAGTTTGAGTAATCACAGCCGAGAGACGGTGGATTCCAGGTCTGTGCTGGCACTCAAGCTACAGAGTCGGTATACATAAAGTGTCGTGGAGAATTTGCTTTCCAATCAGTTTAAAATTGCCTTTTTCATCTTTTGGATACAAAGGCTAAAATACAGCATGTCTTTACAATCCCACTTTTTCAAAGGATTTAGTCTACTCTGAAGATGAGTGGTTTAACAATATCTGGATACACTAATTTAGAAATTATATCCTTCTCGAAATTACATTTTTTGTGATCTTTTGCTGTTTTTTAGAATGACTTACCAAGGAACAGAATTATGCATGTGTTCATTTACACTACACCTCAGCAGATTTTTCGAGCATTATTTCTCTGGTATTCTGGCATCATGTGTATGATATTTAATTATTTGGAAACATTCTGTGGAAACAATCAGAACCATGTAGTTGGGTCTGATTCTAATTTATCACACTCAGATAAGCATAGGCTTTCACTCATAACGTCATTCTGCTTTCTCCAAAATGACTGTATCGAAAGGGTTCTCAGCAGACTTGTCTTCTGTTTTTAAACAGAGCTGATTTACCAGTGCAAATTTCTCTGTACTGCTCCTCCCAAGTGTTCCCTCTGCATTCTGCAGGACTGAAACTTAAGTGAAAATCTTTTTTAATCCCTATGTGAAATGACTGTTTTCTCTAACAAAATTGCTAAGGAGGATGCTGACTAACGAAACATGAATTTCTTTTTACTTTGTTTTAAAAAAAAAAAAAAGAAAAAAGTCTTATTACCAAGGAAAAAAAGACTTTTAGGGCTGAGAACATAAATAAACAATGCAGGAATTTCAGTCGCATTGTGTGTATAGGACACTCAAAGAACACTTAAAGTATTATTTGTCAGAAGAGCAGCCTATAAGCATGTAAAGATTCACAAGCACAACTGATGACAAACACAATTTCACGCAGGTCACAGAAAGCCCAGGGCTTAATTTAGCACAGCCTGTGGTTGGCAAGTGTTGGTGACACCAGACCAGAAGTCTGGGCAGCAAACGTGCGTGTGATGGGTGCCCTATGAACAACGCCCTTCCCCACAGCCCACCTAGCTACCTGGTGGTAGCCACCACTCTTCACAGGCCACCGGACCTAAGAAAATCCCTTTTACACCATGTAACTAGTTTCACGATACCACATTGTTTACCATCCCTGGGCTTACTCGCGTACAAAACCACCACTAATTAAAGCACTGTGAGGACCAGGTTCAAGCTGTGGGCAATAGCTGATAGTCAATACTACAAAATCCTCAGTTTGTGTCCTGCCTTTTTTTTTAGGTGCTCCAACTATTAATCTCCCAGAAGAATCTGAGTAGGGTTTGGGTGGACACAAAGCGCTGGGTTTTACTTGGCCCAAGGGCCACGAATCATCCCCAGAAGCACACGCATTTTAATAGCACAGACACAAACTTAAGCTTCTCTGGTAACCTCAGTGTGTTAGGTGAACAGGAGTTGCCTACGCTGACAATTAAAATGGACCACGTGCCACGACAAAGTTGACCTTTATAGGGTTAACCTTTCCTCCCCTCCGTCAGAGACCCCCTTAGGAACAGTTCCTGGAATATACTGTCCCTGCGTCCATGCAAGGAAGCACGCTAAGACTGACGGTGGGACACCGACCCAACCTGTGCCTTGGCTTTGTTCTATTTCTAAACACAGCACCGTCAGCTAGATAGCTCTCTTACACCATAGCAGCCCTCACCAATCTTGTCCTAACAAATATCGTGGCATCTCTAGCGTGATGGATTTTGTACTAAAGGCAAAATCCCACTGGGAGACAGAGGGAGGAACTGCAACCAAATAAATGCCTTGTAATTCAAGCCTCGGTATATAAAATGTACAAGCTTTAGTTGCCCTGTTACTAACTGCTGCACTGTAACCTTGTGCCGTACCTACAGAGCGAACTCGGGATGTCTGAATGTAACCTACTAGCCAGGAGTGCTTCAAGTATCGCTGTAGGGGTCGGTACCCAAAGAGAGGTCAACAGTTGCTTTGTCACTTGAGTGGCAGATGTCTGTGATGGGGGAATCTGAAGGTTCAGCATCCACATTAGACTAACGACCCACATGGGAGGAGCCCAGTGGTGGGATATGGTGGATCATAGCGGTCTATTTTCCATGTTTTATGTAACAAGTTAATTTTATTCAAAGACAGAGAAAGCAACCTTGAAAATGGGATCCCTGCTTCATCACTATAAGCCCCACATTATGGTGAAGCTGCAGCCAAATACAGACAGTTAGCCTCTTGGTTATTTCTCATCTCAGTCACTTATTAGTGTTCATAATCTGTTAGTTTTTAAACGGGCAGATGAAATCAGTTCAGTAGGCTCCTCCGAAGCTTGTAAACCAGTTCATCATTTTGCTGAAAGGTTATGCCATGGATAATCCAACCAGCGTAAAAGCTCAATGGAAAACATGTTAAAAAGTTTCCAGTCAGGTTAAATGCAAAATAACTAAAAGCACTGAATATTTAAGCAAAATTTTAATGTTTAAAATTCAGGTAGTTCTAGCTGAAATATTCAAGTACTTCTAGCAAATCTCATGACAGGTCATCAATTAAAGAGTTAACTGCACTAAATTACTGTACAGTAATTTAAATACCCTTCTCCCAAGCTAAATTTCTCTCACCTTTTAGTGCGAAAGGTATTTCCATGGCCACACTCAGAAATACCCAGTTTCACTAAATGTGTACCTTTGGTGGTTCACAGTTTCATCTCAGAGACAAGTATTTCCTAATGTGTAAATGTTATCCTATAAAGTTGAGAAAAAAAAAAATCAGTTTTCCTTTAAGGAACAAAACATATATAATGCTGCAACGTAAATAAAGCTGAGTTACTGTTGCTGTGGGAACCATAACTTTGAATATCCTCACTATTGTACATTTAAATTCTCTACCATAATGTTGCATTAACTTTTTTTCTTTTTTTTTGCATTACATTTATATCTAATGTGATTCCATTTCCCACTCTTTACAGATGCAGATTAGCTACTGTAATGTTCCTGATGCAAAAACTGTTTTTGGTAAATCATATCAAAATGTTTCATGGAACTCACTGAGAAGTGTTGATATATGGAAATTGGTCTTTTTAAAAATTGTTCCTAAAAACCAAATTGCATATTTTGAACGGCACCCCACCCCCCCCCCCGCCTTTTCTATCATCACTTCCCGTATTTCTGGAGAATTAAAGGGAATGGCACATCTGTGACATTTCAAAAGGAAAGTTCCTATTATTATAAAAACACTGTACAGCATGTTACAGTAATCTAAACAAACAAATGTTAGTAATAAAAGTTAACATCTTGCCAAATTTATCAGGCTTGCATTGATAATGAATCTTTTCCAGTGAACCGTAAAGATTCTGATATATGAAAACCTTGCGTAGTTTCGGAGCTTATTCACAAGAAAGTAATTTCAGATTGTAATTCATGACCGATGACCTATGAACCAACGATTGACTGTAAACTTATTATAATATTGAAGGTATGCATTTAAAACATGTCGTGTGGTACAACTGCCACTGGAAACAGTCTCTCCTTTGTTAGATAAACCTTTCGGAAATTTTTTCTTCTTTCTCTAGTCATTTCCTGCCTTTTGGTAGGCTTCTTCCAGTTCAGAACAAGATAATGACAAATTATTTCCAGCTAAGAGTCAAATATTTTAGGTACTACATGGAGTATTTTTATAATGAATATAATTGTAATTATTGAGATTAATGTACTTAGGGACAAATAGAGTAGGTTCCAGAGACAGTATTGTAAGAGTGCCCATTAAAATCAGGGTAGAGCATAGATCAATAGTACTTAAGAGACTGGTTGCTTTCAAACAATTCATATGAGAGAGGTTAAATTATATCAATAAATTATATTATTTCAATGAACAGTACTGGTAACAAAAGTTGAGAGCACAGATCTGAATCAGCTACTGCTCAGTTCCTACCAAAATATTTTTCCCTTAGAAAAAAAAAACCTCACATAGTTATGCTGCAGTGGAAATGAGGCACAGCAGCAGAACGCAGAGGGGTTTGTTGCTCCCTGGCATCCGCCAGGAACAGCTCTGCACTCCCCTTTTTGTGGCATTGCATTTGCCACTGACTCCCCATGGAATCACCTGTGGGTTTGGGGTCTGGTCTGCTGGTCCAAAACCCATTCATGGCAGGTCTTCCCGTTGATTTAAATAGCCTAATGACATGCAAAATAATATTAATGGAAAAAAAAAAACACCTCGCAGAATAGAAGATGCTACCTGAAACCATATATAAGGAGATGCGGATGTGCAAACATATGTACATGTATATACATGTATGTATACATATATTTATACATGCACGAGTCTTTCTATTTCTACATTGAGTACCTGCATACAGACAAACCTTCACACGTGTAATTGAAGGCATTATTAAAGAGAGTATATGCAGGGAAGAAATGAGTATATTCCAAACTTCTGTAATTTGAAATTGATCACAAGTCATTCTTAGAAGATCCATTTATTACAGTGTCTTGCAAGCTTTGACTTATAATCTATCAAGCACTTAATCAAAATGTTACACAGCTTTGACAGAGAACTTTCCTATACTCTACAGGATATGACTGTAAAATGTCTTCCTTTCTTTGACTGCATGATTGAAAAATCAAGCTTTGAAATTTTATTTTAATAACATTGTTAGAGGTCTGTGTATTTCATTTCATTGTCAAAGTCTAATAGAATAATAAACCTTGATATTTCATCAGCCTTAAGTGTTTTCTTTTTTTTCTCTCTCTCTTTCCCCCCCCCACATAATGGTTTTAGGATTTTAGTTACTTAGTAAATTTAAATTGTATTCTTGGCATCTTTATTGTTGATTCAGGTATCCTTAACCTCCTTGAATATGTAAAGACATCCTTTCATACTTATATAAGGTGGAAGTTTGCACAAAAGCTCCATCTAATTTATACAGATCCTCCAAAAACAAAACCAAAACTTAATCACTTTCTGGAATTTCTTTAACCTCTTCTGCTTTGACTTTTGCTATGTTTTGGCAGATACTAATAAAGGAATGTGTAATAGGTGAGGATAAATAATAAATGTTACACTAATATTCCTCTGAAAATGATCTCCAATTACAAGCAATTCAGAGGTAAAAAATTAAAACAAATCACCTTTCCGTTCTAGTCCTTATTTTTTAAAAATCTCCAGCTGAAATGCTGCTATGAGTTTTGTTTTGTATGTGCAACTGGCAGTACCGATCACTAAAAGGAAAAAAATCACAGTTTCTGTTGAGAGCTTAAGATATTTGCAAATTGGTTTCATTCCTATTATGGCCCAGTTACCACTGAAGTATAGAACACTTTTTTGGTTTGGTGGCTTTTGTTTTGGTTTTGGTTTTTTCCCCTCTAATTTACCAATAATTGAATTCAGCATCTCAGTATTACATTTCTGCACCTGGCAATTTTCATTTGAGAAGTCAAAATATCTAGTCCCTGGGTTCTATACCTAAGTTTTACCCTCGACAACTATATTTTCTCTTCCTCCTATTTTTTTTTGTTCTTACTGGTATTATTCTGAAAAAGGGGCAGGAATAAGGACCTATTTTCTGGCATGTGCACGTAGGTACTCCGATATCCATTTGAAACTGAAACCAAGGTGAATGATGGGAAATGCAAGTGACAACAGGTATATTTTAGTGTTTTGGCATAGAGCAGATCTTTAAAGAGTGCATTTACATTTCTTCAGGGAAGACTTCCAAATCAGAGCCCGTTTCCTCCGTGAACTGGAGGGGCAGGAGGTTCAAAAGGACTTTAGCACAATCTTGGGCTGTAAATATTGTGTAATTGATTCACCCCTGCTTTAACCTTTTAGTTCTCACCAATTCCTGATTCGTGTGCTTTCTTCTGGCCTTTCGCATGGCAAGGTGAAATATCTGTCCCAATTTGTACCCCACAGCCTGACCTCTGATCTAGATTGCTCGCTCGGAATTCAGTTCCGAATGACTAGTGTTCTGTCAGGCAAAATCTACATAATCTGCTGTCAAAGACTGTCAAACAAATGGTTGACTTCATACACCCCATTTCAGTAAAATGATCAAAACATCAGAAAGAAAAAAAAATAAAAATCCTTCCTTGGGCTCAAAAATATGGTACAAAGACTGAGAAAATACCCTGGAAATGAAAGAAACCTTTGAAAAGGCAAAAATTAAATTATTCCTGGGAGGACGTAAATAGCTACAAAATGCTGAATGCATACTCCTAATTTTTACTTCAATTGTGGGAAGAATTTTTCCTATTTCAGATTTGAATTCTGTAAATTTATTTATTTTTATATATATATATATAAAAAAATAGCTCTCGGATCCAGCGCATAGTGCAATTAAGTCTGGGAAGAGGTACTAAACAGCAAGCAATTATGTGTGATCCAACAATTGCATGGGAATAATTATTTAAAGTCCAAAGGTCTTTGTTTAAAAACATCATCAAACTGGTTGATTGGATATAAGCCACCATTAAAAATAAGCTTACATATTAGTTTTCCTCAGGGGAAAAGGGCAGTTAATACATCCGTTTCTAAATGTAATTACATTTCCAGTGCTACGGGTATTTTATAGCATAACTTGTATCTTAGTAAATCATTTTCTTTTGTTCTTGTAACAAAGTTCCTTGGAATGCTAAATGAAGAAGCCGCAGGCATCCTCCATTTAATCCATGTCCATTAGAAATTACATATTTTGCTTTCTAAGAGCTGTACGTCCTTTTCATACCTGAGGTTGTTTTCTTTTCACTGGCTTTGTAAGTATAACAATCTCACTTTATTCTTCTGCTACATCCTTTTTTTTTTATTTTTTATTAAACCTTCAGATATACTTTATTCTTGCCCTGAGAAACAGCAATTCACTCTGCTAAAGGTAACGTGCTATTTTGCCTCATTATAATAAACACCAATGTTTTTACAACTGCAACAGTTCTCCAGCAGTATTAGCATATTTTGGCGGAGGTATTGTTTTACTGTGACCTGTATAATAAGTGTCACATTAGCAACACAACAAATCAAACGGTTGTTAATTTCCCTCGCTTTCCCACACAGCTGCTAGTGTTATCGTGTCACCAGATTTTAATTAATATGATAAGTAACACTCGCAAGACAACAGGCTGATTTTTCCCCCCTGTGTGCCTGCGTGTCTCTGCGTGCACACGTGTAGACCAGAAAAGCGGCAAATAAGAGACTTTTGTGGCAATTGCCTAGTTCGCGTTTAAAGCAACTCGGCCTTAAAAGAGAACTCTCTTCCAGCTTGTCCTGAGAATCCAGCGCAGGAGTCTGAAAACACGTTACAAATGTACTCGATTTGCCCATTCTACCGTTTAATTTCCGTATTTTTAAGCTCTCGGCGCCTGAGATACACGCGGCAGACTATCTGAATCCGCCTCATTTCTTTTGCCCCCGCGTAAGCACGAACAAATATGTGCCTGGCTCACGAAAACCCCAGCAAGCGGGTTTTTCCCAGGTATTGCATCCCACCAACTGAATTGCTCTAGTACAAGTCAAAAGTGCCATCTATTTGTAAGAGCCAGAAATGCACCGGAGGCCACCGCCGGCGTGGGGCCTGGGCCACTCCTCGCCCACGCCGCCGCCCTCGGCGAAGAGCTCGGGGCACTCCTCGTGGGACCCTCAGCGACCACCCCGGGTGGCAGACGCTGGCCGCGCCATGGCCAGCCTCTGGGAAGAGATGCCCCGCTTCTGCAGAAGGGCCTAACCAGCTTTTTAGCCGCTGCCCTGGGACGCTCCGGAAAGAAATGACTTCAAACGGAAGGAGGGAGCTTGCCACGTGTCGTGGAGGGCAAGCATCCGAGCGGCACTTCATCACGACACATTTTTAATTCAGTAGCGGCATTAGATAGGTGTATATACATAAACCCATAACTGTGTCTTCTTGTTGTGTAATGACAGAATACTCAAATGCATTCTTATTAAGGTGACGGTACAACTGAAACGGCCGGGAGCACGTCACCGTTTCTAGTACAATTTCATTAGGCACAGGGTGGTGTCCTGAAGATTTCACCTCCACCGCTGCCAAGGCCTCCCGGTAAGCAGAAGGATTCTTTTCAACTTATATGAAAAGCAGGGCCACCCCTTGAAGAATTTTCACGTCAGTTATGTTCTCTATTTTAAGGGCAATATCGAGCTTCCTACAACCTTCAAGTGGGAAGGTTGAAGAATATAACATATATCAAAATGAAAGGAGAAAACCCAGAGCAGCAGGGATCTGAAAGCAGAAAAGTGAGATGGGAATGGGTCTTGCAGAGAAAATTCCCCTGCTGATATCAAAGGAAATAAAAGTGCACACAAAAAAAGACACAGAGCTGCCTTTTATAAGGCCCCGTTATAAACTACTGCTGATATTAGGCTCCTGAATTTTAATTCCCTCCTCCACTAAAATGCCCTTTTTCTTTTAACCTACTTCTCATTAGAGCTTGCAAACTGACAAACTCCCAGAAGGAGACTGCTGGGAGAAAAAAAATGCCCTGGTAAACTCCCTGCATCTCTGCACCAGGCAGACCCCAAGTTAAATCACATGCGTGTGCCAGAGGAAAGGAATGGCACTCGCTATTTTTTATTAGAGATGAGGCAAATGTTATCGAGCATTTCAGAAAATATTAAATAGGCAAAGGGAATGTATTAACTGTGATTAAAGTACCTGTAGATATTGTGTCCTAAGGAAAAGGCATTTCAGAGCTGCACAAGTCCAGAAGAAACACTGAAATACCCATTTATCCAAGCCTGGCAGACTGAGTCTGTTCCCAATGAAGTTAACGTGATATTCCCATTCATATCAGGAATAAGATTGCAGTAGACTGCACAAATAGTAGCACATCCCCCAAAGTAATGCATTTTCCCAGCAGTCTGGAGAACACGTTGGTTAAAGAGTGTTGTCTGTAAGACAAATGTAACACCAGAGGATAAATGGGTATGTAATAATAATAGCCATGTCTTAGGTGTTTCAGTAGGATCAATAAGGGTTTTTATTCTGTGCTTAAACAGCTGTGAAAAGGCTGTCCCAACATGGTCCTGGCTACTGGCATCTAATCCCTCTGCAGAAGAGAGCGGTCAATTGATGTTTCTGTGCCTATAAATTAAAACACACGAGAATATGCACACGCGGAAAAAGCATCTGCATGCTTAAAACTTCTGGGGCTAAAACCGAACAGTCTGAATAGTTTCAAGTTTATAATTGGGGGAAAATGTCTAGCATCTTGCAAAAAATAAAAAGGAACAGTGACCAATCTACTGTTTAAGCAGAGAAGAGTTACGCCTGTGACCAAAGGAACTAAAATGTGGTTGTTCAAACTTCGCAGCTCCAGGAGCCATATCAGTAACCTACTGAAAGCCAAGTGCCAACTTAATTTCCACAGCTATTTACATAAATCTAAATGCAAATCATACATCCATACAGGCATAATACTGTCATTGTTTGCATTTTCATTCCCTTTGACTGACAAACAGCAACTGCTTCTCTTATGAGTTCTCAAGCAATGAAAAAAAGCCCACAACCACAACAAAAACAAGCCCAGAGTGGCCTCACCCTCGTCCTTTCCATGGACTTGTGGAGAGACAGAAAGTTTGGGGTAGATGCAGTACCGGTTCCCGTGAAGGTGCCAGCGTGCCTCGCAGCCCCCAGTCATAGTATGTGTCCAAGAAGCATATGGCTTGGCCATCAGTGCAGATGGGGCGAGCTAAACCTGCGCGTGGAAACCCTCCGACTGGGTTGCGACGGCAAAGACTTTGCAGAATAGCCCACAGAGCTAGAGGCTGGAGGCTGCCTCCTTGCAAGAAGCTGCACGCCATCCCCCTGCAATACTTCCAGAAGTACTCTTCACCGACCTGGCAACGCTTACGAACTCCTCTTAGGCACATTAACAATGGGAAAGTCTTTTCTGCCGCCTGTTACAGCTAAATAAATATTGATGGTTCTTAAGAATTCCTGGAGAAAAAAGCTCAGAAAACTTTATTAAAGGACAAATTTGAAAAGGAGTTACAGCCTTCCCAGGCACAAAACTCTTCCAGCACGCCAATCTTAGGGACAATTCTGCGGCCACTTAGGTATCAAGTAGGTGACAATATCTCGGTTTAAGACAAAAGTTAACAACCATCAGAGACGGGAACTAGCTCAACCAGCTTGCTATATCCTTGCTTTCCTAAAGCACTACACCAGGGCTGCTGAAAACGAAGAGATCGCCAAGTGTACCCTTTCCAACTCTGTGGCATCCAAGAGCTACTCCAAAAGAAAAGCCTCCAACGAGTAAGTCAGCAGTTTTCCAAACTTTGGTGTTACACCAGAGCTAAAACATATGCCCAGGATGTTCTACATATGGATGTAAGTAAGGACACTCCCAGCCCCATGGAAAACTTTCACGCTCATGTTTGTGTCTAAGTCAAAGTGTTTAAACTGGATTTTTATGTACAGATTCGTCGTTCGTCTGATAAATGTCTACAAAGACAGACATCTACGGTCTGCATGAGCTCAGTGTTGCTGAAATACAAACTCTCATTCAAGCAAAAATGTCAGCTTTAAAATTTTGTTTCCTGAAAATGTTAATTCATACCCTCTCTCTGTTAATTCCTACATTTGCGTCAGTTGTCGGCATGAGCTGGTAAAAATCTCTGCAAAATTATCAAGCAGATCTTTTTCTAGATTTTGTCTGAGCTGTGCAGACAAGCCAGCCTTGCAGGAGGCGTTTGTAAGTGCTCAGCAGGAGAAATGACCAATTCATGTACTGGATCAGTGAGCTCTTGCCTCACCTATATAATCTCTGCTAAGTAACTAAAATAAATAGAAGATAATATTGTGAGTAATATGGAAGGGGTTCTGTCTGGTCAGTTAAGGTGTTTCTGTATTTATTGCAAAGTGTTAGAAAACACCTTTAAATGAAGAACTATTTTTTCTATTGAGAAAACATGCAGTGTTGAATCTAGTGTGTTTCTCTTTAAGAAGGTGACGAGTCTGCTCTGAAGACAGTCTAAACACTGTGCTATGTGACATGCAAGAGGTCTGAGGAATCATGCGAGACAGTAAATGATGCAGTAAAATTGTGTTCTTGTGCTTCTTTTTTTTGTTAAATTCCTACAAAATTGTACTTGCAATGCAACAATCCCTTTGTCATGAATAGGGCCCTTTGTCATTTGTTAGATGACCCATCTCTGCTGTTGCAAAAATCAAAAGAGAATTGATTTTGATGAACTGACATGCAGCTTTAGGGTAACACAACCACCAGATGAACAAAAAGCCGGCTTCACCACCAGTAGGCAGATCGATACTGTACCTATGTCAGGTATATGTGGTTGTAACAAAAGAAGAAGAAAAAAAAAATCCAAAGCTACACACCTCTTAAAATCTGAAACCTTCATTGTGTCTTGTATTCATCTGGGGTTTTGCTGGTCTTCTCATCAGGTAATTTTTGTGCCTTAAAAAAGGAGGGCCCTGACCTACAGCGATGCATATCTATGCGTATGCATGTCTGGTCAAGAAACCTTGAAGACATAGTCCTCACAATTTAACCTTGGATGTTTCACTCTCCTGTAAGCAACGCACACGAATAAGCAGAGAATACCATTTCTCTATTTAAACAGGCCTGTGCTCTCCAGTACTGGAGAACAAGTGGGAAAAAATAAAAGACCTTTACATCATAGGTGATACCTCTTGCTTCTGCTAATTTTAGTGACTGCATCTAGACTGGACATCTCATTAATTCTAACATCCCTGCATCTTTTATTTCAAAACAGAGAGAAAACTGCTATTATTCTGCAAATGTAAAGCTCAGGAAGCAAGCGGCTATGTGGCTTGCTCATAACCTGTCTGCCAGGTTTGCCTCCCATCTGAAATGGAAGCAGCAACCTTAACTGCTAAGGCTAGGTGGACTGGTTGATTGACTGTACACACAAGTTATGATGTACTTATCTGTGTCACGTTGTAGGGCATAATTTTTGGTTGTACCACAATGATATCCATATTCTGTATCAGCCGGACATAGTTTTAAACATTTTTAGGAAAATGTCCCCAAAATATTAAAAAAATATATGTGAGTGCCAGGGTAAAGGAAAAAAAATGCTCTCAGAGTGGTTTGTGATGTATAAACAGATAATTAGATGTGCTGGAAATAAACCATATATCCATTATGGGAGCGTTAAGGGAACAAGTAGCCAAAATGAGAGCTCTCTCCCAGATGATGCTGTCAGAGGGGAGGCAGTCCTACAGTCTTTACTCACATGAAAGTCTTCACTTACATTAAAGGAAGGAACCAACCGAACAACGGCTTTTGGACTGGGTTGGGAAGACCCACCATAGTCCATTCACTTACTTGCCTGCTGCACTGCCTTCCAGGAAAAAGAAGACAAACTCACCTCAATTCCCACCACTCTGTGCCCTTTGTGTATCTGAAATCACTTGTCTACTCTATGTCAAAATAAAAACTTTATCTTAATAAAATTATGTAGCAAGCCAATTCTTCCCACATTTCATTAATGGGATATTCACAGTTTTTATTTCACAAAACCAAAAATAGACATGTTCCTAATCATCCAATTTACTTTTTTTACTTTTCTATAAATCAGCTACCTATTTGTTCTTCGATGTGTCATTTATGTCTCATGAATGTTAAAGATATACGTGTATTAGCACGCTGACCTGTGAAAAACCTTGATATATTGGCACGTAAGAACTTGATGGCATGCATGAGAGTGAGCAGCAGTTAATTTTTCTCATCATTTGTAAGAAAGGCTCTCAAACATATCACAAAAGCTCTAACACTTAAACATTATTTCTGGTTTATCATTTAACAGGGGGAAGCACGGGCTTGTTAAAGGTCTCTCCAGTTACATAGATCTGTCCTTACTCCTTGGGAACGCGTCATATGTTTTCCTATGTAAACTAACATCAGGTAATGTAAATCATATAATCTAATTGTGTATTTATCTGAAAGACCAGAATTACTCTGAAGGGTTTGTTTCATTCTCTCAGAGCTATGTGATATGCCTTTAAAGAATTACCTTGTTATGGAGTATTTGCCAAAGAGACTGGACCCCAGTTCCTTTGCTTTTCATACCCAGCATTGAACTTCTTTTATGCTTCTATTAAAAATACTCTTGGGTAAATTAGACACAAAAAGCTGTGATTAAGTAATATAATAATGGTGACAGAAACAGAGAAATCAACAGTTAAAGTTCCCATTAATGTATGCACCTACTTCACAAAGGTATGTTATTTTATATATCAATGGAATACGGGTGACAAAGCAGAACATGCTTTCCTTGAATTTTTTAACCTATGGATGTTTGAGATATTTATACAGCTGAAGGGTCATCTCCCCACTGCAAATCAGTTGAATGCTAATAGTAATAAAAGCTATATCCAGACCCAGCTTTGCTCTGAACAGGTCTGCTTGCAAAAATATTAAATGTCTTTGATGCTTTTTGTGAGCCCTAAATGCTACACTGTGCTTTAGGTGTAGTGGAACCTCAAGTAAGGACACATTTAAATTCATAATACAGGTGTTTTACAGGCACGCTCCGTATCAAATCTGTCTGATCTTGCCATTTGTTGAGCAGCCAGGATTATAAATAAATAAATGCACTAGAATATTAAATAGAGCTGCAGTAAACTCCTTCAGCAGATGTCAAGCTGGATGATGAGTGGTGCCTAAGAAATGGCAGTCTTCAGTACCACCTTGGAGCACGGTTGGATAGAGATACTTCAACTACACTTTCTGTCAAAAATGGCCCAAGTAAGGGAGCGGTGCCCCTGGGCACTCCCATACGACTCTGGAAGACAGGGGCTGACGAGTGGTACGTAATAGTCATGTAAAGGGTGTAAGAGGCAGTTTCGTATCTTCCCAAATGCTAAAAACAAAGCAAAGCAAAGCAAAGCAAAACAAAACAAAAAAACCCACCCTGGACCTCAGACCAGGTGAAATAAATGAGTGATACCTCGTATCGCAGGGGATTAGATGCTAAAAATGGGCATTAGAGTTGTTGAAAGGATAAGTCAATTAAATACACTGATTTTTTGTTCACTGATAAACATCTATAAACATACCTAAAGAACCTTCCATTAAAACCTTTACTTGATATCATGATGTTTGAAAGAAATGTCTTGTTATAGGCTGAGGGTATGCCTATAACCTACTCGAGTGTCGCCTGCCATCCCGTTGTGCGTCACCTTTTAAAGGAGTTTCCTATTTCTAAACAAGAAACGGGGGGCGGGGAGGGGATAAATCTCTTTCCTTAAAGTAGTAATAACTGTAAAATCGCCATTTGCTGCTTTCATGATTCCTGACTGAACTGTTAAAACCAGGACTTGAACTGCAATCCTTGAGAGCATTCGATGTTTCTCTTTAGCCCTTTAGCACCAAAGCCACTGCCCAGTTCTAGTTTTAGATGCATTTTTGTATTGTTCTCTATCCTCTGTGAAATCCTCCCTGTCTTAAAAGGGGAGCTATTCACTCAGAGGGGTCTTGGGTTCACTTGCGTGGCCTATTCTGCCCTAAAGACAGGGGCTGTGGAAAACATTTCAATACTCTTAGATTTTCGTGTTTATCCCGGCGGCCTGGTAGGCTATAAGATTATATACTGACGCCCACTTATCTAGATGTAAAACAGAAGAGCACGACTCCCACGGACTTTCTGAATACTGGGTATCAGGCTGTCACCACTTTGGAGGATAAAGAAGGTAGAAAGGGCTGGACCGAGAACTTGAAGACAGCCCGCTGCATGCATCTGCTGTCCAGCGCCTTGCGTAGGGTGGGCTGGCAGCCCTCGCTTGGGCAACGGGAGAAGATAAGCCTGACAATACTGCTCTGCAGCTGTGGGATGAGCAGAGACTGGCTCCAAAAGGAACTTCTTCCCACTTTCCACGCCAAAGCAAACAGCCGCAGAGGGAAAACAAAGGCTTATTGTAATCAGTAGGCACTAGAGGAAAATTAATGTCAAGATAAAAAGACCGAGTAAAACAAATATTTAACTGGTCTGTCCGCAACCAAGTTTTATCTACCTGAATGGAGACCCACACTCATCTGTTTGCAGCGTTTCTCAGTCAAACAGGAGAGGTTGACACTGCTTTTATATAATGTAATGGGAGCTTGAGTGCTGTAGACAAGCATCTCACTTGGTTTCTTTTTAGAGCCGATTTACAGAAAGCTGAAGATTAGAAGGTGACTTAATAATTGACTGCTTTGAATTCCAATCGCCTGTATTTCCACCTAAAATGCTTATCACTTGGGAATTCATCTGTAGCAAGTACTACTGCCTTAAGCCTATTACATTTTATTAACCATTTGCAAAATATCATTAAATCTTCATATAAAGAGTGGCAACTTTCATTCTCTTTAAGGGAAGTACAAATTAAACTGAGTAACTGAGAACGGAAATTAAATCCTGTTTTCATCAACCAAATACTTGTTTCAGCTGCACTTCTTGATTTTTTTTTGCTCAGAGAAGCTGACTGAAAACAAGTGTAAGGACACAAAACAGCTGAATCAAAAACTAGCCTTCTTTTTCTGCAGGAATAATGCCAATGTATTGGAAACTACCATCAGGATAGTCTTTCAGCTCCAAAGTGTTTGTTCTGGAAGACGACACAAACCATGGCCTAGTAGTCAGGTCGCTGCCTTTAATGTGCTCATGTTCCTTTTCAAGTCCTACACCTAGGAGCAGGCAGGAGGAGGGTGTCATCTCCGGCACAGGACACGTCAAGACACCCAGCAGCAGCCCGCAGTCTTATACATAAGGAGATAAAGAAGTATAGCATATAAGGGAATAAGAAGTATAGCAGAACAGGAACTTGAAACCAAATCCCCAGTATCTTCAGTGATACTCCTTTTCTGGGTTTGATGAGGAAATACCTGTTGCCCCCTTTTGACCCAGAAAATGTGGACGGGCTGGGTTTGTCCTGACACAGAATAAGGACATTTTTCAAATATGAAAGACTTTTGTTAGTATTTGTAAATCCTCACTCCGTGACATATGGGGAAAAAGACAATATCCTTACAGAGAGGAAGTCCTGCAGGTACATACTAGAGATTAGTATTTCGAAGTAATTATGCTTTGGCTACCAGTAAATTTTGCTTTGTTTCAACAGAGTAATTTGTTTGTGCTGTAATAATCTAGCAAAGAACTACAGGACTACAGAAATGCCAACCAGTTAAGTTTCCTATTTGCTCAGTCAAAAGTGTTTTCTCAGGGAATTAGGGCTGTTGTAATTTCATTCCACTCTGAATAGTCCAGGAGATATATACTACACAGCAGACCACACTCAAGACTGAAACTGCTTTTGAAATAAATGCGAAGGAAGACAAGGTATATGCATGCCAAGGTGCAGAAATACTGTACTTAACTCAGCTCTTCATATTGCAAGCCATACGGCAGAAATGAAGTTTTTATTCAGAAGCAGACAAAAGAGTTTATTAAAGACAGTATAGCCAGAGTAACTGAAGACTCTGGCTTAAATATTACTTAAGACTACTGCAGAAACTATTCAATAAGATCTAAACTGAAATACTCTGAATACAGTAGTCTTGAGATATGACGTGATATAACGTTTTTGAGAAATTCTCAAAACCGCAACTTTGGTGCCAAAGACTAGATATAATTAAACACAATTTATGCCCTCACATCATAGCATGTTCTTTCTGAACATGAGTCATTAGCCTTTGAAGTGAAGAACAACCAAATGCTGGTCTACACAAGCAAGAGCACAACCCATAGGTCAAGGGAGGTGATGTGTCCCTTCTGCCCGGCACTGGTGAGACCACGTCTGGAGCGCTGCGTCCAGTTTGGGGCTCTCCAGTAGAAGAATGACATTGACGTAACTGGAGCAATTCCAGCACAGAGCCACCAAGATGGTCAGGGGGCTGGAGCACATGATGCACAAGCAGAAACTAAAGGAGCAGGTTTGCTCAACTTTAAGATGACAAAGGTAAGGGGAGCCTTTACTGCCATCGACAACTGCCTAACGGGAGGGTGTAGAGAAGATGGAGCCAGACTCTTCACAAAGGTGCACAGCACTAAGCCAAGAGGGAACCGACACAAGTTGGAATATGGGACTTTCTGATTTCCTGTGAATTAGGAAAACTTTTTTTTATTGTGAGTGTGATCAGACGCTGGAACAGGAACCCAGAAAGGTTGTGGTGATTCTTGCAGATATCCAAAACTCGACTTGCCTGTACCAGTACCTGACAAACCTAAAGTAACTGAACTGCTTTGAGCATGTCTCTTCCAATCTGAATTACTCTACGACTCAGCAATTAAAAGTATGACAGTAAGGGGAAAGAGTGCAAGGTTGTGCTTCTGTCTTCCCCCAACATTTGTGTCTGCCAAGCAGGTGGCCTGATACAATAGACGCCAAAGCCAGAAACTTATCGCAAAGAAAACATGATGTTGCTACTGGTAGACTACACACAACTGTCAGGTTCTTTTCATAAAAGAATACACTAGTAGAGCCACTGGTCTACAGAGGCAAGTATCATTTAACCGCTTTTTTTTTTATTTTTATTTATTTTCTTCATTCCTAGAGCAAATATGTAAAAGGAGCCAAAGGGTTCCCTTAGGTAACCGAGCCTAGCACTATAAAAACCTATGCCCAGACAGACTGCTGGCAATTCTGTCTGTTGTCAGCAGAGGAGGAAGGCCATGAAACCTAAGATGGCCAGGCTGTACATGTTAGTGAAAGTATCAAGGTAAAAGATAAATTAAAAAAGGGAAAGAAAAATGGAGAGAGAAGCATAAGCAGGAAGATGATGAGACTGTCATTAAAAAAGCCACTCCTACTGGCATGGAAAGAGGCGGGCGGCGGGGGGAGGTAAATACTCCTGCTTTTGTAAGTGAGCTCAGTCTGTCCCAGAGCGCTGTTACTTCCAAGAGCAGGAGGGAACAAAGCCGCACAGCGTCACAGCCTTGGGGTGCTTGTGCTGTGCAGTGGGGATGCTGCTGCCCTCAGGAACAAAGCAACAAGAGCTGCACTCTGCTGCACCCCGGCATACCTGCCTTGCCATCCATGTCCCATGCTTTCCTTTCAAGTCGCCAGCATAGTCCTGAGAGGTACAAAGGGTCATGACTCCTTCAGAATATGATTGCAAATATTTTAAGACACTCTCCAAATATTGCAGAAATATTTTTCCCTGATATCACTGCGCTATACATACTTTTCTATTTAGCAAGTGCACATTGGATTTTTTTTTTGTCCCTTTCTTACTATAGTCACCCAGATACTGAATTTTTCTCTCTGCTGAGTGGAACAATGAGAATTTTTTTACCATTATTTCAAATGTTTTTCACAAGCTTGATTCAAAAAGGGATAATTCCCCACTATATTTTCGGTCTGATTATCAGATGATGACGGACAATAGTTTGATAAGAGTCACTCAAGAAGATGCAAGCTCTTGTGTATAACAGCCACTGCAATTATCAGACACTACTAAACTATTATTGATCCTGTTCACATTGGGTGATAACTGAGCATTTTCCACTTATTTAAAGTGCTGTTAGCCAGAAACTCCCATCAATGAAAAGCAGTAGATGAATTTCTTCAAATGCGGTTCAATAAATAACAGCACATATAGAAGGTCCATAGTTCCTTAATCTCAGTAAAACTACTAACTGTGAGGCACAAATATACCGTCCAGTTGTTGCTAAATGGTTGATTACAATAAAACAGGAACCTCCACAAGGTCATTTAATATGTAACCCAAGTATCACTGACAGAACAATTGTAACCCTTCAGAAAAAAAAAGGGGGGGGGGGGAAGGCTGTTGCCTCATATTATAGCTTCAATAATATCTAGAAGAAAAAAAACCTGTCCAGATCAAAAAAAGTGGACTTCTCCCTATAACACCGTGGGGCAGAGCTCATTGTCTTAATCACTAAAGCAAGGTTTCTTATATATAATTGTATTATTTCAAAGATATGTAAATCTGTGCTTAATATTAGACTGGTACATTTTGATAGAACTATAATCACAGCAAAAGTGGTCCTTATCAGTGAAATTCATATTACTTTCATTTTGTTCTCTTTAATACCAGGGACATACAGGATGTGATCTGATATTCAGTGTATTATATTTCTCAAGCAGTGCCAGAGGCAACATAGCAGTGGACTACATGTAAAACTGGCTATTAAGGATATTAACTAGTAATTGCTTAGAGTAATCTCTCTAAATAATCAGTAATTAAAAAAATAAATAAAACGGCTGACCATTGTGATTTAAGGTCAGATTAAAATTGACCAAAAAAGTCAATTGGAATAGTTTTAATTATTTATGATGCCGTATTTTCCTTCAACAGAAATGTTTTATATTTTAGTGTGGACAAAACACGTAATTTGTAGCAACAATGGCAGTTCTTTTATCGGCTGAACAAGTAACGCACAGGATTTCAGGTCAAAAATATCCTTTCTTGATTCAAATAAACGGTTAACAACTCAGGTTTCTTCTGATCCTCTACCATCACACCAGCAAGCCCATCAGCAATATGTGTAGAGTCTGAACGAACAGATTTGGTGAGAGACCCAGCTACCTTCTTAGCTACTTTTAGAGACGAACCTTTGTAGTTTATGCCCAAGGGGAGAGAACTAGTGTACAGGTTATGTGTTTGCCAGACTACAGCTGATGACGCCAGTCAGCAGGAGACGGAGCTTTGCCTTGCTGGAGTCCAGCAACATGGGAATTAAGTCTTGCAAGGGTGACTACAGGTCTGCAAAGAGTCCAGCTCCTGCTCCTCTTGAGGCATGGAGAGGCAGGGCAGAGCTCCAGAGCTCCCAGCACTTTTAGCATCAGTGGGTGCTGCCTTGCTAATAGTCAAAAGGTATGGTTGGGCCCCCTGGCCCCAGCAGACATACTCTTTTGACCTGTTTCAGATGCTGTTCAGGGAAAACATTCAGCACTGAGTTAAACCTCTGCAATACCCATTTCTAACCGGAACAGCAAGACAGAGAGAAGGAAATAATCTGCTAACTACCAAGAATTTTAAAAAAACCAGCAACCAACAAACAACAAAAACACAACCAAAAAACCAAAAAGACACACCCCCCCCCCAAAAAAAAAACCAACCAGTGGAACCTGAATTAAACAAAACTGAGTAAAGTTCTCCTGAAAGTGCTGTTAAAGTGCTGCAGCTGTTGTGGGGTGGATTAGAAGAGTAAATAACTCCTTTACCTCTATTTGATGCAATACAATGTTTAATTTATCAAAAAATAAACATACCTAAGACTCATACACCCATAGCACACAGCTACAGAAAGTACCCAGTTACCTTATAATAACACTGCTCTTCAGTGGAGACCTGCAAAAACGTCTTCAAAAGGCAACTATAAAATAATGTTCATAGTGTCCCTGGATACCAGAAATTGTGAATCCTAGTAAGACACAGTTTTTGGTTAGATTTAGGGTGTACATTGCTTATTCCAGACCTAAAGATGGGTTTGTATGCCCAAGAGTTTGCCTAGATTTTGCAGTTATACTGGTTATTCCAACAGAGAGATATTGTCTCTGTCTACAAGACTTGTCTTATCTGCTGCCTTAGACAGCTATAACAACAGTAACAGAAGAAAATAAACTTGATTTCACCGCTTTTTATTCCTGGCTTTGTGCAAACACATTACAAAAGATCATCCACGAAGCTTAAATTTTAAAGGTAAAAAGAAAACCACAGCTTTGCTTGAGGACAGAACTAGGAATAGCCACCGCTTCATGAATTCATTTGTTAAATTGCACTGCCTAAGCCCATGGGAAAGTCCTGCAGAAGTCCTTCCCAGTGCAGAAACGGCATGTGCTCCCTGCTGTCTCATTCCAAATCCTACTATCCCCATGCTTCAAAAAGCCACTAGCTCTGCATTAGTGGGACCCTAACATTCCCTTTTTTGCTGTATTTGCTGGTTGATTTTGTTGAAGTACTGCATCTAACAGAAAAGCTAGAGCACCTCACATTCCACAAATACTTGTGTAATGAGTAAAGATCTGGAAAAAAACAACATGCTTCTGAATTATTTTGATGGGAGAATTTTTCTGCTAATTCATGAAGACTCGAGCTCCCGAGTAAACTGTTCTCCTAATACCAATGCAAAATTTCTTTTACACTGAGTCAACCTGAATCTGAAAAACAGCCGCCTTCCTATCTTCTGTTAAACGGCTTCAAGGAGAACAGCCACGTGCAATTGTGTCACTACCAGAGCTTGAGCTCTTCAGCAGCGGGAGGAGGACATCGCTCCAAACTCAGAGACAAGGTAATAATATGTTTTAGAATAGCATGACTACTGGCTTGAAAACTAATGCAATAAATACACAGTTTGTTACAAAAGATGACTATTTATACTGATGTCATTTTAAGAAGTGTAACAACTTCAGCATCAGGGTAAGTTCACTGCAGCACTATAGCTGCACATGGTAAAGAACCAGAGAACAGAATTATGAGCCTAAAAAGACTGAAGTGGCTTCTAGTTAAATCTAAGCATATCAAATTAATTGGGAATTTGACTCTTTCATTTGGCGTGCATTTCTGCCACTTTATATTTGATGAGGGAAGCAGAACACCTCTGCTGCGTATCATCGGCACCAGACAGACACTACGTCATTCTTATATAAAACTGAAAAACACTTCTCAAACGTAAACAAATGTTGCTATTCCCATTTTACATGTAAGAAACCTAAAAGGCTGATTTTGAACGTGACTTTCTCAAGATTAAACCAGTTAGGGGAGGAGTTTCAAGGACTTGTGCCTGAAGTCCCGTATTCTGAGCTCAGTGGTATCACACTAACATCAGACCAAACCAGACAGCATTAAATCAGACTCTAGGACTCCAAATCTGTAAAATTCATCTACACAGCCTACAACAAGCATCCAGTTAGCATAAACCAGACTTTTTTTATTTTCATAATAGTGTAAAATCTAGGTTCTCTCTCCACCACACATACCTTTTGGTTTTCAAGCCTTCAAAATCCACTTGGGCTTGGTTTTCAGACTTCTTGACCAACCACGATTCTTTTTCAGTTTTCTTATAATAAATACTATGTCTTATTCCATATTCATCTTTCTGTCTTATTTTAATACAGGCTGAGATTGTCCAACGTTTACTTTATTTTCCAAAGCTAGAGCTTTAGGTACCACGTCAGAGGACACAGGACCGCCATAATGCTCCTGAGGGCAGCAGGGCCCGAGCTGGTGCCCCCCCAGCCCTCGCTGCAGAACTTGCCCCACTTCAGGCTGCTAGGGAAGTCCACCATTGCAGAGGTAAACTAACGGTCTGGCCCAGCTGCTTCCCGATGCCGGGTGGAAAGTAGATAGATAACTGTAGGTCTATTTCTTCAGTGCCTTCTGGGAGAAGCACTAAAAAGTATTTAACAACGCAAGCTGAAATTACGCTTATAAACAATCATGAACTTTGTTTTAACAATAAAAAGGACAGACTTAGTCCCCCTTTTTTTTTGCTTTTTTCCCCTCCTCCCTGATCCTTATTCTTCTTCATAATAAAATTGAAAAAGAATAAGAAAAAAGGAATTTAAAAAAAAATAAAAGGAACTCCCAAATTCATCATAAGAATAAGAAGCATTTTGATTGACCTAAAAAAAAATAAAAGGAACTCCCAAATTCATCATAAGAATAAGAAGCATTTTGATTGACCACTGCAATGTGTTAATCTGGTCCAGTTAGATCTCCTCGCACAACCACTGAAGCAAAAATAGAACGGTAGTCAAAAAGAAATGCTTCAAACACTGACCCCCAGTTCACCAGCTCCAGTTTATCTTCCAAACCCTTTTGGAGGCCCACTTTGTCTCTGAGATGTAGACTGAAAAAAACTTTTTGAGGGGATCTCAGAATGGCAGCAACTGTAAGATCCTGGAGGACTTTATCTGCTGAAGTTCACTGCAGGTGCAGCACACACATCTCACAGCAGAGCTGCAAGAGTAAAGAAGTGACACAATCCTACCGAAAGCACCCCGTAAAAGTAACGAGCACAACAGAACAAAGTTAGGCTTATAAACCGAACTGCAATAGCCTTAGCATCAATTACAAACACTGTTTCTGATCATCTAGCAGCAGGGCGTAGAAATGCGAGGACTAGCGAACAAAGGGAGTCTTGACATCCGCTTCCTCTTAATACAGATGCAGAAGGCATCAGCGAGAAGCTACAGTTCGGTATCACACAATTATGTGCCTCATTCATTAGTACCACATCATTGACTACACCATGAAAGAAATGACAAATTAGCAATTTCACAGGACTAGCATAATACTATCATTTGTATCACAAAGTCAGCAAAATCTAACCTCCAATAATTCAGCTCACCATTCTAACCCAAGGCTGGCCATCAATACGGTTTTATGTCCCTTGTACTAATCACTAAAGTCAGATAATATGCAAGGTTAATGGTTGCAGACAGTCTGGGGAAATATCCAAGATCTGATAAGGAAACCCCACATTATTGCTGTTCTATGTGTGTATATCCCAGTCAAGAATAGGCAAAGGAAGGAAATCAATGCTTAAGGCAGTTATAATACATCTCTTGGTGTAACATATAAATTGGCCCTTCATTGCCCATTCACATTTCAGTTAATAAATAGTTCAGACATAGGACACACGGATAGTGAAGAAGTGTAACCATTGTATGTTTGTCTCCCTCACTTTAGATTTATGCCGTCTTAGTACAACAGACTCTATCCAGTGTTTTTCAATTAGTTCACTAGCCTTTTAAAGAAAATAAGAAGTCATGCTTAATCCTGATCGGTAGTTTGTTATATAGTCCACCACCTGAAAGGAACTTGATGCATTTTTCCTCATTTAAACAAACAGATAATCAACCAGGATATTCTCATACTAATTGTACCCCACCATTGCTTAAAGTCACAAATATATATTTCATCTCCATTGCTGATAATGAAAATTCCTTTTTTCCATCCTAATTATAGCAGACTCGCCGTTGATTTTCTTTTATATTTAGCACCAAGCTATCCAAGGATACTCTATAGTAACTTGCAGAATATATCGTCTGACCTCAAGATGCTCATGCACATTTTTTAACATAGCGGCGCTGATAATATATAAATTCACATCATTTAAATCTGTACCTGTCCAATGTTCCTAAATGTCAAACCCCACACTTTAAAACTTTTTTTAAGTAAGCCCTTTTTCCCCTCTAATGTAATTACATCACTTTACCCTCTGCAAACCAAAACCAGGCAGGCAGTGTATTTAATTTGTAACTGTACCACTAAATGCAAATGTAAAATTGGCAGCTTTGATGTTGCAGCATTAAATATAGCTTATCTCACCAGTGACAGTGAGAAACAGACACTCTCTTAGGACTGTGAGTTATGACAGTCTCTCCAATGAGTGAAAAATCATCCCTGTACAGCTGTCACCGATGAGATTTTCCTTTCTTTTTCTTATGGCATGTGAGTGCTTCAGCATAGTTGGAGCCACCACGCTGGTGGCAAAGATGGAGACTGCTATAATGCAATGAAGTGTGCCCTTTTGTTCTGCACGGGTTTCTTTCACATATTAAAAAAAAACAACAACAAACCCCAAACCCACACCTTTTTCTTGAGAGAAAAATAAAAAATATATGCTGGGCTCAGTAACTAGCTGATGTTAAACTAACGTACTGTTTGAAGAAGGGATTAGGAAATGACAAGCACACAGAGCCAAGGATTAAGAGGTGTCTCCAGTGCTCACACCATGCAGAGCATGACTTCTTTTTGCAGATGTATACAGGGGTACCTTTACAGACTTTAGCATAAGAAATACACAGCGGTGTTTGTTAAGGATAGCATCTTAGTACCAAGGAGCTTCAGTGACAACTGAGCACGCTGTTGTTCTGGGCACCCTGTAAACAAACTCAGAACAAAATGTCTTTCCAGAAAGTTTGCAGTCTGGAAAAAAAAGAGTTCACACACTGTTGCAGAGAAGAGAGCAGACCAGTAAGAAGCACTTCTAAATCCCGGGAAGCGAAGCTCTTTTCGTTCTGTAATTGCGAAATAGAGATGCCTGTCTTTCAAAATACTCTTGAAGTTCCAATCATAGCGATGTTAGACAAACACTCTTACCAGCCATCATCCCCCAAGCCTTCCCTTTGTTGAGGGCACTTCTGAGTGAAACCCTCTGCTGCCTTCAGCTCCTCTCTTACCTTGACCTAGTGCTTGTCAGGAAGCCTATAGGCCCCCTCTACTATATCCACTATTTTCTATTTGATAGCAAGAAGGGGAGACCAGTCTTCTCTACCAGGCCACTACCATAAATGTAAGATTTTTTTAAAGCATTATTCTTATGTCCTTTTGGTGGTCCTTATGGTTAGGCTGACCACTGCATGAATGCCCACAAAGCAACCCCAATGATCTTCTTCAAATTCTTCCTCAAAATACTCATCCAAAAATAGACAGACTACCAGTGGCCTATGCTTACAGATGTCCTTCACGAGCAAAATACGGGCCTTGCTTTTAGGCACTCTCCACGCATGTGTTACCTCTTGTGTTTTACCTAGGAGGAAAATGCTGGGGAATTGAAATTTTATTTGTTCTAGGTTTTTCTAGGAACTTGTATAATGGCTCATTTCAAAACGGATAAGCCAGCCCGGAGGGCTAGGGATTTCCACTTTAAAATACTTCATTAACTGGAGTAACTCCTTAGGTTACACTTTTCTAGAAGTCTTCAAAAGAGAAGTCTAACAAATACTCGCTCCCCTTTCTTCTAGCTAGATCAAGACAGATGAAAAGTTTTTACTTAATTCCACTAACAGAGGAGTCATACCAGGATGAAAGCTAACCATTGCCAAATTTTGACCATGTGGTCTTTCTCCAGAGACTACCCATCTCGTGCTGTCTCTTGCGTCTTTGTGGTCTGGCACACTCAAAGCTGCCTCTTTCAGGAGCAGAAGTTCTGCGGCAACGCGCAGCAGCCCTCTGGTAAAAAAGCTACCATGAGAATTGCTCAGTTATTAAAGTAAGCAAGCTGAAATTGAATCCTAGACCTGTCATCATACTGAAAAAGCAGCCAGATTTCAAGGGGCAGAGAATAATAATGCAGTTATTCTTAAAAATACAAGAGAGAATTGACCATCAATTTGAATTTTCCTTCTTTCACTCAGCACAAGAATGCTGCAGTCTTAGATTAACACTATCTGAAGAGAAACAAGTATGCAGAGCATTAGCACTAAGGCCAGGAGACCTCAAACAGGATGATTTTTCTCTAAACCCTTTTGCCATCATTATGCAAAAGATCTGCAGGGGGAGTGGAAGACAGCAAGGCACGAGGCAGCTGGGGTAGCGACTGGAGGAAATCTGAGCCAAAGAAGCAAGGCCCAGGTGACAAAATATTTTATCATGGTTTTGAGCTCCCATTGAATATTTATTTGCACACAAGATGATAGAGCTTTTATGTAATTCTCAGCTATATGTCGGTCCCAGGTGACAGTGCAGAGGGTTTTCCTATTGACCACAACACAACTTTCAACCTCAGCAAGACTCAAAACCAGGGTGTGATTTACAATAGAGAGTCCCAAAACAGAATGCAGAAAGACTATGTGTGCAGGAATCCCAAAAGGCTAGATGATTTATTTGAGTATTACTAGGAGGATCGCCTCTCTAATGTCGATACCTTTCAGTGTTACTTGTGTTTTGGTAGGGACATTTGAGGACTAAAACAAGCTCTAATTTTTTATAGAAAGCAGTGATAAGTTTCACAGTTCAGCAGGACTAGAATTTTTCTGCAAGTGAGCAAGCCCTCATTGTGCAAAGTACTGACACCTTTTTTAGGATAAATGAAAAATAGCTCTCTTCAAAATCCTGAAGACAAATGTTTTGCATTTTCTCTCACAGCAAAAAGAAAAGGACGCAAAGGTTGAAAGAACAAATGAAAGATAAGGACACAAAACTGTCCAGCATGTTCATTGCAACAGCTAATTGGAGCTGGTTTATGGTAGCCATTTCAATTCTACTACTTACAGTATTTTTTTTCAACTCATATTAATGCAACAACACTTATTGTGTTCTCTTGGTCTCAGAAATACTGTATTAGTTCATTCTGTGGTTATGTTCTATCATTATTTCATTCATACTTACAGCTCATAAATTAGACTTTCTCGAAGTATGCATTTCCAGCAAGAATCTGATTCAATCACTAAAACTTCCACTTTATCCACCCCACCCACCCCCCGCTTTTTTTTTAAATTTATGATGTTTGGGTTGGCTTTTAACACCCTTTTTGTTCATTTGTTTTTCTAAGCAAGTGGTTAGATTGCAAGAACAGTCTTCGAAATACTACTTGAATAAAGCATTTCTGAAGATGCCTTCCTGAATCTGCAGAGAGCCTAAAACACTGGTTCTGAGATGCAGCTTGTCCCGTTCACTTCAGGGGTTGATAACTGTGACTAATCACAGAGCTGTATCTGTCACTGTTGTTAATTACATCACCACTAATCAAGGCATAAAAAGAGCAGCATTCTCAGACTGGTGCACCATGCTCAATGACACAGAAGGCTAACCGAGGAGAGACAGGTTTAAAATCCAGAGGAACAAGCTTTTGCCAAAGGTCGATACATTCTGGGGAGAGGCAAGGGGTGTGTGGTGTGAACAGATGGTACAACAAAATTGATTTTATTTCCAAGGACTGGAGACCACAACATTGAGAATTATGGTGAATGACTTAGAAAACAACATCTTGTATTAGAACATTATACAAATAAGATATATTGGGAGGGGCAGTAAATCTGGGACTGGGAAGGGAAACCTTCTACCATTAGACCTCATGGCAAAACCCCTGCTGATGTCAACAGAATCAATGTTTTATGCCATCCTCTTCTGTGATGGTGGTCAAAGTAATTGCACATGGGGTAAGTTGGAAAGAATATGTCTCCATTTAAAAAGGAGCTTGTACATGGCAAGTCAATACGCTTTTTCTCATTTTCCTGTCATATCTATTTTGTGTTAATTAGATTAAAAATGTTGCTGGTGTCAGTACAATGAAAAAGGTATCTAGAAATGATACGCTGCTTAGACATATGGTAACAGCCTTCAAACTAAAGAAGGTGTTGAGCTTCTTTCCTGTCTTCTTTAATTTGATAGTTATATTGTCAGAGCCATTTCTGATGGGAAAGAGAAATGAAATGAAATGAAATGCAATGTAATGCAATGCAATGCAATGAAATGTGCCAAATCATGTGCTCCTCTCCTCAGAATTTTTTCCTTTCTCTTTCTCTTTTTCCCTTTTCTTTTTCATTTTTTTCTCCTTTTTCTTTTTTCTTTTTCTCCTTCCTTTTCTCCTTCTTTTTCATTCTCCCCCTTTTCTTCTTTTCTTCCTGTGATCTTCTTCAAATATTAGATAACATTGCTTCTGTTTGCTTGCCAGCCACCAGCTTTACCGGAGGGCTAATTGAGCAAACAGATTGATCTTGGATTGGTCAGTAGACAGGACGTGGGTCAGAGAATTACTGGTCAGAGTCCTACAGCAGAAGTCCTACATTCACAATGTTTACCATATGCTCTAAGGAACTTTCTATGTTACTATTCTTGTTGATGAGGATAATAACCCTGAATTTATTGAGATTAACCTTGGATATCTTCAAGTTTCAGCTTTGAATACAAGGATTAGGACAGCTTGTGTTCTGAATGGACATCCTGAAAATGTGGTATAAACAAAAAAAAAAAGTGATGTATAAACATGTGAAGCTTTCCAGCTTTCAGATGAGTAATTGTATAAAGGAAAAACCAGTCCATTTATCATACAATGTTAACCACTGAAGCACTGCTGACCACACTCTGGAGGAGTGGATTAAACTTCCCACTCAGCAGTGGGAGACTGGGGCTAGGTGGGTCTCTGGCAGAAGCTCCTAAATTTTGCCTCTGATGTTGGTGGATGGATAATGGTTAACCTAATAACCTTTTTTTGGAAGCCTATCAGCAGTACCTCCCCACTCCAAATTTTCTATGGAAGCAGCAGAGACCAAACATAGCTGATTGTGAACTTGAAAAAAATGTGTAAAAAAGGTTTTGATTGTAAATGTCAAGACTGAAAATTACACCTGCTCCTGGAAACTGAGTGCTTTGACACAGAGGAGTAGCTAAGTGAATACACAACCTCAGCTGCAGCAGCAGCCACCTGTACCTTCCCTATTCAAGGCAGTATGGTCTTTTCCAAACCTTCTGCCATAAGGTATAGAGCTTCTTCCTGGAGAGGAGTATTTTGTCTGAAGTTACCCAGTACATAGAGTTTGCAGTTCAGCCTGATAACTGACTTGAGTCAGAGCCTACATACTCCTGGAAAATTATTCTTGGTGCCTTATGTGTGGTCTGTCCATCCCAAATTGCACTCCTAAAAAAGGAACTCAATTAGTAGTAAGCTTACCTATCACTTATCAGCTGACCATGTAAATAGCCTGCAAAATAGTAAAAAGGCAGGTGGTAATCCAATGGGATAATAGCTCAGGGAAAAAATATGCTATTAGCCCTGCTGGGCTCCATACGGCAAACAGCCCTTTCCACTCATAAAACCGTGAATAGATCCGCTGCACAGCAAGAACACAGCCGCGTTCAGCAGCATGTGTCAAGGCAGGGAGGGAGTGAACTTGCTCTTGTGAGACAAAAGGCTACACTCTGTGAGATAAACAACGCTAAGGCAGCATGATCAAAGAATATTTAAAAATAACCATAATAAAGAAATGCAGAGGGGAAGAAAATGTTCGAACAACCTGAGTGGAATCTCATTGAACAATAAAATAAAATATTCCTCATGCCAAAAGGTTAAACTTGCTACCTGGGAGTCACACTTTGTGTTCTTCCTCCTGCTGTTTCAAGGCCCCAAGGAAACCAATTTAGAAAACGAGGGACGGAAACATAATCTTTGCTAGTTCACCCCGTGTTGGTACTGGAAGCTGGAAAGCAGGGTGTGGGTAACTACTGCTGAGATTCACCCACCCCTAGCTCTGGGAAAGTGCCAAGGAAGAGGACAGAGGTTCTAAACGACGAAAACACATCAGTTATTTTGCTACATCAAGCCCCTTTCAACTATGAAACAACAGGCTAAGTGTTTAGAAGCAAAATTATATTATTGCAAGCCAGCGTGAGATTCCCCGTGCCTAGCCCCAGCTTGCCCATTCACCTGTAGCAGGCGTACGGAGCCAGCACGGACAGTCTCATCATGAATATGTGGGGCTGGAGCCAAAGGAACAGTTGGCTGAACCAAAAACTTTCTCTATGGCCTTCAGCATGTCATTTAACCCACCTTTGTCTCCCTTGCCCGCCTCATCTGTAAAATGGAGATAACACGACTTACTGGTTACTCCACAGCCGCATTAATAGCTGCACGGCAGTTTGGGATCCTCGGGGAGTCTGGCACAGACACCACAGCAAGGATGATTAGAAAGCGATGAGCTGCCTGTGCTTCTTGGCGCCAGGAGAAATGGTGTAGGCAGACCAAAGCTGCAGGCAGCAGGTCACCAACACAATAAGTAAATCAACAGTCGATTTCCAGTAAACCAGAGTATTTACTAGCGCTAAAGTCCCAATGTTATGCAAAAAACTGATGTGTTTCATGGAATGGTAAGGTATAGTACAGGTTGTTTCCTGACAGGTTTGTTTTACTTACCCCTGTCTTACATTTACAGTTTTTTCAAAGCTCACATATGTACTTACTGTAGCAAATACAAAACATTTGAATTTTACTTCCTTGGCTGTGGGAATGATCTGCATTTAAATCTACTAATTCCTAGTGTCACTGAAAAATACGCACCTAGTTTATCTGCTTATGCACAGCTTGAATCAGCTCAGCAATAAAGCAACAAAAGATTACTTTAAACACCTGAAATAGGATTTTCCGGGGTGCTGAGTGCCCAAATATCCAAATGTCCAATAGTAGCTGCAGAAGTTCAAAGCTACAGGAAATCTACCTCCTGATTTTCTTGTCTGATGTAAACTGACTTAATGAAGGAAGGAGGAGGGAATATGGAGTTACTAGTTTACAGTTTCAGGGCAGATAGTGCTCTTGGAGGCTGAACAAAGGCTGGAAAACAGTGGCTGATGGAAGAATAAGCAAAAGCAGACACCAGGAGCAAACCTGGAAGAAAAACCACCAGCTGTGTGTTTTCTCCTTCAGGCACCAGTGGCACATCTCTCTCTCCGTACACACATAAGTTAATACGGCACTGAACAAGCGTGCTGACTGTACCACCGAAGAAGCATCATATACAGATGAGAAAGAGGCAGACCTTTAGCGATGTAGCAGCAGTTCAGAAAATCAGCAAAGCCTTCTGACATTTCAGAAGAAATCCAGGAACAAATCTGTTTGCCAGACCATGTATTCACTACCTGGAATAAGATCTGTTACCGGAGGAAAGCATAAGGACACTGCTTCCAGGAGTGCTGCTTCCACTTTTCTTTAAGTTTTCCTGTAGACCTCTTTTGACTCATTTCAAGATCCCTGGACAACCTCACTGTTTTTTTCTATCAAATGAAATATTGATGTAAGCTCCAGTCTAACAAAGTGCAGGATTATGCTAACAGATCAATCAAAGGAAGAGCAAAGCACAGGGAAAGTACATTCTGTGAATATCAAACTCGAATGAAAAACTAAGAATGGTAAGTAAAACATCCTACCGTGCTGTCTGACTCTCTCTCCTCCACTTCGTTTGCCTTTTTTTAAAAGATGAACAGCCCTAATTTAATAGAGACTTACATTAGACACATCAGTACAAGGTTTCCAAAGACAACCCTGAAGAACACCCCTGAAGTATTTTTTAAAACTTTTAATTAAAAACCAATTGCCAAGAAAGAATTGCATAAGACCACTGCATTTTTTACATAAAGTACTTAACTGAATATGCTCAGACTCGTCCTCAGGGTGGTGCTAGCCCAATGCAGACTACCCTGGCCCTGCCTTTGCTTGACCAACCCTTTCATTACATTTCCTAACCTGGTACTCCTGCTTCTTCAGGCTGTAGCGGGCAAGCTTACAGACCTGAGGTCCACCTATTTCTTGAAGCATCTGTTCCCACACCAGTCACATTTTTTGCTTTGCCATTTTTTCCTTTCTCCTTCTGGAAAATTTCCAGGCAAGAGAACTGTCACAAACAAGACTATCAAGGCTTATTACCAAAATACCATTATCTTCTTTTGATAGCTTTCAGCCATCAGGTTCATCTAAACTCATGTTTGTTACAGATAAGAAACTGTAACACTATGACATTGAGGGGTATACTTCTGTTCAGCTACTTCACAATTATGTCTTCTGTGTTTTGTGCCACAAAATGCTGTTGCTCCTCTTCCAGAAGAGAATGCCAGTACAGCATCATCTTCTCACTAAAGGTTAGCACAGTTTTATTGCCGGAAGTATTAACTTGTACTGACACTCCTGAAAAGCTGACGTACAGGGTGAATATTCACCATATCTAAGTGTTTGCATTCATTTAAGGGCCAGGTACATGGTGAGGAAGACAATTTTCCCACCTGCCTATATTCCAGCTTCTCTTCCACCAGTCAGCCATGTATCGTCATATATGCAAAGCAGACCCATTAACAAAAGACTTGAGCAAACAGAATACCCTGTCATTCGCTCAAGGAGCAGACATTTGTTAAACAACTGACCCAAAAGGTAAACCACTTTTAATTTTGTGATATTCAAGACAATAAAAGAAGTTAAAACAGGTGCAGCCATGTCAACACCCTTTCAAAATGGGATGATAATATGCACGTTCATCGATCAGTGAGGTGGCTGTTCCACCAAACAGATGGACTGTGGCCCGCCCTTAGTAATACCAGCGACCTCTGAAAGCTTTGAGCTCTACTTTTTAATGACTTACATGTTCAGCTCTGAGGGCACGTTACTACTTTTTGAAATGTGAACTGTCACAGCCTGTTTGCCTAGTTGGGGACATCCCCAAAAGTACGTTTAAGGGCTGGGATGATTCTTAACCCTTACGAACAGTAACCTCACTGCGGGGTATGAGGTAGCTGAGGGTATGAACAGTTGCCCTACAATACCGCAGGGCAAGCGGCAGCTCACATCAGCGTAACGCCAGGTGGGTATGCCCGCTGCTCAACACACAAGCAGTGCCTTCAGCACCTAAATACCCAGGTTGAGGCTCTCAGACCTACTTCACAAATTCCACCAGCGCCTAGCCAAGGCGCCGGGTCTCAGACAAAAGCAGCTTCTTCAGCCCTCTCCTCCAGCCAACTCAAAGTCTCTCGTTTAGCTGTGAATTGATGCCACCCCTCCCCCAAATAGTGCCATACGTTCACCAGTAGCTAACCGCTTATCTTTGAGAGTACCTCACCTTTCCCAGTGACAGGCAGCCATCCCCACCGCCAGCCTGAGTCCTGAGAGTGAAGGCTCCAAACAAGAAAGAGAGCGAGCAGTCCCCAGCCCTCCCTTCCTCACGGCGAAGGCAGCACCACGTCAGGTCATGCGACAAGGGCACACAACAAGCACAACAGGCATTTTCCATAAAATGAGCCGTACCTGTGGCATCTGAGAAAATGTTTTTGACTGTATGGCAAGACTAGCTTATAAAGCCAGAACTGAAATAATAAACGTTTGTGGAAAAAACAACACTTAACGCTCTGAGAAGCCAGCAAAACATAAAATAAGGAAGAATAAGAGCCAATTTAGTAATTAATTTACACATTAAATCCAACGTACATATTGAAAATGCAGGAAACTTGAGGCAATAATCTGTTTCACTCAACTTGGAAACAGGCAGAAAATTAGACTTTGCCACAGGCAACACCATTGCAGACAGGTAGGGAAAAAAGACCCCTTTCAAGTTAAACTGGTACTTACTGGTTTTAGAGGAGATAAGACAGCAGAATGTACGAAGTCCCGGAAAGATAAAAGGGGAAGGTTAAGGGAATGTTCTCGGCTGGGTTGTTCAGTGGGTAGGTTGGGCTGTTGGATCAAATCAAATTGAGTGAGTCTGTTACATTGGCTCCACTATTAACCTCACTGCTCCGTAATTACAGTTAGCTGTGTAAGTGCTTTTCACAACAAACACATTTCACTTTGTCAAAACAGGCTTGAATCAACTGCGCTTCCAGCCGGAGGCCAAATCTCCTTCTCGACAGGACGCAGGCTGCGCGGTGCCTGCGTACAGCCGCGGCTGCGGGAACCAGGCGTCCCCTGTACGGCAGCGCCAGTCCCAGCCCGAGGGGCGAGAGCTGGGAAGGAGCAGTGGGCACCACCCAGGCAGCGAGCATCGAGTCAGACAGCTCTGATGGGTATAAAAGCCATCCTGGCAAGACCACCGGACTGTGAAGGTGCATTTCTTTTTCCAGTCCTTCTTAGGGTTTGTCTATATTGCTCTCCCCACAAAGGTCCCAGCTCTGAAAGTGGAGGAGGGACACACAGCCCTCACCACCAACATTGATGGGAGTTAGTACAGAGCAGCTGGTGCGCTGCAAACTCATGCTCTTGCATACCACATACGGTCCTTCCCATGTAAATAAGTATTTTACATATCACCCATGTCATTTCACCGAGGTGTTTACTGCGGACACAACATCAACAGCATGAAATCAGTACACTGAGACTCGAACGGTTAGTCTTTTATACCTGTGCAAAGCAAAAATGACAGCTGTTCAGATCTGGTATACTGTGTGAGTTCCTTTACTCACATGTCTAAGTATCTGCACAAGATACTATTTGTAGGTGTATGAATCGGAAGCCCTCTTGAAACACTTCTGATCCTTCACATTTTAGAAATCCCCATGTATGGAAGCAAGAAGGCTTTGTATGTTTTATAAAATCAGTCTTTATTATTACTTTGGCTTCATGATAAGGCACTCTAATATTAATGTCTATCATGTAAAGAAAAAAAAAGTGAGAAGTAGGGAATCGGAGACAGTATCATTAAATACTGTGGTCAGCATCATTTAGGAGGGGCACCCAGCTATGAACATGAAGCCAGAGTTCAAGGATCAGCCTCTACTCTGTAATGGAGCAATCTTACATTAAGGAATATAAACCCCTCCGTAGCGGACTGAAGGCTTCTGAACTCTTCAAAGTGTTTTACCACCCTGAGAAATACAGCCTTAAAAGTAGTTCTGTTTATTCTTAATGAGAATTGATCTTATTTTCTAAAAAGGTATAATCACCAAAATGTAAGGGACATCCTGAGAATATAAATTACTTGGGAAACTGACGTAAATCACAAAAAAGTCAGACGGGATGTAACTCTGCTGTTGACAAGTTTGCAGCCTTGAGCCTTAGTGTTGTGAGTTTTGGAGGACTTCATATTAAGAGAATTAAAAGCACTTGCCATATTGTGTTAAGGACATTTTCATACATATATATGTATATAAATGAAAGAAAAGGTAGGTATAAGTCGTAAAGCTGTAAAGTCATCAAGCAGGTCATAAGGACAAATCAGTCCATTTTTCAGAGACCCTGAAGTAAAAAGAGAGGGAGAGCCACATTGTCAGAAAAGCATTTACGTCCTGGAACCATCCATTCTGTCCTGCATGGGAACTGCGTGTGCACAGCTTGCCGCGCCATTGCCACCCCACACCTTTCCACGGGGCAGCAAAAGTGAACTGACCTCCTGCGACAACCAGGTCAAATGTCTGGTTTCGTTTTCTAAATAAACACATATACTTTCCATTCTCCAAAAGCTGATATTAACGAGTCAAGAACTGCATACACAAATTCCTCTTTGCTTATGCAGTTATGCAGTTTTTTGGCTGAGTTTCTGGGGAAGTTGTTTTGTTTCAAGGGGAGTGGGTTTTTGTCACTGTTGGGTTTTTTGTTTCTTTTTTCACCTCCAGAGGCTTGATTACATATTCAAATTTAGGCATCATAGTTGTAATCAGTATTTCATAATACCCCAACTTTGTGGGTAGCTTGGCTGGCCATTTTTCTAGTCCCTATTATCTTTATCTGTTTAATGGTCCAGATGTCAGAACAATAGAACATGTTAAATATTGACACTGGGGAAGCATCAAGAAAATTAATATTGCTTTTGTTTATTTTTATATACTAGTAAATGTTTATTTTGGTGTTACCCTAAATACTCTGCACTATTATGGAACTTTTTTCTAAAACTAACTGCTATTCACAGGTTAAACCAAATTCAGATACCACAGGAATTAACCATTTTACGTTTTAGCAGTTTGATTACCTTATTAATCCCATTGCTTAAGGCTATTCTCATGTCAGCTGCATTGTGTGACAGGTATTTGCTCAGCTGAACAGTGTGTATTGCTTCTGTTTGCAGTGATCCTACCTCCACTAGTCCGTTTTTATTTACAGATACTTATATCATCAGTTGCCTGGCTTTATCCTCATCGCTAACATCTACAGAAATCATGATACAGCATGTCTAACTATAGGCGCTGCCGCAGATCAAGACATAGCTCAGTAACTTTCCAAGCAACTTGTCAGTGTCCTATAGAGCATATTTCATTGAATACTTTCTTTAAGGAGAAAACCTGCATTTTCGCTATCTCGTGCTGCTGTTTAAAATCTGAAAACACATTTGAGATTCTGCTGTCTCACTGGAGAATGTGACGGATGGAGAACATGATAAACATGAAAGTAGCTCTTGGCTCATTATGATCTACTTCAATTTATCATAGGAAAAATATCTTTTACAGTGCTGTCATTGAATAGGAGACCTTTTGGGACAAATACAGCCATCCTTTCTGGGACTAAAGTCTCCTTAACCACAGAATAAATCCAATTCGACCCAGCAGGGCTGAACGACTCTGCTAGGCAGTTGTGTTGTGTTGCAGAGCACAGGCACCCTCTGCTCCAGAGATACCGCTGGAGGAGTGAGGCTATCGTGGAGAGAGGGAGGGCTAGGTAAGTCCGCATTGCAGTAAGTATCTTTTCAGGTCAGGATTGTAAAGCAACATTTCAATTTCAGCCTCAGGCCTCTTTATTGGCTTGAACTTGCTTTGCCAACCTGAGCTGAAACCTAAGAAATCCAGCCCAGCTACACAGCTAATCTGAGCTGAGTTAGCCACCCTGGAGTAAGAAACGAGCTGTGACAGTAGACATTTCCTTCAACAGTGTGCTGTGCTAAGGATTTGCCTGTTACATAAGGAAATACGGCTTAATGCCAAATGCAGCGAGCCAAGGAGCCCCGAATGTACCCCCACTCACAATAAAATGCAGGCATTTCAAGATCTCTTCAAAGCAAACCTTGCAAGGAATCCCATACTCTCAGGCTGAAGCAAGGAGGCCCAGAAGCTCTGAGAATATTCAAGGGCTGATGGTGGGATTCTCATCGTTTCCTTGCTCCCCCCTGAGAGTGGGCTCAGCTGAGCCTGAGGGGCTTCCAGCACCACAGAGCAGCGGCGAGAAACCTTGTAACCCTTGTCTACGGGAGCTCTGCACCACGGGAAGAACTTTGAATGGTGAAACCTTAAGGTCTGCAGGCGCTTTTCACACCAGTTTCTCTTCTAAACAAGTCTGCTCAAATCAATCTGTCCTGTCAAACATTCTGGTCTCGACGAGTAAGGTGTGTGTGTCCCGTCCCCCCCCCCCGCCCCCCCCAACCCTTTTTAATCTGTTACCTCTGCAATGCTCAGGAGTGAATACGTAAACTCTGCATCTCAGCCCCCTCTGGCCCTAAGCATCTCCCCTCACTGAGGTCAGGAGGCATCACTGAACAGGTTCCTGGTTGTGCAACAGAAAGGAGACAAAAGGAGTAGCTATCAGACTGGTTTCTACCTCAATAATGGGTTTTGGCACGTTTTGCAAGGACTGCAAACCACCGAGCACTGCTGTTTGACAGTGCACGTTGCCCATTTTAATTATATCCTATTTCAAACAAAGACAAGTAAACATCCACTGTACACCAGAGCGCAGTGGAACCAAAGGCACAATAGCTGCAGGAGTGTATAATACTCCATTAAGGAGAAAAACAAAACCCACGTTAAAATAATGTTCAAACAGCCTACTTAAGCATGCAGAGATCAGAAAATACCCAACATAGGCCTGTTTATCCAGTCAGCAGGCTGCCTGTGCAGTGCTGTCTGGAAATCCACCGGCTCCAGCTGAAGCTCGATAGGTTTCCCCAGCCACCTCTGCTCCCAGCCCAGGCGGGTGCTGAAGGAGCACCCTCAGATGTCCTCCAGCACAGGCCACGCTGGTGTCCAGGCACACCAACACCTTCGCACACGTCGGAGCCGGCACGGCCCTGCTGCCAGCAGAAGGAGCAGTACCTGGTGGTGCTGCATCCAGGTGCAGTGAAAGGTTACAGCTGAGCACCCTAAAATACAACCAGCCACAGTCTTTCCACATGACATAACATGATGTCATCAGACCCACGTGACTTTTTTTCCCTTTCTTTCTTTTAATATTTTCCTTGAGTTAACTTTTTATACCAAGGAAATACTGTTAAGAAAAAAAAAAACCAGCAAACACCTGTTTTTGAGGGGAAAGGAGGGGCAAGTTCAAATGGCGTGCAGTTTGGGACGCTGGTTCGTATCAGCTGAACGGTAGAACTGTAAGAAATTCATCCACTGCATTTTTTTCCTGCTCTCAACGTGACTGAGAGGGACATCATTCCAGCTGGAATTATTTAAGCACAAGTCATATCCTAATGCATCAAGAATGAATCATTTATCTAATTATATATATTTGTCTCTGTTCACATCCAGTTTTGCATATTAAAAAGACACAGAGCAAACGTAATCTAATTTTTATCTCATTCACACTTTTAAATATTGGCTCTTGATAGAAATTCATAGAATAAAAGCATATTACAGCAGCTAAAAATGTTGAGCCTAGTGCTGCTTTTCGCTATTACACAATTTAAAAGAATATACCGCTTCTTGATTTGCATTCTATGCCTTATTGCTTCAACTTGATTTTTCTTAGGAGAAAAAGCTGACACAAAAAACTCTGGGGCAAGAGTAACTGGAATTAAACACAAAACCTTAACGCACAAGCAACTCTCTGCTGATGTAAATTGGTCCGTTCTAATACTAGCTCTGTGCCTAAGTTCAGATCAGAGGAGTCCAAAAATTAGGCGGGTGGAGGCAAGTTTCCTGTCTAGGATGGCAGACTAACCCCGATAAGGAATATAAGAAAGTTAAGAACTGTTGATAAAAACAGGGTGAAGGGATCAGGCGGGAGGAAAGGCTGGCTGAGAAAGAAGCACTGAAGAACAAAAAGCAAGCCATGACTTGGAGGTCGAGGGTACTGGATTTGATTCCAGAAGAAGAAGAAACAAGCAATAGCAGGAATTCAGGAGAGGAACAACACTGGTTTAGCCACAGGACCTGAGCTCCTTAATGCCTGCGACCTTCTCCTTTCAGAACAAAAGCAGAGAAAGCAGAAGAACGTTCCTTCAAAAACGCATTTTGGCGCCGAGGGCCGGGCAGCGGAGGAGGGAGCGGCCTGACGAGGCCCTGGGGCCTGGAGGGCGCGGCGGGGCGCGGCGGGGCGGGGCGGCTCCCGCACCTTCGGGCCTCCCTCCTCCCTTAACCCTTCCCCCTTGGGGAGCGGCACCCCCCCCGCCCCCCCCGGCGGCGCACACAGCCGCCGGCCTCGTATGGACCGCCGGGACCCCGCTTTTCTTCACACCCGCAACGGCGGCGCTCCTCTCCTCAGCAACGGCAGGGAAACCTGCGGGAGAAGCCGGACGCCAGCTCCGCACCCCACCCC
>JAVKLA010000057.1:1567937-1609922 GCA_034782735.1 Sagittarius serpentarius | reverse complement strand
ACAGCCCTCCCCCCGACCCCCGCCACAAAGCAGGCCCTGCGAGCGGTGACAGCTACCAACTCCCGACGGGAGAAGAGCTCGGTCTGGGTCAGGGAGACGGCGCCCGGGCGGGGGGGGTGGGGGGCAGCCTGAAGGGGGCGAGGTGGGCAAACCCCTCCGCCCGGGTTGCAGCGGGCGGCTCCGGCCGAGCTCAGCGTGGTAGGGAGGGCGCGGCGCAGCGGCGGGGGCAGGAACCGTGCCGCCCTTGCAGTACTGGCGCTGTCCCCGGCACGCAGCCGCCGCGAAGGAGGGGGCTGAACGCGGAGCTGAGCTCCGGCCTCCCCCCGCGGCTGTGCCTCGCCAGGGTGGGCGTCAGGGTGAAGAAACGCGTTCGAGGCAGAAAGAACAGACCTCAAAAGAAGTGCTCGGGACTGTACTGGAAACGTAAATTGCACTCAGACTAGGTGTTTGTATTTCAAACACAGCAAGCTTTTAGGAGTTTTAGACATTTCCATTAAGCTTCATCCGGCTTCCAAAGAGAAGCAAAGGACGAAGGAGACCCGAAGGAACAGCTACGAGTCAGCTTTCCGGCCCGACTTTTCAGCCTACTCTTTTACAGTTCAAACATCATCTGTCTGGCCGATTCTGATGCTGCAAAGGAAAGCCCAGCCAAAACTGCCGAGTTTCACCTCTTCAAAGCAATGAAATTCATAGCGTTCCCGCGCCGGGCTCTAGCTGGCATCTGGTTTGTCTCTGGTATCGGTA
This sequence comes from Sagittarius serpentarius, assembly GCA_034782735.1. Classification (NCBI taxonomy): domain Eukaryota; kingdom Metazoa; phylum Chordata; class Aves; order Accipitriformes; family Sagittariidae; genus Sagittarius; species Sagittarius serpentarius. The sequence continues at coordinate 1,609,178 of JAVKLA010000057.1, read as the reverse complement.
AGCCCGCACACCGACTGCTTTGAAATCATAAAAACTTTGCCCCCCACGTTGACAGCCATTGGAAGTTGCTAAGGACATCTGTGCACACACCTTTCAAACTTGAACTAGGTCCAGCGAACCCTTTCTTGTCCTGACTCATAACATGGGCCAATTGACCTTCCCTGGTCACGGTGAGGAAAACGGAAACTTTTGGCACACAGCCTCCTCAGCTCTACTTCAGCCTCCCATTAGCAGTACTGTCACAATCCCCGTGCAGCAGCAGTTACGAGCCTTTCTACCTTAGCGTCCTTAGAGGAACTTTTGGAAGAGCTGTAGTTACTTAACAATCAGTCACATCCAGACATTTCTTAGTTTTGAACATCATAAATATTCAACTACACCTCTAGCCACCTGGATGCTTTAACTGACCCTGATGTAAAGTCCATAAAATAGCTGAAAACGGGCGGCATTTTGAGGTTATCCTTCCTGGTACATTCAGCACTCCACTCAAAACTAGAACCATTACATGCGAATACACAGAAGAAAAAGTACAAGTACTGTATAACCAGAGCTGGAATTAGGCTTGAGAAATGACCTGAGGAAGGGACTATAGCATGGTTAAGCTCAAGGACAAATTCCTTGCCTGAATCATGTAAAGACCTTCCAGGCTGGGAAAAAAAAGATTAGGCCCGCTGCGTCTCTGAATTGTAGGAGAGGGGGGTTCTTGTCCAGGGTAGTTCAGGGCTTCTTTAAAACAGGTATTCCCAGAGAATTATTTTGTTTATGTTTCCTACGTATATCAATGTACCAAATGTGTATTGCTTTTCAGGAATTATAGACACTACAAAGGGAGGGAAGTACAGTTGGAAACTCGGGAACGACAGAGTTGATGTGTTTCTGCTCTCCAGAGAAGGCAATGAGTCAGCCTTAGATAATCACTGCAGCCTTGACTCCGACTTACCAGTGTGTGTGAATAATCCATAGTTAGAAATCGAGGAGTACGGCATACTTTTCTCTATAGCGGTAGGTGCATTGCTAAGAGCAGGGGGAAGGAGGGAACATGACAAGGACTCTCTTGCATCTCAGTGAGTCTTGACTGCTGGAGTGGCCTATTGACTCTGCTGGCAGCTGATACAGGTTGAAGCACTTCGTGAGCTGCTCCGTCTTGCCTCACGGGGACTTCAGCTCTGCTCAGCGTTGGTAAGGCAGTGGCAAGAGTGTGATGTCTAGTTTTGGGCACAGCACTTCAAGAAAGATGTGCGCCAAATGGAGAGAGTCCAGAAAGGCAGTAAGAGTGAAGTGTAGAAAACAGAACCTGGGGTAGCAACTAAAGGAAACCTTCTAGAAAAGAGAAAACAGAAAAGAGAGTCCACGAACTGCCTTCGAAAATGTCATGTTCCTGTAAAGGGAAAGAGAACATATCCTGGGGGACAGGAAAAGTAGTAACAGATTTAAACTTCACCAAGGGTACAGTACATTTTTCTTAGGGTACAGTACAATTAAGGCTTCTGGTTTGAGCTGGACATGAGTCATTGCATTGCTTAAAAGTCATCTCAAGCATTTTATTCCTAATTTTCTTACGTGCTTTTTTCTCTACTATTTGGAAATGTAATACGTACATTCGAATACTGATAACAGAATCACTCCCTAAAATGTGTTTACCACTGTAAATACAACCTTAATTTCTGTATACCTCAGTTTACAGCATTCCTACCTACTTCATACAGTTGTTGTGAGATCTACTCAAACTCCTGCTATGGTATTTGAAAATTGCAAGTGTGAATACCATTATTATACTAACATATAATGATATTGTGTGTATATATTAATAGCACATATTAATATATGTTTAATAGTGCTTTTTGTATATTATTAACAGAACTGATACAAAATGAGAAAAATGAGGCCCCAAACTGTGACCTTCCTTTCATCAGAAATTTTTCGGTCTGGAGTTTTTTCATCTATAATTACACAAAGCTGAGAAAAAAGGTAGTTGGGATGTATTTTAATAGCTGAGGGAAGAGCCAGGGTCAGCAGAGTGTTAGCATGCAGGCGTCTCAACAGACTAACATCAATAACCCATTTTTCCAAAAGAGGAATGTAGTCAATAAAACATAAAAGAAAAGCATTTTAAAAATTTAAAAGCTCTTTCAAATGCAGAAAGTCCATATTACAACAGCAACTGGCCGCTCCAGGATGCACATTACCAAAGCATGAAAGCACTGCTGAGGTGACTGAAGTCACTGTGCCTTTAGCCTCCTGTCTCCCAGCACACCCAAGACACACAGTAATGGCTTAATGTGTTATTGCTTAATTAAATGATTAAACACTTTGTATGTGAAAGACAATCTGTTAAGTGGTTCTGGCACGCCTCACCCTGAAAACACATTAAAAGCTCTTGCCATCTGAAAAGGAAAGAGATGAGGGCACACACATTTGGCTCTACACTACACAAAACGAACCCAAGCAAAAGTGCCAAAATTTAAAGATAGTGACAGTGAGTGCACAAAAACATGAACTTTGCTTCTAATCTCCGTCAGAAGGGAATGAGGAGACAAAATAGAAAAAAGCCAGGAATCACAGGTAAAGCAGGTGGCAAATGCCTCCTAAACCTCTTGCGTGCAGTGCCCGAGATGTTTGGTAGAAATACAAGCCAGCGCTGGGGTACAACCTAACTTTTATACCATGCACTTTAAGGTGTGGTTTTTCCCTAATAAAATCATTGCTCTTCGCTGTTTGACTACACCTGCTACACAAAACATCCAAAATACGCTATAGCTATACCTTAGTGTAATCGTCTTGCTCTTTAAGGGTGGATCAGCATCATCTAGAGAGTGCTAAGGCTAAGAAAACCCTATTAGCTCCCCTTTTAATTCCGGAGAACCTAAACTCAGTCCACACCACAGAGGATCACTGACTGAGAGGCGTTGTTTAAGACCAAGCTTAATCACAAAGAAAGAGGGTTAAATGGCCCAGTTTGTCTTCTGGGTCTCCTAACTTCCATGACTAGACTTCTTGTATTTCAGTGGCAAAACTGAAATGGGGTTGCTTAAAGCAGAGGACAGCCCTTGCTCTTGTCAGCTCTGCAGAAAGCAACTCGGTTGCCGTTTTGCCTCCCTTGGGAACTTCAGAGAGTTGCATGCAGTGCCAAAAAAGAAGCCAGAGGGGCCCCTGAACCTGATCCAAGGCCACCAAAAGCCACAGCACCAGCAGAAAGCCAAACAGTGGCAAATAGTTGCCTTTGAAGCAAAGCTGCAAAGAGACAGAGCCCAAGATAACAACACACGTGTTTACATCAGACACTTAAAGCATTTGCAGATTTTTTTAAAAAAATTTTCCTGAAGACCAGAGGTTGGCAGTGGTAGAGAATTCTAAGTCCCAAATTCAAACACAGTGCAAAGTATATAAACAGTGTCTCAAATGGCAGATTTTGGGGGGTTGATGTGAAAAAAAAACATTTATATGAAAGACCCTTTAGCTCTAGATCGCTCTTTAAAATTCTGGTTTTAATGTATAAAAGGTCACTTTCTGACGGTTTCATTTATGACTGCTGTGAACTACAGCCTGAAGTTGCACGCAGGGTAGCAAGGGCCAGGAACAAGGGCCGTGCCGTACTGGAAGGCATGTTACTATCTGAATGTGACAGGAATGCCCTAACATGACTCATCTTCACTGATCATGATCATCAGTGAAAGCCGCTAAATTTGGCAAGTGTGAGTAATTTTGGTGGCTATATATATGTAAAGAATTGATTGTCAGTCTTTGTATTCTCCTTGAGTTTAAAATCTTGAAACAACGGTCTGCTCTCTCAAGGAGCTGCGGAGTTTACAGGGAAGGTGAAATATATGCTCCTACCTGAGAAGGTCACATTTTCATGACGGAAAATAAGGGTGGGAGAAATTTAAAGGAGGTAGGTTTTCTTTCCATTTTCCCTCATCCTTTTCTTTAAGATCAGATATCTGCACAGCATTCCTGATAGATTTTTGTCTGGTCTGTTTTCAGAACTTCAATATTTAGTCATAAAGCTTTATTCCTCCATTACCAGCCTCATGGTTTTTCACTGAACTCCTTAAGCTGTGACACCTCCCTGGTACTACACCAAGCACTGCAGCAGAAGCCTTCCGGGTGCCAAGCAGAGCAAAGGCACTACTTCACAGCTTACAAATAATTCCCATCACTTCCTCTTTCCACTAGAACTCTGTGCCATGATCCAGCAGAATCAGTATTATCTTCTAGTCCTTTTTTAACCTGCTTCTCGTCCTTACCTAGCCTGTTGTTTCCAAATGTGGGTTTTTATCATTTTTTTATCCCTGCCTTTCTCTAGTATCCTGTATTTGGTACCACCAAGGTTCATCCTGTTCGTCGTTTCTTTTTTTTGCCCCAGAGCATTCTTTCAATTCATTAAAATGATTTTGAATTCCCACCCTGTCCTTCTGTATTCTGAGCACCCTTTCCAGCTTGATACTGCCTGCAAACACTACAGCACCATTTCCGTCAGTACTGAAAACACTGAGTGGGGCCAGACCCAGGAGACATTGTGAATATAGAGGTTACCAGCTAGGCGGTAGCGAGAGAGTTAAAGTGTCCTTATACTTTCCCATAGATATTAAGAAATTGAGGGCCTTTCACTTTGGTCACCCAAGGTCACAAGCATGATTCATCAACCCGCAAGCTTCAACAATTTCCCTAGTTGCAATTTGATATTGGTTCAGGTTATCAGATTTCAGTTATTCTTGTAAGGACTGCAGTATCAGTCCTTTTGCTGGATGGATCGGTTCCTTTTGTCACTGATCCGCCCAAACAGTGGACTACTATTTTTCAGTATCAGTAAAAAGGCAGTCTCCTTAGCTGACCTCCAGCAGAAAACAAAACCAAAGGTCTGTTTCCATAAAAGCAGCTCCAAGAGACTTATTCCCTGAGTCATGCTCGAGCCTCTCATTGACTTAGTACCACTTAGCTTTGTCCCTGGTGTAGTATTTAAACTAGATGACTGGGCAACAGGCCCTTTAGAACTGCAAGTCAACTATAATCAACTTAGACTAGTGCTACAAAACAGCTTGAGTCTGATTGCTCTAGTGCGTTCTGCTGGCACAATTTTGTTCAGGGAAACCAGAAGTCTAGCAGATTGGTCAAGGTCATCGTTAGGATGCCGCTCTCTTCCCTCGTGCCCCTGCTGCCGAAGGGATGCGTGCTGACATAATGAATCAGATTAAACATCTTGATGACACTTGTGATGATGCTCCTTCCCCAGAAAGGTCATCAGATTTTGGCTGGTAGGTGGCAATCAGCTTTGGAAAGGAAGGAAATTTCAGAGGCACAAGCTGCCCCTTTGTCATAACTCAGTGACCTAGCGACAGTAACAGACACATTTGGGGCCAGAAGGCTTGATTATTGTAGTCCTGTCCTAGCAGGACATTTCCAGCGCCTGCAGCTTGCAGAGGGTTCAGAGGCATGTATGCATGCCCGGAGTAAGCGTCACAACCTTCATGTGAACCACAATTTTGCTAAGGCAATACCTTCACCTCAGTCAATGGAGTTGCCCCACAGTCACTTACCAGTGGCCCTCTTTATCTGAACTAGGGCTGAGCTTGGGAAGCAAAATCTTACAGTAGAAAGCTGTCCCTATCCCCACACATTCCTCTGTTAAGCATTTGTTAAGGAGTCAGTGACTTCTCCAGGACCCGACACACATACTGGGACCCAGGACACGAGCACACCGCAGGCTGGGCTACCTGGCAGCGGTACAGCCGCCCGGTCCAGGAGGGCCGTGGTGAAAAGGTGCCGCTGCCTTTTACTGCAGCTCCTCGGCGCGACGGCCTGCGGAAGCGGCGCAGCCCCACGGCCTCTCTCGGGCTCCTCGGCACTCACCCATGGGTGTCACAGGCTGCGGGAGCACCGCTCAGACCAGCTTGTCACCTCGGGCACACCTCGGGCTGGGAGAGGAGCTGTGGCTCTCTGCAGAGGGTGTCCGAGGTGGAGGTTTAGCAGGAAGGAATAGTGAAGCCAGGGCTGGATTTTTGGATTTAATGCTTCAGGTAAGCGTGACATTTCAGCTCTACAGGCAACTGGGAGTTTTGCTTGTTGGCCCTTAAAGTTCCATCCGTCTTCACATCTAGCTGAGCTTGTCAATATTCAAACTTCCTTTGAACTACTACCCAAAGTAGGTACTTTGACTCCTTTATGTGAACGGGAATTCCAAGCCAATAGCTACGAGTCAAAAGCCTGCCTTCACGCGCTGCTGCGTTTCCTTCTCTGGCATTCCCTTTGCTCTTTACACAGCAAAAGCATTCGGGAGAAATCACACAGGCACAGGTGGGACCCAAGAAAGCATGTCTACTAAAAAATAGTAGCAAACATGCAGAAGTTACCTTTGTAGACGCTGGCCAGGTGTAGACTTTGTGTGTGCAGACCAGGTTCTCAGAGTTTCTAAAACACGCAAATGTTGATGCAAGTTTCCCAAAGCGGTTGCATGCTGTACTTCCCTTGTGTTCAGACAACAGTGATTAGTTTTGTAGAAATTTTAAACCTAGATTAAAACACTTGAGGACTATTCACATCCCTAGCGGTTGATACACGGTGCTCAAATAATTTGCTAAGCCAGGAACAAGAAGTGGGTGCACTTAGCTACATTTTTAAGCTTCTTAAACTAAAATGATGACATTGCCCAAGTGCTTCATGGGGCGGGGAGGGGGAAGCGGGGGGGGACAGTTCATAAAAAAGGACGTGCACTGTCCGTCTTGTTTTCATGAGTAACTTTCACTGCCCTGATCGTTGGAGTTTTATTTGTAGTTGAGTTGCTGGATTGCTGTGTTCACTTAAAACCGCACTCAAATACTGTCAGTTCCACGAGTGCCCGGCTCTAGGACTGTAACGCGAGAGCCGTCCATAGGAACACACACACCGAGCCTCAGCAAGTCTCTCCTGTTCCCAGTTAACTTACGCGCCACAAGACACACAAAGGAAAAACCACTGGTTCAGGATGCACCTAGTGTGCTGAGCGAGTACAGACACGGCGGGAAAAGACACTTGGCGTTTCGGTACCGTTTAGGTCTCAGCAACATCTTCAACATCTCATCACTAGATGGCGGCGACCTTCACAAATTTCTAATCAATGAGCGCTTCAGTCTCAGAAGTGCTTGCGAAACCCTTGCTTTCTCTCTTTAAAACCCACTGGCACTACTTTCCCTTCTCTTTTATACACTTTTCTGCAGAGTGCCTTTGCAAACGACAAAGTAGGTCTATTTTTCAGTACAGGTATTTTGGAAAATAAAGGTATGTTTTGCTAAAACCGCATTATGCCTTTGAAATAAACTCTATCTGGCTGAACAATCATCCTGTTCTGAGCTTATACCCGATTTCTTTAGGAGACATCCGTTTTCATATTCAAGTCTGTACGGACAGAATGTTTGTAGGCTCAATACACATCCCTTATGCGTTTCAACTGAGTTATTTTCATGGGACTATCCCATCAGGGAAAATTCTGTCAAGTCATCCCTTTCCTTTCAAGTTTCCATTAATTTTTCTAGATGTTTGCAAAAGCTGTCTCACGCAGTTTGTAGAAAAACAGGAACACAAAACACAAAGAGAGCACATCTGCGTAACAGGTCTCCCGCGTCTCCTCCGCAGGTCCTTTGGCCCTGTCTAACAGACCTGCCGAGTGCCACGCTTTATGTGTGACGTTCACCCCCTTGGCCCAGCTTCACATTCCCTCCTGCCCTCTCTCTGTGGGCCTGGGAACCCTTGCACCCCCCCACCCCGCAGTACTGTCTCTTCTCTCCGGCACCACAAGCCTGCATTGCCGCTGGCATTTCACTCATCTGTCTGTCAGAGGTATGTCACGCATGGGAACCTGGGGCTGAGAAGAGGCTGCAGCACTGCAGAAGCTCAGAATTTGGTGCCTCTTAGCACACATGGTCTAAGGAGCCTTGCTGGAAGATGTATGCATCCCAGTCACAGGCTCTATCTTGTTATCTTCTTAGTCTCTCCATTCTATAAGTGGTCTGTATCAGCACCATGAGTAAGCTTTCCACCTCTCACTTTCTGGCCCTAAGGAAGGATTCGGATATATGCCCAGTTATTCTTGAATACCATGCCAGTCTCTGCATTTTCTGTTCTCCTGGCTCTTCCTTTCTGCTCAGGCAGGAAGCCGACCACAGGGCTGAGCATCACCAGCCGGTCCGCAAGGTCGGTTAAGTTGAGCGTGGGCTTCGTTTCCCCTCATCACTGATAGATCCGATAGCGAAGGGCGAGCAAAGGCCTGCACCCGCCCCAGTGAAGTTCATCCTTCAAATGCAGTTCCCGTGGAAGCCTAGCAGAGAGACAGGCCAGCAGTACAGAAGCTATGGGGGACAGCAAGACGAAGGGAGAAATTAGACCTAACGCCTAAGTCTAGCATCCACAAATCCTCCTTCCTGGACCTAATGTATTTGTACTGACTGAGAAGTTTGTAATTGATTGGGTCATGCTATAAGACCGGTGGCAGCATGCATAGAGCAACAGGGCCTCTACAAGCGACCTACAACACCAAAAAGTGGGGTCGGGGAAAGGGTGGGCGACAGCTGGGGTAAGGAGTGAGGAAAGGTTAAACCTTTTCTAGTTCGGGTCCAAGGAGAGAATGAAGAATTGCCTCAGGGTAGGAAGAGTCACTGCAATGGGATACCCCCAAGGGAAGACCACACTTGTCTGAGGTTCAAGGTCCTTGTTAACCCTCCTCCACCTTCAATGCAGATGCTGAATTGATGTGTGTGCTGTAAAAGGACACACTTTTTGCCAAATGCTGAATAAAAAGAGAGAGGAAAAAGCATTTGCAGCTATCCTAGCAGTATTTTAAAACGTAAAGTTACAAATTGTTACACACCAAAGATATTCTCAAACTCTATCTTACTGGATTGGAGTACAGGCTTCAAAGTTTCTCTCATTTCCTTACACAATTAAAATTCCAAAAGCACCATCCCAAAGAAGATCATAGAATCACAGAACGGCCTGGGCTGGAAGGGACCGTCAAAGGCCATCTAGTCCGACCCCCCTGCGGTGAGCAGGGACCCCTTCAACTCCATCAGGCTGCTCAGAGCCCCGTCCAGCCTGGCCTGGAATGTTCCCGGGGATGGGGCTTCTCCCACCCCTCTGGGCAACCTGGGCCAGGGTTTCGCCACCCTCATTGTAAAAAATTTCTTCCTTATATCTGGTCTGAATCTGCCCTCTTTTAGTTTAACGCCATTTCCCCTAGTCCTGTCACTACAGGCCCTGCTGAAAAGTTTTTCCCCATCTTTCTTATAGGCCGCCTTCAGGTACTGGGAGGCCGCAGTAAGGTCTCCCCGGAGCCTTCTCTTCTCCAGGCTGAACAGCCCCAGCTCTCCCAGCCTTTGTCCCGACCTAACCCAGTCAGAAAGCACTGCGTCACGCAGCCCACGGGTTTGCCAAGGCCCGGCTGTAACACCAGCCTCAGCCGAGGAGGACGATGGTCCAGTCGCTAGTGCCATTTCAGAAATAATAAAAGGGTGCTATTGCCGCAGTGGTAAAAATGATGACTCAAATGACTGAGCTAAACACACAGTAACTCTAAGGCTTTTAAGAAAAGCAAACTGTCCAGTCAGATCAGAATCAAATGGCAACACGGGAGGTGCAAAACTCTTCTGCAAGAGTTAACTCCTATTGCTTTTCAAACCAGCTGTCGGGTGGCACTCTGGTAAAACAGTCTTAACCGGTTCAGCCGCCCCTTTCTTCACACGAACAGTGTCCCACAACATTCCCTGGAAAAACAAAGCAAACTAAATGTTCAGTCTGCAAGTAAGACTTAGTAAAAACCAGAATCCTCAGTAAATGTTTCTGTAAAATCTTCTTTCTTGAGTTTCTCTCACTGGATATTATTTTCCCTGGGACAGTCCCAGCATCTCGGATTCCAGTTACTTAAATACACTTAAACCTGAGTTTTCCTGGGTATTACCGATATATTTGTCAGTTCTGTTTCACAGGAAATTTACATTTGCTCTCAGCAATATAGTTTTTCAGGTGAACATCAGTACTTTCGAGACTAAAGCCTAGGAACTGTTGAAAAAATTTCTACCTAAACTGAGTTGATAGGAAAGCAAAACACTGTGAAATAAAAAGGTTGATTAGACGAGTCTGTTTTCCACATTTTTGTAGAAAACTGAAATATTAATCTCTGTATGGATTATCCACTGTCTAGTGAATTTAGCTGAGTGGTTTTAGTCTCTGATCTTACATAGTACATTACAGCCTCCCATGATTTATGGCTCTGGTCTCGAGAAAGAAAATCTGTGATGTATCAGATTATTGTCTCTTAATTGGGAACTCAGCCTCTGGGAAATAATAAAAGCAGGAGGTACTGGAGCTACAATTCTGTGAGGCATAGTGCAGGATTTTTCAACCCAAAGTTTTCAGCTTTTAATTATAAGTTTTCTTATGGAAAATATCCTCCTCCTGCCTTCACTGCTGTGCAGGAATCACTTGGACACAAACTGCTGTTTGCTTTGGGTAAACTGTTTTAGTGCTACGGCAAATTCAAGACTCTTATTTTCACCTCCTATCATCATCACACTCGGAGACACCAAGAAAACCCAGGTCGTATGATGAAGTTAAAATAAAAATAGGTAATCGGTTCTTACTACCTCAAATCCCAGTCTGGAAGCTTTAAATCCCTATATAGTTACTTGTTTTCTCCAAATGGACCCTGACAACCCATACCTTGTAGCTGACGACGACTTACTCCAAAACTTTAACAGGTGCTAGACTTTCAGGTAGTTCAAGAGGTGAGATATAGGTCGTGATGTGAACGGGAAAATCCTGTTATTTTAACAGGGAATGGGACCTGTGCTGAAAAGCTGCTTTGGGCAGTCATACAGACTGAGTTTTCAGTTCATTTCTTCAGTAAAATAAGATAAAAATAAAGAGGAAAAAAAAGGGGAGCAGGAAGAAGCCATGGTTAATCCATGGTTTAAAAAAAAAAAAAAAAGATAATCTCCATCACTTCCAACTTTTGATTTGCCTGAAAACTTTTAAAATCTTTCTCTTTCATATATGCAGAGAGAAAGCTTTCAGAAACACAGTAGCAAAAGTGACATTATATTCCCCCCCCTCCAGTTATTCATTTAACATCAAAATTTAAAACAAAGACAGCAAAACAGTTCAAAGGCTTTATAATTAATTCCATCTCATTTTTAAACTTGGGCTTTTTAAAGTTGCATCTATGCATACAGCTTTTGCCAAATACTGTTTCCTTGCTTTTAAAGTATTGTGCTCGTCAAATGTACCAGAAATTAAAACCAGGCAAATTTGCCTCAGATGTAATTTGAATTGTGTTATGTTAGAGCACTTAAAACTTCTGCAAGTATGAAATAATAAAACTGTTAGGAGAAGAATGTAATTGTGGCACGTGTTCACGTCACTCCCTGAATGCCTACACTGGCATATCAAGACACATCTAGCCTGTAGAAATACCCACATGGAAGTAGCAGAAAAGCAAAGGCAGGCTAGCAAGCGATCAAGCACACGCATGACACAGAGCACTGCGCGTAAGTCCACGTTCAAGTGTTCAGAGTTACTGCAACATCAGGGCAACAGTCCAAAAAATAAAACAATGAATCACTGACCAAAAGAAGAACAAACCTAAGCTGAGCCGATACTGAGAATTACCCTATATTTTCCAAAGTATAACAATTTTTCTCTGGTCCTAACTAGGTGAGTAAGGAGAAAAGCAACTGAAAACAATTACACTATTTTATAGTACGACATTTAAGTGGGTTAATAGACTTGGGAACATCAGAGACTATTAATTTAGTTTTAGAACAGTTGTAGCTACTCTAAATGCACTGACACATCATAAAATAATTATTTTGTGCATCCCTAACATAAACAACCAGTACAAGAGTTTAAAATAGAAACAAATCTATTCATTAAAGACACACATGAGAACTTTCAGCCCAACCGATGCTTCTCGCTGAACCACGAATTTTCTTAGACACTTTGAAAACCAGAGAGGCAATCCAGTCTACCTTACAGTGGGATTCCTTTGACTCCGTAGCCCAGTAGGAAATGAAATAAGCACTTTTATGCATGATACTAGGATGATACATCCATGGACTCACAATAGTTACTACTCCGACTGTTAATTCCAAGAAGTGCTCTCTAACATGTCCGTGGTCCGTACATGAAAAAAACCCCTAGATCATTTAAAGTCCCGGTTTGGCATCCTGAAGCTTGCCCATAGAGGGTAGCCTCTGGTACTCCAAGCAGTGGTAGAAGGCAGCGAGAACCAGGCTGTGAGCAGCGTTACTGACTGATTATCCCACATTCACACCAAATTCAGTCACAGAAGCTAAGCGCATGCAAACGAGCTCTATTCACGTTCTCTGAACTACTTTGCCCATCCAAACACTCCTGGAGTGCCCGGTCTGCCTCCATTTTCTGACAGTTGTTTTCTCCTTGTCTACCAATTCCAGACCCCCAAAAGTGACCACCATTCATTTTCAGAGCCGTCTCTCTGCGGATGACCTTCCTGCACTAACGGGGATCAGCCGATCTCTTGTTCCCATGATACCAACTCTACCGAGAGCCATGAGGGAAACTGGGAGCTCGCTCTTCTTGGAGCCGTCCTCGGCGCCCGCTGCAGCCCGAGCACGCCCTCCCCTTCTGTCCCTCATCTTCGGCAGTGCAATGCAAGAAATAATCTGCCACTCGTAAAATGGACTAGAGGAAAGGATGAGGTTTATGTAAATTTCAGCAAAAGTCTTCAGTACTAATTGCGTGAAGTGATTGGGAAAGCTGATGGAATTAAATTGCTGTCGAGGGTGTTTTTCCTGTTCTACAACAGAGAGACCCCCGAGTGCCTGGGCTTAGTACAGTATTTTGCGTATCAAATAGATACCAAATTGCTAGCACTAAAACATTACGCAGTCCAGCTAAAGAGCACAATAGGCTGTACGGCAATTACAGGGCCCGTCCAGGGAAGCGCAGGGGAACTTTGTTTTCAGAGATACTCATTACCTTTCCAATACAGGAAATAAGAAACCAACTTAACCCGAGCAAAAGAAAGGCTGCTCGTTCAGCTTTCCGCAGTCCTTCTTAACATAAAATATTGACAAATTCAGGGCACGCAAGTTCCTATAAACCTCTCACTGCTAGATGTCAACTTTCTATAGCGCTAGAAAGTTAATACATGATTTAGATTTTTGTGAGTGGCACAGAATGTCACCGTTGTGCCTGCAACTACATGCTGAGTGTAACCAGATGAAGAGCTCTGGGCTCCCACTGTTTGGTTCTGTCTGATCAGAGCTGACGCTTTCAGTAAGGATAAACAAAAAAGCTCTATAACACTTCTGACACTTCAGCTTTGTCAATCAATAGCTTTCTCTTTCTGATGCACGGCAGACCATTTCTTTTCTTGGTGTCTCTCTGTCACTACCGGTGCATTTCTGCTGTCTCTTGCTAGTTATATCTCATTTGGTTCCTTTGGCATTTCTGATGTTATCTTCACCTGCTTATCCTATCCTTTTACGCTCGCCTTTAAAATGAGACTCCGTCAGCCTGAACTGTGTGTTCCCTTCTGTATATCGGAAGTCAGAGTGTTCATTGTCTCAGTTTTTCAAGGAATCTTCATCTTTTCTGTCACTCCATCTCTGCCCATCGTGACCATTACTGTTTTATTCTTTTGTGTATAGCCATTAAGTTTTATCTGTTTTCCAGAAATCCTGACTCTGCCACCACATTCTAAATGCTTCACTTTTGCTCCAGCTTCCTCTGTGTAACACCTTTTTTTTGTGCTTACTTGTGTTGCTTTGGTATACTCCAAAACTTTTTGGAGTAAACTTGTTTCTTTTTTGAGCTAATTTTTTCTTCATCTAAGTGTATTTAGCTTTCCAGGTTTAGTTTTCCTTTCCCTACACTGAGCTCATGAGAAAACCAGGACTGTTCATTTGCTTTACTAGTAGGAAATAATTTTTGTTCCCCCTTCTTGTCTCTCAATTCACACTACTGGGACAAACTGCGCTTCAGAAGCCCGTTTTTCAGCCATAGCTACTTACATATTTCCAAAAGCCAAGTGTATTATATAGCATTGCTGGACAAAATACCCCACAGACTGTCAGCGCTTTGAGGGCTTACCTTGTTTCTTGAAGTCTGCTGTGCAGGGGCTGTAAATGTGTACCTTGGCGAGGGGTAAGGTCGGAGGGTCCCCGTATAGCACTTCTTACGTGAATCGTGCAACTCATACAGGCAGAAGTCTTCTGTTTGGAAGGAATGAGCTGTAGAGGAGCCTGTGTCTACTGAACACACCTGAGAACTAGCAGATGACCTATAAGAACAGGCAGAGAAACACTGATGTGGCCCAACAAAGCCCTGCTCCGTACGGCACCTTGAGCCACTGAATGCAATCGGATGTTTCTGGAGTATGCGGCCATTACCCGGAAAGGATGGGCCACCCAAGGACCTCAGACATTTGAAGGCTTCTTCAGATTTCCACCAGACACAGCACTGGGTGGTTCACTGCTGGTTTCATTCACCTGCTTATCCTTTCCTCGGAGCAGACGTGGAGCGTGAGTTGTGAACTTCCCACGTCAAGCGGAGCGAACAGCTTCTGAAACCGCCGGTCCAACCCTGTGACCGCTTAGCAACCGCCTTGTCCTCAAGAACAGCAGAAGCTGGGAGCACGCAGATAATGCCACTGCTACGGGGGCTTATGCCCACCAGTAACGTCCCTTCTTGTTTCCTGACTGTTCCTCTATCAGGCATTCGTGGTACCAGCACAGAAGCGCACGGTTTAGTCCCAGGTTGTTTCTAATGCAGACTGGTGAAGTTGATTTCTTTACATGCTGCCAACAGCATAAACTGCGTGGTGGCCCATGTCAAAGATGTCTATTATATGGCAGCTGCTTTTGCATTCAAGAAGTCCTATATGGTTTTAGCTCTGAAAGCAACTTACTTCAACGTAAAAAGAAAAATAAAAAAAAATTAAATTACACACACCCCCCCCGGCCCCTACATACAGACACAAGAAATCTTGTTTTTCCTAACTGTTTTCTGGTTTTGTGACACTTATTGATGTGTCACGTCACCTCTGCCGTTTGAGATTTTTTCCTGGTAGCCATCATAACTGGTGTTCCCAGTTCACAGTATTCCAGTGTCACTACAGGGCACAGTCGTGGAAATGGAGAGATGTTACGGCGTGGTACAGGGAACAGTTTAAATGGGAATCTCCTGTTGCAGGGGGTCACACTTTTACAGTCAGTAGAAGTTCTCTTTACAGAAACTACAGAAAACTAATGACAAAATAAACCCATATGGCTCGTGTTTTGACAGGTAATCTTAAAAGGGATGGATTTTCAGAGAGGAAAGGAAGGTATGTGCTATTTGGAAACCAGATGTTGTAATTATTAGTTAAGGTCACAAAAATCTCAGTTGGTAGTTCCCTACTTTCAAGATTTTCCAGCTGCTTATTTGTACTATTTTCTTTTTTTCAGTTTATTTTAATACATGCTAACAAAAAAAACCAAATAAAAATCCTGTATGAGTCAGGAAATATCATTTCAATGAAAGTCTAAAAAAATCATCCAAAAAAATCCCAGAGAGTGAGAGAATAAGGATTTTGAAACACTGCTGCATCTATCTCCTCATCTATCTCCCTTTTCAGGAAAACCAGCAAAGACTGAGGCTCTTAAAAGGAAAATTATATTTTTTCCTATAGCTTTTTATTTGATCAAAGAGGTAAGATAAGCATCCACAATCCGTAATGGAGTTTGGAAGGAAAGCGTCAAACCTAAGCCTCAACAGTTGTTAAAACAGATGACTGACTTGGACCTGGGCAGTTTGCTATAAAGAAACAGACATTTTGAAACAGCCGTGCTTCAGATGCAGCACAGACATGGCTTTACCCAGCTGTCTGTCAGGCAACTGTCTGAAAGCTTTTCTAGCAGAGTATCATTACAAGGTACTGCTGTACAACAGTGAGGAACTACTGCATGCTACACAAGTTTCGAAGGGAAAAAACTCTGCCTTAGCAAGATTCATGCATGCTACATAGCCTGTTTAAATTAGTCCAACTTAGTGTGATTTTAATACGGAAACAAAGAAAATGACCACCAGGAAAAAGTAGCGATGTGAAATTCCACAGTGACCTAGAAGCAGAAACCGGAGCAGAGGTGGGCATCCTGGGCTTTTTTTCGCAATGCTGTCCGTGGGGAAAAGCGGGCAGCAGCGTCGCTAAATTTTAGGCACCTCAAGACTTAGAATAATAGCATCGCAACATAAATGAGACTTTGATTATAAAGTGACTTAAGAATCTTTGTAAACGTTACATGTGGCTCGAGGTGTTTTTTTCAGGAAAATACTGAGGCACTTTCTGCTGAGTGGTGAAAAAACCACAGTGCATAATAATGTTGACTGACCTGTTTCAGGGCATTCACAGAATGTAATGCTAATTAAACTTCACTACATTCTGATTCCTTAATGATAGACCTGTAACATTTTGTAGCAATGGGAAAGACTTAACATGCCTGTCATTCAGAGGTACAAAGATTTCCATCGTTCCTGTGGGTCTTAATGAGCAGTCAAACATAATTCTGAAAACAAAGTTCACGACCGCTCAAAAATTCTCCCAAAATTCAGTGCGTGACGCTTGGCACTTCAATTTCGCGCAGGTAGAGTATTTCCGCACAGTTGCCCAGTTTCATTTTAGGCCCGCCAGCCTGGGCAATGTTTACAAGACCCTCTGTAGCCAGGGCTTTTTGAACGTCAAGTAGCTTGCCCCATGGGCTCGCATCTGTTTGATCCCACTGGTTGCAAATGAAGAAAAGCGCTCGGCAGAAAGTATATGCAAAAAGGAGCCCGAGTGCTTAAAGCTGGAGTTAAATAGAAATATAGGTATGTCCATCCAAGACCTTCTTCCTTATTTTGGGAGCACCTGATCTCTGGAGATGGTTCATTTCTCAATCAGCATGTTCCACAGGTGCCTAAAACTCCACATCCAGAAGAAAACTCCCGCGTCAGGGGGCTGAGCAAGGCAGCTCCTGCACAGCGTCAGCCCCCACGACAAACCTGCCCACTGCTTCTACAACAGTTTTCTGGTCCAGAGCACTCGCCCCCGAGGTGGGTACCTGCCTGTCACTCCCCCCAGCCTCCCGAAGGTGCCCGGATGACGGCAGGCGGGCTGCCCGCAGAGGGGCCGGCAGCCCCCTTAGCCTTCCCCGTGGAAGCCGCTCCACTGATAAAAAAGAGCACTAACGTTACAGAGGTGTGGAGAAGGAAAGACTGAAAATCAGCACCAGTTGGCGGCCAGCTGGCGAGGGCGCCGGGTGACAGGACAGGGAAGGAAGCCCCCAGTCCATTTGGGAAAGGCCAGTGGCGGGAACCCGGCGCTGAGGCGTACGCCGGCAGGGCTGGGAAAGGTGCACAGCCCCCTGAGAGAGGCGGGGTCTAAATGAGGGCGTAGAGGCAGACGTACGGCCCCGCTTGGCTTGCCGTGCTCCAAACTGGACAAACACAAGACATCTACCGCTAAAAAGCCAGGTGACCGCGTGAAGGATAATTCCCTGTTCTTGGGATAATCAATTTGGAGAGTACTGCTACCGCGTGGAGTTGCTACGCCCTAGTTCGGGCAACCAGAAGACGAGCGCTCTGCAGGTGATCCCCGCAGCTCCTCCTACGCCGACGGAGAGAAGCAGGCATCTCTAGAAAATGAGTCCTTTCATCCCAAAACTAATAGACGGAGTGAAATACTTTCTCAAGATCCCAATTTCTCCACAACAGTTGTAATAAGTTCCGGGCGATTAGCTCAGAGGTAGACCTCTAAAGTGGGGTGAGATGAACTCCACCCATAATTATCTACAAAAACAATCCTGCCCGTAATTACCAACAATCTATCATTACAAACCATAACTATTTCCCACTTTTTCTGTAAAAAGAAATGTAGCGTATTTATTCTTATGCCCAAATGGCTGCTAGGCAGCATTTAAAGCAGCAGGCCTTCCCCAAAACAGGTACTTAAATCAGCACTGTGATGTTCATGCATCTCTGTAATGCTGTATTTGCTACAAAACACATTCAGATAAAGAGGAAAGCATTAATCTGTGCCATGCAATACCGTCGAAAACCACTGACCTCACCCCTCTTCCAGTGCGACTCAAAAGCCAAGGGAAGAGGAACAAAAAGCTCGCACCAAGGCTGCAGCAAAAAACATTTTCTCGTGGTGTTGCTATGGCCTTTTATAGTTCCCCATAGCGACTGACGCTGCTTTTGAGAGCTGTGCAGAGAAGCACGAGGAACATCTCTGGTTCTGCGTCACCTCAGTGTCAGTGCTCCGTTAATGCGTTTTCCCTTTCAAGTAACTATCAGAGAGAGTACAGTGCACTTGAACTAATTTCCCTTCCCAAAGAACAGGTAGCAAAAGGAAAACCATCCTGCCTCACTTTCAGCATGCAGAAAATAAAAGATGATGATCATCTGTACCCAGAACAGTCTTCGCAGAAAGGGACAGCGGCGTCAAAGGCCTCAGTGTGCCTCCCTATAGTTAGTGCTGCAGGATCAAAATAGGTGTTTCACGTGCAAGCGAAAACAGAATTTTATTCTGTGATATGGATAAGAAATCAGTCAGACACCTTTTTCCAGCAGTCCACTGAAAGGTAAAGTTTGGCTCTAAAGGCAAACGGGATAATTTCTGGCAATGCCTTTAGGATGAACCTTCTTCTCTCTGCCATAAATCAGTAGTAAACTACACACTGTTATACTGGAAAGCTGTAGCATTTTTCCACACAGGCAGGCAGTTCAGAAAAGCAACTAGGGTGTCCATTTAAGGTTTCAATGGCTTGGCATGATCTCCCACGTGCTTCCTTTACTGCCATAAACCAAAGCAACATGAGAAATTTACAGCTTAGTATAGCTGATTAGTTAAATTGTATTCTGTGGTGCTGTCTTCCCTGTTAACATTAAATCACTTCTTTTGCAAATAAGATTAAAACCTAAAATTATTTAAAGTACTTTAATTATTCTGAACAAATAACTGAGTCCTCCTTCAGCTCGTATAATTAAAACTGAAATTTATTTGGGGTTAAAAAAGGGAACAGACCTGGTAAGATTTCATTACTGAAAATATTCTTGACCAAAAAGCACAGTCAACTAAAAGCTGAAGGAACACAAATAGAGGCACTGTCTTTTCCGATCAGTAAGCTTGCCTGGGGGAGAGCGTGTAGAAGCGCATTTGTTTTTATACTTTTGGAAGGATTATGGACCAGATACAGAATTATCTTAGCCAGAAAGTTGTCCTACTACTACAACACTGAAAATCATGAAATGATATTATATTGTAGTATTACAGTATGATTTTTTTGTATTATAAATAATATACATGTACTTCCATAAAAGTATATGGTGTTCTATTTTAGGCAGTATACTCCAAAATATAGTTTCCTCTCCAGAAAATTTGTTGGAAAAACTATTTCTCTGACATGAAAGACCAGATTAAAGACTATAGACAAGTTGAAGAGAAGTGAAGAAGTTTCATCTGATGACACGGAGAACACACAATTCTTTTGTTCATCTAATGTTTTGTGGATTCATGGAACCAGAGCGGGGATAACATTTCCGAACTATATTTCTTCATTGAGAGTATTCACGACAGCTTGGGCAGGAAACGTCACCACATGCCATCACACCATCACGCGCTGTCCATGCCATGAATGCCAGTGATAACAGCTTTCAGTGAAGACTGCTGTATCACCTAATCAAATATTCAAATTGTTGCCACCGATGCTTGCTTTTTTTCATGTCTGGTAGCAAAGAGCTACCAAACAAAACCAAATGTTGACATAAATGACAGCCTTTTGGCACCCTGAAATTAAATTTACTGAAACAATGATTCATTTGTCATAATGCTTCTAAAGTCATAAATCCCACGAGAGGTAGCTGGGCAAGAGTGACAAGGGAAAACGCTTTTACAAAACACCTTTGCGCATCTGACGCCTGTTTCCCCATCCCATAGGCAGAAGTTTCACCAAGATGATGGCTTGAGAAATGCCTTCTGTTCATGGGCCTGTCAGGTCACTTCTCCATCCTAAAAACCAGTTATCTGGGGGGGCATAAGGCACGTGTTCTAAGAGAGTGGGCTGGCAGCAAGCAAGGAGCCCTAGAAAAATCTCATCCAACCTCTGTCTCTCCCTCTCCTACAGTGAAGTACTCTCCCCTCTGGCAACTCCACGAACATTTTGAGGGGGAAGATGAGGACAGAGCAGAGAGTGCGCAAAGGCTGGGCGCAGGGGAGGAGCAATCCATGCGCTGTACAGATACGTTCCTCTTGCTGGTCTGCTTCCCATGCGGTTGGACACTGAGCAGAGGGCTCTCTCATATACTGCATCGCTAGCGTAATGTAGGCTATGGCACCTCTGCATGGATGTAAGGAACAGCCCATGATCCCTGCATTCATCAGGAATAACCAGTGATTATAGACAACCATAACTTTCAAACCCACCGCCCTTCTGAACCCACAACGCATGTTTGCCCAGTGCTACAGAGCACTGATACTACTTATTGCAAAGTATTCAGTCTTTGCTAAGTTGAGAGGTCCAAGTAATACAGGCACAGCTGAATCACTGGCCCAGGTTGCCCAGAGGGGTGGGAGAAGCCCCATCCCCGGGAACATTCCAGGCCAGGCTGGACGGGGCTCTGAGCAGCCTGATGGAGTTGAAGGGGTCCCTGCTCACCGCAGGGGGGGTGGACTAGATGGACCTTTGACGGTCCCTTCCAGCCCAGGCCGTTCTGTGATTCTATGATTCTGTGAATGAGTGTGATACACTTACCTGAACCCAGACCGAAGCTGTGACGCTCTTGTTCTCTGCCCAATATCCACGATAAAACAAAGGACTGTTAACTACGAAATATAAACTCAACTTTAGCAGATTATTTCTCTCCAGTAAGTGCCGCTGCTTTCATAAACACACCGTTATAAGCTGGCAACAGTCTAAAAATGCTTATACATCATTACA
This sequence comes from Sagittarius serpentarius, assembly GCA_034782735.1. Taxonomy (NCBI): domain Eukaryota; kingdom Metazoa; phylum Chordata; class Aves; order Accipitriformes; family Sagittariidae; genus Sagittarius; species Sagittarius serpentarius. Next base: position 1,588,215 of record JAVKLA010000057.1, on the reverse strand, counting down.
ATGAAACTTATTCTATTACTGCTTAGTTTAAAAGTGGTATTGAAATGTGGATTCTGTGTGAATTCTGTTGTAACTGGGTAAGCAAAATGTGAATGATTAAAGTTCCTTTGGACCTGCAGCCTTCTCAAGGCACAGTGAAATAGGCTGTCATGAATATGCCTGTGGAATAATATGAAAACATTCTGTAGTCAATGTGTATTCAGCAGGAATATTGCATTCATGTTATTTTCATTTTATTAATTTTAATATGAAAATCAGAGCTTCATTACAGTGCAACAAGAAATACATAATAATATAAAATTTCAAAGCACACAAATAAAATTATGCCTTACCAGCTTTCATTTCCCCACAGCACTCTGCAAATAATATAAACAGAAGTTGTGTTTCAGGATCGGTGTGGCATAACCAATTTTGCTCAGGCAGAGAGCCAAGAAAACACAAGTTCTAATCCCTACCCTTGGGCTCTCAATTCAGCAAGGCACTTACGTCCCTACGTAACTTTAAGAAAAAGCAATGCCGTTAAGTCAATGAGTCTACTTCACCATTCATGCATTTTCCAAGTGCTCTGCTCAGCTGAGGTGCTAAGCTCCTTTCTGTCATTTTTTTCACTTAAAACGGGAGCAATACTTAACTGTGTCACAGCAGAGCTGTGAGGTTCCTCGTCTCTGTTTCTGAGGAACTGATACAGCCCTAACACCACGGTACAGCAACGTTTCGCAGTCTTTGATATGTTTACTTTTTTAACATAAAGTCCATTTTACTAAGATAATGCCTCCTGATTTTAAGCAAAGCTGAGCACCTCTGTCTCTCTTTCACATTAGGGATACTGGAGTGCAGCTGAATTCCTCTCCCACCCTACCAGTCTTTGACGAACTCACCCGCACTCTGCTGCAGTCCCTCTGCTCCTTTGCACCCAGCGTTGCTGTCCTCCTCCTGAGCTTGTATTTGAGGGGTTGCCTGTCTATGCAGACACAGCGTCATTTTAAAGCTGGACCAAGCCTGCCTTCTCTGTGTCCCTCCAGCTTTGTGTCGGGTGACTATCTGCACCTTCAAGTCTCTCCCTCCTGCTTTGTACTAGCTCTTGCCCCCGTCCCAGGAATTTCCCCCTTCCTGCTCTTGACACCGGTCACCTCAGGCCTCTCTAAACCTATTCGCGTCCTTGTTACTAGGACCTTCCTTCAAAATCGTCATCCTGCCTGCTGTGATCCACTCCCCCACAGCTCCCTTGCTTCCATCGCTTCAGTAACAGGCTCTTAGGTAAGGCTAGCACCACACGCGGTACCCCAGTACACCCCGGATCCCTGCCCTGCCCCTGCCAGCAATGCCAACGTCAGCACAGTTTCCTTGCTTCTTTCTGAAGTATTTCCCCACCTTTTCAAGCTGTCCTAATTGCGTTTATTGCCTTTTCAATCTCTCACTACCTCTGGCAAAATCCATCCTCTCCTTCTGATATCGACAAGGTAAAATATGAGCTGAAAACTTTGCTTTTCTGTAAAATTCAACATTATCCTATGCTCTCATTCACTCCAACTTAATTCTTCTGTTTCTACGTGTCTTTCCCTTACGTGCAGTTCACTCGTTTTGTGGGGTAAGATCCATCTTCTTGGTTGCTCGTGACTACGGCAACATCCACAATGGATCTCCAAACTGCAGTCAACCCTTCTAAAGGTCTGTGAAAAGTCAGCCACAATTTGCTGGGTCCAAACCACACGCTCGTCACCTCCGTTCCTCCCCAGGTGGGCATCCTCTGTTGGATGCCCCCCGGAAGACAGCAGCTACCCGCGCTGTGCTTTGAGGAAACGCTACTGTCCCGTGACCTCGGGGTTCGGTGTTTTACAGACACCGAGGCGCATCAGCAGATTACTCCTCGGTGTCGCTTGGATATCGTTACGTGCCCGTGGCTGCTGCGTATATTTTATTTTGATAAAACACAAAGCCTTTCAAAAACCTTCAGATCTATAAGGAGACGTAAAAACCTGTAATGTTTGAGAAGCAAGGCTGAAACTGCTTCAAACACATCCTAATGATGGCAACAACAGAAGAGTCCTGCCTGATTTTTTTCAAAAGTTGCTTTGTTCTATATGCTTTCACAGTTCAAAGCACTGCAAACTTGCTTTCAAAATATTGCTCTTCATCGTGTGATTGTAAATTATGTTAGCTGCATATTCCAGTTTTGCACCAGAAGTGGCAAAACACTGTCAGTAGAGTCAAGACCTGCTTTGCATATAAGTACTGGACCTGTTTCACCGTTTCCCAGCAGGGCAGTCTTGGTATGCACCTACTTGGAGGTCGTTTTCTTTTAGACCTCTGGCCTCGTTATTGCAGCTGGACTGTTTTCTGTGTTCTGGTGAATCCAAAACCGGCTTTGATGTCCCTCCATTCAAGATAGCCTTATCTTTAATTACAAGGGCTTAGACTTAAAGTAAGAAGTTAAGGTAGGCTGACTATAGCCCCTCAGTCCTACAGTGCTGACAGCACTAGGTCTTGGAGGGTGCTGTCAGTGGAGCTAAGGGGCCAACCGAGCAATCTGCTGTACGGGGATTCGCACCCGTGTAACTCCATTGATTTCCTGGAAGTTTCACTAACATATAATCAGCACAGGAAAGCGAAAATCAAAATCACTGCCTTCTCTACCACACAGAGGAGTCTGAGAAAACACACAAGACGCAGCTGCTACGCATTGACATGGCCTGCATTCATTCGTGCCTCACTGTGTATAAACAGGGAAAGATAACCCTCTTTCTACTCTCAGCACGCTTTCCAGTACAAGCTCACTACGGTCACTTCGCTACAGTACTTCCAGCTAATAAGCGTCCATACGCAGGCTTGCGTAGCTGTGAGTACCTGGCGCAGCGGCAGAGCACAACAACTTTTAAAGCATTACTTCACCGCGGTGACGAACATATTTCAGCCGCTGGCAGGTAGCGGCCCAGCGGTTCAGGATCGCTGTTTCTTCCGGAAATAAGAAAATATCCACATCCTGGGCTGCTTTAGGGAAAGTGTTGTCAGCAGGTAATGGAAGGTGATCCTTTTCCTCTGTCGCACGCTGGTGAGACACATCTGGTGTGCTGGGTCCAGCGCCGGGCTCCCCAGTGCAAGAAGGACATGGACTTACTGGAGTGAGTATGGAAAAGAGCCACAGAGATGATGAAAGGCTTGGATCACCTGCCATACGAGGAGAGGCTGAGCACAGCACTGTATCGGGCATTTCCTCCGATGCAAATGACAGCATTTCAACTACAGAAAGATTTCTAAGGTTTCTTACCTCCGACGAACCTTAGCGTTGCATTTCTGAACAAATCCTCTCAGAAAGGCAGAAATGAAAAGGAGACAGGACCCCGCTAATCTCTAAAGGTCTAAACAATCCTTGCAAACTTCACTTTCCACTGTGAAGTTGGGCACCGGACAGAAGCGAGCCGTAAAGGTTTAAGCATTACAGTGTCAAGTTGCTTTTCTACTGGTTTGCAACTTCTGCCAGGTTGGACTTTATTCCTAGTTTGCTGGGCTCTCCTAGCCTATCTAGACAACAAACCTGTTGGCCTCGTGCTCATACAGATCAGTCCAACACTCTCTCACACGAGGGCTTTTTGCGTAGCTACGTACGTACTTACTGTGCCGGCCTTCTCACAGCTGGGATTCCCATTGTACCACCCACCTGCCATCCGTCTGAGGACCCTGCACGGTGACTTGTAAGCCAAAAAGACGTAAGCCTTGCGAGCATCTTCTGCTCTTCGGTTAAGGATCCATCACAAAGTAAATGAGCAATAGTTTCCCTCCACGTGCCACAGGGCAGCTCCTGTGTGGGGAGGGTGCTAGTGAGGAGGGGAGCCCACCAGTGCTCTGCACAGCCCACCCGCGCGTCGGCCTCTCAGGGCACGGTAATTCCCGTGCAGCCGGCCAGTCTCCTCTACCCAGCCCAACACAAAAGATGATGCAATGTCTCTGCCCCGCAAGGTCAGCATCCGTGCGAGACACTACCAAAACGAGCCGGCAAGCCCTCCTTGCTGCTTTTGACAATCAGCTTCGATGGAGCATAGGACATTAACCCCTCATCTACTGAGAGAAGCGTTACTGCGTAAAGCTAGCCGATATTTCTCCCTCTCACGGAACGAAAATCATGGGAAACATAATGTCCCCTGGACATTCAGAATAGGAAGGTAGTTTCCAGATAACAGAATCACCACAGCACATGACTGGTGCTAGAGCTTACCAACTGAACAAGTATCTTTCTATCTTTAGGTTTCTAAGCCATATCCAGTCTGGAATGAGAGCAGCTGTAAATTATTACCATACACTATCCCTTATGAACAGTCAGTCTCAAAGCATTTCTGTTTTTCAACATTACCCGGGAAAATAGTCACTGGTGACTTTCTCAAGCTGAAAAAGGAAAAGAGCTCATAGGCTTTAGATTCACATATATTTTTACAACACAAAAGATACAATTAGATCCATCCTTCCAAACAACGAGCCTAACGCTCTCCTCAGAGATAAATCCACTAATGCAAGGATTTCATTCTCTGTCAGTTTTGTGCAGCAACTGCCACCCTCTCCCAGTTACGTGGAAAATGAATACAGCTAATCTGTCACAGAGCTGACACATCCCCTCCCTGTGTTATAAGGCCCAAACAGTCTTTCACGCCCTATTCAGTGGTATTTCGGAATTTCCTTATCCCTTCCAGTGCCAGATCCAAGTCACAAACCGCACAGTGATAAGATGTCACTGCGTACCTGCCCAGGGCTGCACTAGCCACCCCACGTTGTTGGTAGGATGAAGAACACAACGAAGAGTACCCTGCTTGAGCACGTCTGACCTCGCCAGGTAGAGACAGCCTTTAGAAACACACAGCACGTCCACGGAGCGACGTGTAATGCCCATGAAAAGACACGTTCTCCAAGAATATGACAGGAAGTTTATAAAAGTTCACGGAGCATATGGCATTGCTAATTTCTACGGTGGCTTCTGGATGGAACTGTCAGCAGTCGCTCATCACCGTATGTGTCCCTTGGTTCAGGTTCTCTGTACGCAGCCATGCCCCTACCTTCAGACAGGCCATTATTTTGAAACCACAGACTCTTGCAGCTTAAAGACTCTTTGCTTCTTCGAGCAATATTTTTCCTTTTGCTGTGCTGCCATCCAAGGCAGCCTTTACACACGCAAAAGCTTGATCTCTAGGGACAATGTGAATTCAGTGTTCCAAATGGTAAGCTCCCTTATTACCTTAAATACTTTGGTTTTAGCTTTAAAAATAACTGCAGTGTTGTTCTTTCTAAGCTCGGCATTCAGCATTGAGAAGCATACTGAAAGAGGATCAATGCCCCTTTTCTCCTACTCGTACAAGTCTCACTACAAATACCTAACCAGACAGAATTTCTATAAGGTGATATACTGGTGCTACTCTGGAGCGGGCTGACATCAAAAAGTTGACTCCCAAACACAGTTTTTCAGGAGGGTAAAAATTCAGACACTTACAAAGTTGGATGTTTTTTTCTACTGAGTACCACAAAAGTGCTGGTCTGTTCTGGATTAGATTGGTGTTGAAATACTGAGGGAGAATCTTCAGCAAAATGTGCTTTCATAGACAACAGAAGACAAAAATTGGTCTCCCAGAACTGAACCTTAAATGTCGAGGTTCTCACTAGATTAGAGATCTGTATCAACTGGACCTTTTCCTGTATCCAGTCAACCCTGGACATTTGTACTCGAACTTCAAGACTGACAAGGATGCTGGCCAGCAATGTCAAAGTCTCTGATGCACACCTCTAATTCCGAGTAACTCAGCTCTCACATTCTTATGCTATTAACCAGAGAATTAGCTGATTTTAAGTGCTGCAATGCTTTATTTAAGTTAACGGGCAGTAGAGCCTCATACAAATTACTGTTCTGGTTTGAAGACCTGTTAAAACTATTCAATTTGTTTTAAAAAATGATCACAGTAAGTCATCTTATGGACTTACAAATTATTTTAATTGTTTCTGTACAGTTATGTCAGTTTATGAAGTCAACTGTTAATCAGTAGTCCGTTATCCATTTACATATTTGCATCACAGCCTAATAAAGCAAGACCAATGCCGTTTTAGCCTTTAACATTTATTGGCACGTTTGCATTGATTTTGTTAAAAATTCTCAATTAAAGCAACACAATGTCACATTTCCAATCTGGTTCAAAAGAAACTTTTTCACGCTTCCAATATGGTTAAAAACTTCTCCGAAAGGCCTTGATGAAAGATTAAGACCAGCTCCAGAGACACTGGAGACGAGCTCTCAAACAGAAAAATCAAGCCATGTTTTACTAGCTGCTATGTGATATGAAGTATTTGATGTACTATATAAATGCTTTGCAGCTGGGTGTTCCATTTCCCAGGGAGACTGAAATTACATTTTTGTAACTCTCCGTAAGTTTTGTATCTTTGCTGATTGGTAGAAGCATAAGCTGTGCTCTTTCTTCAGTGTGAACAGTGTATAGGAAAAGGCTACACAAGTGTCTGAGGATGGCTGTTTAATACTTCAGAAGTGCTATCAAGCCTAGACCATGAAGATGATTACCCGTAACACTTTGAATAATGACTGCCCTTAAAAGTTTTCCTTTCGCTATGGTACTATGCAGTGGATGCACCAGTTACGTCTTGCTCCAGTTACTCTGAGATGGCTGCTACTTCGTTCCCTGCAGTGTGGCAGTGGGAACATAATTTTTTATAGACTACCGTAATGCTACCAAAGATGGCTGGCCTAGGGAGCAAAACAGAAAAGTCGTTCAACTTCAATGCTTTTGCATTTGACAATAAAAAAGGTGATGTGAAAAACTTTTACAAAGCTAGCATTTTACTCTGAGCACAGACCTGATTTCCCAGGGTTTCCCATCACTTTCACGCTGGCATAGATCTGATTTCAAGTTAGTTACAGAGATTTGTAACTGATGGAATGCTCTGGGGAAATCAGGACCAGTGCTTTTAGCAATGATATAAACTAAAATTAAGAGAAGATTAAATTATTTTGCAGTGAGACAAGAAAACCAGTGAGGAAAAAAAATTCCATGGATGGAAAAAAAAAGGAAAAAAAAAATACTGTCTATCACAAAGGCACAAGTAAATTTAGTAAAAAACCCGACTGTTTCATGCTGTGTGGGAGTCTTCTCCAGATTCCAAAGAACTGCTGATTTCTATTTCCTCCTGTACGTACATACCCAATGTACCCAATAACTATTGGTCTGATTTTGCAACATGTCTTCTCTCTGGCCAGTGGCATCAGAGATGATGCCGGAAATATTTTGAGAGATCATTTGAACACGAATTTACTTCCTTAAATATCTGAGCCAGATTCTTCACAGCTGTGCAAAGCGACTTAAAACTCCCTACACTTGCAGCAGGCGCTTTTTTTACATTTTACACCACTAGTGTTGGGGGGTTGCCCGTGGCCCCAGAAACTTGCTGTGCCCAGCCACCATTTCCTCCACCCCCACCCCAATTTTATCATCTGCCCCGGAGGAGGCCCTGGCCTTTGAACCGCAATGCAGCCGCCGTGTCAGCCGCTGGTTTTCACCTACTTTCTGAAATCGCCAGAGAAAGTGCAAAGTACCAGGCAGCGGAGAGTCAGGACCTTGGTTTCCCATTTGTACCAACAAATTGGAGGACCTTTGCTTCAGCTCGCTGTTTAGTTGATTTTCCTCTGCTTATTTCCAGCCCATTTTGAACCCCTAAAGGCTACTAAAGTGGGACCCCGACTTTCTTTCAGCTCCTGAAGCCCCTTAAGTAACCCGACTGCCAGCAAAACATTTTACTTTTATTGACTTATTTGTACTGTACTTGAGAGCCTCAAAGCAGAAAGATGCTGTTTCAACTCTCTTTAAGAACAGTCTTGGTAAAACGAGCTGAATTACACTGTAAAATACCATTAACTTCAGGGCGTCACACGCACCGAGGAAACCTGAGTGACCAGCTCTCCTCACAATGTAAAAGTTCCCTATTTCAAAGCAAAACACCGGTATTCAAACAGCTGCATTAAGGCGGCAGCGCTCACATGAGAGATCTGCTCTTTTTTCTGGCCACATTTCCGAATGAGAAAGTAAGAGTGTGTTTATAGCAGCTGATAATTCAAAGCCTGAGCACTGGAAAGCAAAGCCTTGTTTACAGAGCTCTTCCTGGATGTCTTAATAAAAATACTGGAAGCTTTTCATTTGATAGGCACCACGTGGATGGAGGCACACCGATAAGGCAGAGCGCATTGAAAGGTGAGAAGGCAATAAAAATTGAAATCTGCTAACCTTGTATTTTAGTAGAAAATAAAAAGTCACCCGTAAACAAGCTCTTAGTTTTCAAGGACTGAAGTAGAGACAGACATGAAAGTATTGAAACTTTGTGCTGCTCTGAACTTTTATCTCTGCAATTTACATAAAGAATATGGCATTTAACTACAATCTACAAAGTTTAAGCAGACATAAGAATCAGAAGAGTAAAAGGAGGAAGGCCCGTGAAACAGCACTCTACAGACACTCGTTCACATGATACGGGTTGCAATTTGTGACCTTCATTATTTGTTATCATTATTGATAAGAATCCTCTAATATATTTTTCTTCTTAAGTATTATTTTTACGCGTTTAAAAGCCCATCGGATCAGCCTGGTGTTAGATCTGTTCTAACACCAGAATTCTAATATGAACAGATTATCCAGATATGCCTTTACTGAATACTCTTTAAAAAAGATAAAAAAAACCTAGATGCAAACCCAGCCAAGGTGACCACAAACTACTTGAAAAGCAAGGCTGAAAAATTTAAATACAGTTAGTACAGAGAAAGCGAATGTGTAAAAATACATTTTAAAGTTCTCCCATTCAGACTAACCTTGATCTCAATTCACCTTGTTTACCTTCTTATCTTAAAGGTCAGCTTTTTATTTTCCCAGTGGTAGGAGGCATTCATTACGTAAAACATGCCAAGCCTGAATATATCAGTATTTTTTTGACTACAGGGTTTGAGGGCTTTCGATTACCTTACTGTCTGCAATGGTTGGAACTTGCTTTTTCTTGCAAAATAATTACGATCAACTCGTTTGCCTTACATCTGTAGGGAAATCCATACCCAGTAAAGAACTTGTGCTCCAGCATCAGCAGATGATACTTAAAATATCAAGGCAAATGGGCAGTGCATCATTCACCAACTTTGTCAACAGTGGACAACTTTAATTTGTGTGTTGTAGTAAGCAGCATGTGATTTATGACTGCATGGCCTGGAAATGTGTTCCTTTGTGAACTTACAAATGCTAATTGCAATTGAAATTACCTGCTTTTGTGAGTTACAGCGGTACATAAAGTTAACACTGGTAAACATCGTATTTATTTATATTATAGTCTACTATAGGCACCAAGAAGTGAGTTTGGAGGTCTTAGAGAGTCATTCAGTGCTAGGCAGTTATTCATAATTCATAATACTGCCAAATAACAGAATAGTACTTGGGCATGAGAAAGCTTATACTTTCTTTAGTATACAGCTGTCCCACTCTGGCGCTATCAGAATGGGAAATATCTAACGTTAGTGAAATTTAAAGACTGCGTTTGTTTTCAGGGAGGTTTATGCACATACCAGAGCTTCATTAGAGCACCGTACACCTAAGTGAAGCATCCTTTCTGCACGAATCCCAGAACAAAGCATGCATTTCCATGACAAAGGTGAATCCAGCACCAGAAACATTAGGAAACATACTCCACTTCAAACACGTTGTTCACTAAATCTTGCTTAAATGCAGCAAGAGAAGCAAAACTGTTCTTTCTAAAGCTGTAGACAACATGGATTCTCTGGAAAACTTGTTACACCTATTTGACCTCTTTGGTGCTAGGGTAACAGCACTGTCCAACTACAACCAAAACGTCTGCTCCTCAAGGACTCTGATAATACAGCGTACTGCAACTCTGCTAAGCCTGTAATTAAAAAGCTAAAATCACCACCACATCTGCCAGTTAACTAGTCTCCCAATGAAACAAATGCCAACCCCACATTGCTAGATAGTTTATTTTTCAACAGAACAAAAAGGGTGGTTCTGCTGAATAGACTCTCTGTTCTCATATTAGCGAGTACCAACAAATGCTCTGTTATACCCTAACATATATTTCATTCAAATGCAGTTGAAAATTTCATTGTATTATCATTCTTGAAAACACAAGCAATATTATTTCTCTCAATTCAACTTTGGATGCAATATAAAGCAGATTTTCCGGTGGTGAAGAGAACTGGAATTGAGTGCATGCTACACTTTGTCTAACCAGCATTTACCCACAAAAACAATTTTTCATTTTAGAGATCTTCTTCCAAACAGACCTAATCCAATGAGCAACAAAGATACAAATACATGTAATGTGCAAAAATATTGCTCCAATTACAGCAGTAAAACACATACCAGTCTTAAAACACTTTGAGAAATAAAACATTTCTGAGAGCCAAACACAGAGGTATGTTAAGTGAATAATAAAATCACACTTGTGTGTACTAATTGGATAATGACATATATTGCTTTGACTGTCAGTTACCACTGTGCCTTTAAAAGTTCCTTTTGTTAAGCATGTAATTTCACTGTTAAAAAAGAATAAAAACCTCTGCAACTGCCTCAAGACAGCCTTGCATATGGTACAGATCTAACTTCAATGTTACTTAGAAAATAATCTCCATTGTAAGTCTTTGCACTTTACATTCTCGTTTGCTTTATAACTGCCTAGGGTACGTTCTGGTTTGGTTTTTTAAAAACTTTTTGGAAGCCTTGGGAAAGTTTGTAAGGCGAACCATGCACCTGGTATTAATCCATTCCTTATTTCGGTTAGAGAGAGTGGGGTTTGCAGAGTCTGGATTACAAACCCTTTCACTGCAAGAAAGCCCTGTGCAAAGCTGCGTCCCATTTGCCGCCAAGACCCAGTCTGTCCTCTGGTCCTCCCTGCAGCTGAAACCCACAAGTCATGGCACAGTTTCGACCTGCCAGCACGTCTCACGCTGCATCTCCCCGGGCACTCCGACGAGTGGTTTTAGTATTAGTCCTGTCACCCCGGCAGGGCGACTAGTCAAAATCAGACTAAATCCTGAAGCCATCTCTTCCCTCAGTGGCGGAGAGGCTGAGCAAGTCTGCATCTCACACGTAAACAGACCCCAAATCAGCATTTTTGCATGCCGGCCTCTGCGTGCCGTTTTTTTAATCACCGCTCACAGCTCAAGACTATCAAAGCCATCAACAATTTAAAAGCATACACTGATGGAGAGGAGGGGGAGGGAGGTAATTTCAGGTACTCAGACTGAAGTTTGCCCTCCGCTCCCCGTGAGCTGAGGCAAAGAAAAAGAGTCACTACAGACAGGACACGCTCCCAGAGTTTTCGACCAGGCTCTTGCCTTTGCTCACACAACCTGTCCGGGGAGCATCCTCCGCCCCTACCGAGACCTTTAGCGTCAAGCCGCAAAACACAGCGGTGACAACAAGGTACGCCCCAAAACGCCAACAAGCACCGGTGCCGGATCAAACCTCCGAAGGATCACCCGGCCGGCTGGGGAAAAACCACCGAACCCCGAGGGACCACTTCCAAGAGCACCTCGAGGTGCACTTGGAAATCCTCGCTCTTTGCCCCGCGCGTCCTCCTCCTCCAGCCCCTGCTCAGCTCCAAAGTGACTGAGCCCACCCCGTCCTCCCCGGGGGCTGGGAGCCTCTTTCCCCACCGGCGCCTGGAAAATCCCCAGCCAAGTTCGCCCACCGCGCTCGCCGCAGCCCCGCTGCACGCCATTAACCTTACCCTGAAGCGAGGGCAGGCAGCCTCCCTCCCCGCGCTCGGCAGTCCGGTTGCGTGCAGGGCGCGGAGTGATGGAGAGCGGGGAACTCTTCAGTGACAATCAGCGCTGAGAGGCTGCTCCTGTGAATAGTGTACATCCTGTAGCAGCAGGCTCTGTTTCTAGCAGCTGGCAGCAGCCTTCGCAGGAGCAGTGATGAGCACAGCTTGAGATCTTCCACAATTAACCAAATATTGTATAGCAGCAACAAATCAACAACCAAAACCCGGCTCGCAAATAAAAGCAAAGTACAATTTCAGATGGGAGCTGAAAGCTTAAGTCACCGAATGCTACATTTCTTCTTCAAGATTATTCCAGCAAGCTCCTTCTGCTATTTTTACTGTACCATAATGCACTAGGTCTGGCTTTTACCCTATTGAAAGAACATGAATATATTATTATCCACACAAAAGAGCAGGTTATTGTTTATGAATTACCAGCCTTCCCAGCAACAAAGGCTATTTTCATAAGAAAACTCAATTTCATTTTAGCTCCAATTTGATTACCAGCTGAAGAAAAGCAGCCCTGCGCCTAAACCTCAAAGGATTTTTATTCATACCATTGAATGGGCTTTATTGCTTCCTTTTCAAAACTGATGTAGAAAGCTTTTAGAGTAAAACATTGACAAAAAATTATTGCGCTGCTATTTTGTGCAATAACAGAGCTGAAGAGGGGCAATGATTTCTCAGTCATCCTTCACTGTACTTCAGAACAGTAAAGGCTGGAATTAATGACAGACCATAGAGAGGAGCTAAGCCAAGGTCTCACAATGCATGTCAAATCTAAATGATCACTATACATTGAAAAGACCCAAAAAAGCCTGCAGCTGATTGATTCATGGCTTTCACAAGAAAGACAGGCTTGAAGAGTTTATTGCACCACAATTTACTCTGAATTATCATAAAAATGAATGTAGAGGCTGAATGTCACCCCGGCACACTCCAAAAACACACATCCAGGGACAAAGTTCACCCAGGAATTATAGCAGTGCTGTTCATGCTACTATAGTTAAGGGTCTGTCACTTTTCTCCTATTATAGGGGGGTTTAGCTCAGCTGTAAAGCTGTGCTCCAGAATAAAACTTGGCACAAAGGTCTCATTTTGAGGGAATATAATTTTTTTTAAACAAATGGAAAAGAAAAAAACAAAAACCAACCTTCCTGCCTGTTTTTAAGTTAAACATTTCTAAAAGCTGCTTGCTAATTTCCGAGGCTTTTTAACAATTGTATAACTCAAGATCGGGCTTAGGACTCAAATATTTTTTTCTTTAAGAAATAAAAATGAAGCTGTCAGACCATAAAGGGCACAAATTGGTTTTGCTGGATCAGACAAAAAGATTTTAAAATTATTGATTTTTTAAAAAATGGGTTATAGAACATACACGATAGAAGAGTGGAACTGAACTGTTAGTAGATGGACTTTTCCAAAGACACCTGGATGCTGCATTATGAAAGTAGCCTCTGTACCATCATGATTTGAATTGGCTCAGTCACGAAATTAAGAAGTCTCCCCAAAAAATGACACACAGCACATCAGAATGACTCAAATGCAGCACATTTAAGACTACTGATTCTGAGACAATTATCTCTCTCTTTACACAGCTACAGTAAAAATGCAATTAATGAATTTTCACCTTTCAATGATTTGACATCGACTTTTGAAAAGCAAAAGAGGAAAATAAACTGTAGCTGCTACCGTAAGTCCCATTTGGGGCTCTTTGCCTAACACAGAAACTTTGAAACCTGAATTAGCTTTACGAGGAAACCAGCAACTCTCGGCTCATGCTGTATTCCTACCTTTTAATTCACTGTGCCTTTTTTAATGTTACCTGGCTGGGCAGAGATTCACGTTTAAGGCATTCCTCTCAATCTCATATAGATTTCAGGGGAAAAAAAGGCTGGTTTGGGGTGTTGGTCACTCATAACTATGGTGGAGCCCAGACCTGGAATTGCAGACTAATCTGAACTTCCTTTCTGGTTCTCCTGCAGAATGGGCACAGCTCAGGCTGAGGAGCTGAAAGAGCAGCTCTTGTTGAAGGAGGACGCTGCTCCTGAGGCTCATGTCTAGGTCCCAGTCCGTTAAAGCTTAAAGGGGTTTGGTTCTTGATGCTCGCTTCAGTGAGTCAGTCGCTGTACTGGGGTGTGATCAGACTGCAAAAGTCCTTTGTGAAATGGAACTAAGAAAAAAAAACCCAAAGAACTTGTTCTTGTACGTTTTGGTATGGAGTACTTTCACTGAAAAATATCTAGAGAGTTTATAAAAGCAAAAGAAGCCTGAAAAAACCCTGCTTCAGTACCAGAGAGAAAGAGCCTGTACCTCAAAAGAACTAATTTTTAGCAAAATATTGCAGTTTGGTTTTGTCACAGCTGTTTCTCAGAGCCCGGTAGCTCCCTACAAAATTCAGTGTGCACACAGACCACTGTCAACTCACAGCAGCGGAGTACAAAGAGAGATTTTAGAATCCCAATATACGGCTATACTTGCTACACAATCTCAGCCTACTCACACCTTCAAGTGTTTTCATGACTTCATTTTATTTTTTACTGTGTTTGAAATTTCTCTGAAGGGTTGGTGGCAATGGCTATGCGTTCCCTTGAGACACGACCAAATGCTGGCAAACTGATGTGGGAAACACAGCAAAATCTTGTGTCTGGACCAAAAAAAAAAAAAAAAAAGAAAGAACGTCACAGACCATGAACAATTACTCAAATAGTTTTCAAGTTCAAAAAGTTCTAATTCCATAGTGGTTTAATACCCATAAAACACTGAGAATGTTGTACGCTTGTGTGGGTATGCCTGAGCAGAGAGAGGAAGGCTACAACCACTTACGTTCTCAAAACTAGTAGTATTTAGGGAAGTATACTGTAACTAGTGAAAAATATTTGTCCAGTTGCGGCTCCCAAAGCTTGTTGGCCCATCAAGGTGTTAAGAGCAACTGTACAACACCACTACCCAGGGCCACAATTTTTAACCACAAATTCCTGTATTCTTGGCACCATTTCTGTACGAAAAAGCGACTGAAGATCAGAAAAGTACTGAGCACCAAACGAGAGCTCATACCGTTGCATAACGTATTTAAATGAGCGCACGTGTGCACATGCAGGCTATGGAAGTGTCTCCATAGGTATCCTCACACAAAATCTAGCCGGCTTTGCAGTGCTCTCACAATTTGTGTGTATCTGTCACATGCGGTCACGCGCACGTGCGCATTTTTGTTTACGGCAGATGCTTTCTGCAAATACCTTTCGTCTGTAATCCCACATTTTCTTAAACATAGAGGGTGTGACAGACTAGGGAAGTCTTACAAACAAGACAGTATTTTAGCACGTTGCCACGCCCCGAAAGGCTGAGCTGAGAGGGGGTTCGGAACCTCCTGGTAATTAACGGCTGCACCCTGCCCCTTCTCCCGCTCCTTAACACTTACCGGCTTCGCCCGGGACCGGCGGCACGCAGGGCAGGGGCGAGAAGTCCCTTCCCACGAGGGGCCGCGCAAACCAGCAGCGAAGCGCCTGCTGCCGCCCGGTGCGAAGCCCCTGCCGCAGAAAGGTGACAATGTCGGAGGCGGTGCTGCACCGGCCGACAGCTTCCTTGTGCAAGAGGGAGACCGGCGGTGGACACCCACGGCGGATTTCAATCCCTCGGCACACCCGAGAGCCTGATGGTGTGGGGCAGGGAGACATCTTCGAAGGCAGCAGTCTCGGATGTGCGTTAAGCGCTCTGCCAGGACAGCAGTAAGCAGGGAGATTGCCCCAGGGTTTGTCCGCACTGTTTGGTTGGAGCGTTGCGCAGGGAAAGCAAGGGAAGCTGCCGAGCCACCAGTTAAGCACAAGAGATGTTTAAAGCAAATGGGCTTGCCTCTACCAGGTCTGCCTCGTTAATCTCTCCACAAGACTGATGTAGTCATCCCTCCCACGCCTTCATCCTTTGACAACATACGATCGGGATGCCCTTAAGCACGCAGAAGAGCAATCCCAACAGAAGGTTTCCAGCAGACACTACCCTGCCCCAGGTCTCTTCCTGCTCCCATTTCTTCTTCCCACAAGCCTTTCCCATAGACCCTCTCAGTGTTTCTCTCCTCATCAGGTCTAACGTCAGCAGCAGCCTTAACCCCCCTCCGGTCACGTCCTGCCCTGCAAGTCAGGGCTCTGACTCCCCCTGCAGCTCCCCACCCTCCTTTTCCCTTCACCTCCTCTCACTCAAGTGCCCGCGGTGAGAGCGGAGGGCCCGGACACAGGAGAGAGGGGGAATAAGCGTCTCTGCGTGCAAACCTGGGATGTGAAAGCCGCCCTTACCTCGCAAAAACCAAAACGCTGAAGTGCCTGACTTGTCAGAACTTGACTAGTAAATTCATTACTTGGCCAATACTGGAAAACTGTCCTTTTGCAAAAGGCGGCGACAGAGTCTGTCTTAAACTGTTTGGACCAGCCAGGACTCGGCGGTCCCTCTCATTTTAAAGACGGGCTCGCTGGTTTATCGTTGCCTTGCAAGTGCGGGCCGAAGCACATGTCAGTCACCCTCCTGCTCGCCCAGATCACAGGTCACCTTGCACTTCAGCACTCAGGAGGCAAGAAAGTCTTCGAGAAGAGAAGTTACGCGCCAGGGACCACAGAGGCTTCCTGCGGAGAAAGGGGGAGGGATAGGCACTGCAGAGCCTCGACCTACAAAGTCATTTACTCTTTTTGTGTTATCTCCACTTCAGCTAGGATGAGAGAAATTTAATTCAAATTAATGAACATGCTGACTTTTTATTATTCCCACCTTTTTTTTTTTTTTTTTGGTCTGCTCCCTAAGAAAGGCCTTAGACTTACCCCTAACCTAAAATAAACATCCTCTCCATTTCTCTGTTCCTCCCACAGCTGAGCCTTTCAGCAGCCTTTCAGCCAGCACGGCTTCTCCCTTGCTCAGCACTTCGGGAGTCTCAGGCAGAGACCATTCCTCCACCCAGTCTGAGTCCATGGAGAAGAGAGAAGAAGCAGTAAGAAGTTGGTACGGACTGGCTAAAAGCACTACTATCGTGCACGTGAGGGGGTAAACAAGTGTTCACCAGCACCTTTTTTTTTTTTCCTCCCCTGAGAGGAGGGGCATTTTGCTGGGATCTTTGAAAAAAGAGCCACGCGGCACCGTGTCATTGCCGTTTGCGTCACTGCAGGAGGGGAGAAAACTGCCGATGGACTTGGAGCCCGTTTTGGCAAACAGAAACTGCTCTGCGGCCCAAAGCAGATACCAACGGACGCGGGCGCAGGAGGAGACAAGGCGATATTGTCAGTCAGTGTTACTGGCCGGGGTCTCCCTGGACATCAGGTCCTTAATCACATTCATGTTTCTGTAGGTATTCCCAGAGACTCTGATTTTCAGGTAGACACTGGATCACCGTTTGTCGCTGGTGGAAAGTAACCAGTTTTTCAATTAGAGCAGGACAGGGAAGTGTACGTAACCCGCTCTGCATTTTTATTAACAGAGATGGTCGGATCACGTGAACCTAAACCCCGCTTAAGTCTTCGTAAGGACAGAAGCAATTGTCTGCTCCTTGGCAGAAATCCTTTCTCCCTCACCAGAAATGTAAGTATTTACTTTAGAAAAGTTAATACTATTTATTAGAAATGCTATTTAAAATGAGAAAGCAAAACTCTCTGTGAGAGTTAGCTGGCAGAAAAACCCACGCAAAGTAATGTAAAAAGAATGTAAAGAAAGACTAGCTGTCGGTGGGAGGAATATTCAAAGACAGCAAGGGAAAAAAGCGAGCTCCGTTCAAAGGAAAGTTGTGATAAATGACTGCCTGAAGTGGATTTAAATGGAAGAAGACGACTTAGAGACACCAGAAGAGACTAATGCTGAAGACAACATACCTAAGCTACAGCCATGAATAGTAGCTAGGTAGTTAAGAAGAGTTCCAAACAGCAGCAGCTGTTTTGGGCCAGTCCTGCATTTTTGACAGAAAAGGATCCCCAAAGAAAACAAACCTCCAAAACTAGTCTTATT
Organism: Sagittarius serpentarius; assembly: GCA_034782735.1. Classification (NCBI taxonomy): domain Eukaryota; kingdom Metazoa; phylum Chordata; class Aves; order Accipitriformes; family Sagittariidae; genus Sagittarius; species Sagittarius serpentarius. The sequence goes on along the minus strand of JAVKLA010000057.1, from coordinate 1,570,449 downwards.
TGTGACACAAGGCAGGCAATTACATCTTGCTTATCTGGTTCTTCTCCTCACTGTTTATTAACACGCTGAGAACAGGTACATTTGAAAAAAATGTACTCATTATGGCATGAGCCCACTCCTTTATCTTTCTTTCCATTATCTCAGAAAGAACAGAACCACAAGTACCTTTTCTACCGGTATTTCAAAATAAAAGGTAGTTCTCTAAACGTCACGGATATGGTGTGTGACAGGATGCGGTGATATCGGGTCCAGTGGCACTGGAAGGAATTAGCTTCATTTGCGGTGCAGGGGTCTTTTTTGAAAATGAACAAGGAGAATTAAAAAGAAGTGGAAAAGGAAGCGGATAGCAAAGGTTGAGGAAAACACAAAGGGTCTATTGGACAGCACTTCTATTCTTCTCTGTATGGTGCATTAAGTGCATTATAGTAAAAATGAAGGAAATTTCTTTCCTTCTCTTTAAAGTCCGACGTTATTGAACTTGAAACCTTTAACTGTGAGCAAAGCTGTGGTTTTTCTTTAATACAATTCTGCTATTGATTTCTTCATGAATTTCATCGGAATGATTCTGACAGTTTAAAAAAAATACATTACCTTGATGAAAGATACAATTTTTCTCATGGAGAAAGGCACTTGAGTAGGTATGTGTGATGTATCAGGCATGCGAATCCTAAATGATGCTCTGAAGTACAAAAAAAAGGAAAGAAATTTCAAAGAAAGGTGATCCAGTTCTTCTAGGTGAGTGAGACTCTGCACAAACAGGTCCCACACTCTATCAGAGGGGCTTCATCTTCTGCAAGCACAATCACCTCTTCTTCCTTTCTACCCCTTTCCACTATCCTACATCCCTTTCTGGTCTATAGAGCTCTTTTCTATTGCTTATGTCTCTCTCCCTTCACTTGGCATTTGTTCATTGCAACCTTGCTTTAGCTTCCTCTTTACGCAACTTGTGTAGTTTTATCTTTGCTAATGGGGAAAGGTGTATTTTTACTCTGTCTTAATATCAGCACAGAAAAGACCGGCTGCTGTTTTACTTCCCCGTAACCATTGTGGAAAACGGTCTTCCCATTTGCACAAGTGCTCACTTTAGATACACTACACCTTTAGCACGTATTAACAAGGCTCCTCTTTCTTGCAGACAGGAACTACATGAAACCCACAGACCTGAAGGGCAAAAATAGCCATCTAGTCTGACCTGGTGCATTATGGGCACTATAAGATTTTCCTGTATGCGTTATTTCAAGCTCAAAAGCCTTTCTTGAGCTGGAATGTATGCCTGAATTCATCCTGAGTTGAAATTTGTGCAATGAAGGGCATTGCTGCCCTTGACAAATTATAACAATGGTTAATTTTCTATACTGTTAGAGTTTCCTTCATCGTGCCCTTACTTTTAGTCTGAATTTGTCTTTCAGCCATTGTGAAGAGAGAGACTCTATTCAAGCCTCCGCAGCAAGAACGTGTCCTGATTTGGGTCTCATTCTGGGGACAAATTCACCTGAACTGGCAGTGCTGCCGTCACTCTTTTCCCCGTACTAACTATGCACATCCCCAGCACACGTGAATCAAGCACTTGTCCTCCCAGCAAGCTGCCAGCTGGTCCGATGTAGGCCTCAAGTAGCCTGGTAGAAGCATGGTGTGATCTCAGCAAGACCCAACTTTGAGAAGAGGTAACTGGAGTTTTCACTTTTGCAAAGTTACCTCCACGAAGATGGCACAGGAAAGGATTCCCCAAGCAACCTTAGCGAGCCCGTTAATCCTCTTCTGTGGAGCAACGTAAGAAAACCTACCTGTCCAAATTCCAGGAACACTAAACTGACCATGATGCTCCTAAGAACGACAGAGTTTGAATATTTTCCTGAGAATATTAAAACAAGTTATCGATGTCCATACCTGCTCCCAGGAAAAGAGCAGCTGTTTGGATGAACGGCACTCTGCTGGGAGCCCGAGGCAAAAGTTTTCATTTCCATTCTGAGATGTTCACACGCTCCGGTGTCAACGCTTTCTGTAATTCTGTTACTAGCAAAAATGTTTTGACCTGCCCCGTGATGCGTACAAAGCATGACCTATAGTACCTAGGCTCTATGCAGTGGTTGCATGAGGAGAAACAGGAACACGGCAGCTGCGGAACAGACGGGCTAGACAACTCCGTAGACCCAAAGTTGCGACTTCCCGTGCTGCAATGCAGAAAGTTAAAAGGCAAAGCCTTCCCGCTTTTTTTTCTGCTGCACAGAAAAGCGTTATATGTTAGGCTATGTGGCAAAAGCTCCCACAAAGGAGAACAGAGAGACAACAGCAGGCAGGGATCCTGAGTTAAGGACCCCCACGGAACGGACACCCTGTCCGGGCCGCTCCCAGGGCTGGCCCAGCAGAGCCACCAGCCCTGGTGCCCAGGCATGGAGCCCACCACGGTGAGTCCCCAGGAGCAGCTCTCCACATCGCCTTTCGGACCGAGGGGAGCTGCTGCCTCGGGGGGGGACGCATTATGGGATGCAGGGGAAGAACGCTGTAGGATTTC
>JAVKLA010000057.1:1553246-1565147 GCA_034782735.1 Sagittarius serpentarius | reverse complement strand
GAACTGCGGCCCGTGGGAAGGACCCACGTTGGAGAAGTTCGTGGAGGACTGTCTCCCGTGGGAGGGACCCCAGGCTGCAGCAGGAGAAGAGTGTGAGGAGGAAGGAACGGCAGGGTCAACATGTGATGAACTGATCCCAACCCCCATTCCCTGTCCCCCTGCACCGCTTGGAGGGAGGAGGTAGAGAAAATCAGGAGTGAAGTCGAGACCGGGAAGAAGCGGGGGGGGGGAAGTTGTTTTAAGATTTGGTTTTATTTCTCATTACCCTACTCTGATTTGATTGGCAATAAATCGAATTAATTTCCCTGAGTCAAGTCTGTTTTGCCCATGATGGTAACTGCTGAGTGATCTCCCTGTCCTTATCTCAACCCACAAGCCTTTCGTTACAGTCTCTCTCCCCTGTCCAGTTCAGGAGGGGGAGCTGACAGAGCGGCTTGGTGGGCACCTGTCGTCCAGCCAAGGTCAAAACCCACCGCATACACGCAGTTCATAAGGCCAGGTAGGCCAAACAAAGACTAGGTCTCCCAAATTAACAGCAGACAGAGTGTCACGCATATTACTAGGTGGGAAACGAGTACTTTTGTCCAAATATGAAAATCAGAGCTCCACAAAACGCCTAACGTAACGTAACGTATCGCAATGGAGCTTTGCATGCTGGTTTAGACCCACCAAACCTTCCTTTTCTGTTCCACAGGGGCTTGTAGAATGACCCTTTCTGGGCTACATATTCACTGACACCAACTCGAATGAAACGGCTCCTGGCCCGGTTCCATGCCTTGCCTTGTCTCTGCTTGCAGGAGAACGTCAAGCCAGAAGCGCTTCTGCTTTATTAAGTTGCCAGGCAAAGAATGCAGAGCCCCAACAGGACAGACCAAGCTGTGAAATGCAAATTGCATCACAGCATACAACCCACAAGTCTGGGAGGTCCTAGCTTGTTCCACGCCAAATGGAAGAGATTCTCTCTGGAAAGGTAACGTGGGAGAACACAAAGGATGGAAAGCGTAAGACACAATAGGAACAGATACTTCAGTCTTGGCTACACGTGAGTACAGAGTCACTGGCAACGAGCATGTAACCAAAGTAAGACCACCAGCTAGTCACAACCTGCTTTTGAATTGCCAAGTTCTTCCAAGTGTATTTACTTAAACTCTGTGCAAGAGGAAGAAGTTACCTTATTATAGACAGAAACCCTATACTTACTGCTCTTGCTGAGAAATAAGAGGTGTGGCTTAAAGGTTTTCCTCATCCTTGAAGGAGTTCAGTCTCCTTGGAAGCACACTCCAGTAGAAGTTCCCATTGAAAAGTTCAGGAGAGCACTCTCTCCTTCAAGAAATGCAAATCAAAACCCCAGCATTTTTCCGTTCTCTGCCATTCTTCTTACACCAACAAACCCAAACCCACTACCTGAAGCATTCCCAATACTAAAATCAGATTTTTATGCGCTTGCGTTTAAAATCTTTTTTCCAACTTGCCTCGCAAAACTTCCTTTAAATTCTGAGTACGAGTACCATTGCGTCTGAAGAAGCAAGCTTTTGCTCTTCCTGTCATGAGCTCCCTTGGAAAAACAAACTCAGAGCTGTCTTGTTATGCCCTTTAAAACTATTCTGATAAATTGTTCTTGCAACATAATGCTTACAAGAATCTTGACAGAGATACAGCGTGCTGAGATTACCCAGTATTACTGCAGTGTTACTTCAGCGATGCTCTTTAGTCCTTTAGATGCCCCAAAACTAATCAGGGCAAAAGTCCATTCAGAATAATATCCTGTTTCTGATGTTATCCAGTGGCTGGAAATATTTGTCCCCAGCATATCCTCCCCATTTCACTGAGGAGCACACGGGTTTCCCAAGGCAAGGGTCACAGTCAAATAACTACATTCGATAATGCAGCAACAGGCCTATCCTTGAACTTCTCTACATCTTTTTAAATAAATTTATATTTTTTATTTTGATTTTACTGCATCCTGTGACAACATGTTACATGATTTAATTATACATCATGTTTGTTTTAAAGACATGATGTTGATTTAGCTATGTGCTCCACAGTCCTTCTTTTGTGAAAAACAGTGAATAATAATTGCCTTGTCATATCTTTTGGACTATCTGAATTCTATAGTCTTCCATCCCAATTCAGTTGGAGATGCCTATCTCTAAACACATTACACGTGAAACCTAGAAGACTAGTTGGACTTTGACATCTTATTTAAGCTTACTAAAATTAAAGAGGATGAATCCTATCTTTTACTGTCCTGAAAAATTTTGTCTGAATTTTGCTAGTATTTGAACAATCCATTAATTTTCATTATTTTGTTGAACTGCATCCAGTCAATGAATCCCCTTAGGCTTTTGAGAGCACAAGAGATTAAGAGAGGATGTAATACCTACAAGCTGCTATGCACTGTATTTACTATATAACTACTATACTGTATGTACCAACGCATGCGTTCAGTACGGAAACATGAGCTTTTCTTCATATATATAATACCAGAAAATACTATAGAAAAAAACCAAAACCACACACACAAATGTAACCCTCTATTCTGCATTACAGAAACCTCATTGCTGGCTTATAATACAAGACATCTTTGATGGAGATTCAAATTAAAGCTTAAATTCCCTTCGTCGTCCCTTTAGAAATATGTAAAATACCATGTTAGACTAACAGCGGATGAGCTCTACTGTGTCTGATTAAGCAAGAGAAATGTGTAAGTTTCGTGCCATCTTTACTCAATATACGTGTTCCTACAGTTGACAACAATTCATAAATAGGTGGACTTCACTGCAGAGCAGAGGCACGGGGATTTTTAGCGAGGGCACTGCACACATCGTTACTGCTTCACGAGGATGCCCAGGGTAGGGCACCCGGCCCTCGAAGCGTGAGCCGGAATGCCTCGTTCGGCACCGCAGTTGCCTTTGGAGGACACGGGCTGAGCTGGGAGCCTCGGAGCAGCGACCCAAACAGCTCCAAAGCAGCCCCTTGAGGCAGCAGTCCTTGCTGCGGGTTTTCACACGGGGCCGAGCCCGCCCAGCACGCGTTGCACAGGTTTGCTCCTTGAGGCCTGAGTCCGTCGAGGGCACGTACGGTAGCTGGTCGGTGGTGATTCACAAAGCCAGTCTGTCTCACGAGGGGAAGCAGATATCTCACGGTGGCACAAATCACAGAGATTATGCGTGACTGACAGATACGCAGCTATCAAGTCTCCCATTTTGGAGATGGATTGCTGAGAGTCTGGTAGTTATTCAGAGTGTTCACAGTAGATCTGCCAGCGGTTGTTAATGAATTTAGGGGGACGGGATGCTTTATACTTGGGAGGATACCAAGTTATTCTTGGCCGTCAAGGACTGACTCCCTGCAAGGTTAAACTCAGTCCCTGTCGCTCTAATGGAGGCAAAGCACTGGGACAGTCGGCAGCGACAGCCATTGCTCTCTCGCTGTTTACAAGCATTACATTCACAATTCCTCCTCTGCAATTCCCCACGAGCGAGTTAAGTGCATTTGTGTACCTAGGCTGTATTTCAGCTGAGAAGTGCTACATGCACAGGCTAATGGGAAAATAGTCCCTGAGCCTTCAAGTATATTACCTGTGGTAAATTAATCATTTAATATAGGTATACATTTATGTAATATTTGCCTAAGAGTTGCTCTGAAATTCTCTTTGACTAATACACAATTAGATTTAAATGTTTTCCTCAGTTTTCCTTTCATGCGCATATTTTCCAAATTTTCTCCGATAATTCATTCCATAGCCGCATTTCAACTGGTTTGTAAAATTTTACTAACTCACAAAGATATAATTTGCATAGAAATGAAATACAGACAAAAATGCTGAAGAAAAGAGAAGGAGATTTAAACTAAGTATAGCGTCACAAACAATTTCTTTCATAGGTGCTTTCAAGTGCAGTTGGAAACAGTCATTTAAAAGAATACTATCAAAGAACATGCCGTACCAAGAAATGGTATATTATAAACCTGATTCAAACAGCCACATCTAAATTCCACATTCATATGGATTGAGTGATTGACTGATTATTACTGGCACTTATTTCACAGAAAGAGGGCAGCTAAATAAAAGTGTATTATTCAGTCAATGGTGCGCTATGATGGATGGAGAGGTGAAAATCGCAAATATTTAAATCTAACAAAAGGAAGAATGCAAGGAAAATACTGAAAAAGAGGGAAAAGAATTCATTGCTAAGTGATCATCTTTTAGGCTAACCTATCGATGGTCTACTCTAGCAACCAGGTTCAGAAAACAGAATCACAGCTTGACTTTACAGTCCAAACCAGGAGGAAAAGCTACAATTGATTTCTAGTCAATAAGAAGGTACAACACTAGTCCCTGAGGAATCAAAGGGTAGAAGAATCCATTTTTTTAACCTGTACTTCAAGGTCTAAAGAGGAGCACAGGGAAAACTTCACCTGGGACAGAATTTACGCATGACTCTTGGGCAAAGAAGGAGCAACTGCTCATTCTTTTTCTTTCTACCTGTTGTCTGTCTGCTCCCATGGGTCTTTATTTTACTGGCAAGACAGGTCTTTGTTGATGAAATCTTGCACGGGCTTCCTAAAAGCAAATAAAATTAGAACAAACATTGGTCTTACGTGTCAGGAAGCTGACGTGCAGGTTAGCGTATTGTATCGTGTAAGCCAAAGGCAACCTTCAAACAGAGCTTTAAAGTTACTTTTCTCCACGTGCAAAAGTCTCCAGCTCGCTTAACAGGTGAATCCAGAACTTGAGCTGTGCTCCTGCAGGTGCCTCAGACCACCACGGCTGATTGCTGGTCCTGGCAATGACAAAGTCTGTAGGGAGGTAAGCGAAGGCTCCCACCCAGGCTACACCTTCCTATCACCTGGTGTTCACCCAAGAAGTGGCCAACAGCCACAGCCATTCTCTTTCTCACAGCCAGAGAGCTGAAGCGCTTGGCCATCACCCTTCCCACCCATCCCGCCTTTCCCATGAGCTCAGCAGCAACCCAGGTGCTGAAATGCAGGTCCCTGCAAAGACCCGTCACCCCTCTTCTGCTTCTGCTTGTCCTCCTGCCCGGGTCCCTGCGAGGCCCAGAACTGAAGCACACAAGGCAACGAGGGGACAAGGTTTGCAAATAACTCCCCTCCCAGCCGCTCTGTGCTAGCACCTCTCTTACGCACCCAAACACTGCAGTTTCACACCGACCAAGACCACGCTGTTCTGCAGTGGCGTTTCGGGGGTTTCTCCCTAGGGGCATGTTATCCTGACATATTTGCACATTTTAGATCTCTCCTGTTCTAAAAAAAAAAAAATGTACAAGGTTTATCAGAACTCAGCCACAGGGGTAGACAGGAGAGAGAAAGCAGCTTGCTGACTTTAAAATACATGCTACTAAAAGCTTAGCATGAGGAAATACAAGATCTGGGCCACAAGTATGTAGTACTCCATCACACACCAAGGAAGAGACCTAGCTCAACTGCTGAGAAACATCTTTGTGTAGAATTCGTCACACATTGCTTTAGTTCAGCCTGCCCTTAAAACACAAAATAAACAACCTACCTCCATCTAGAACAAAAATACATTGAATTTTTGTTTTGAACTGAATGAATTGTTGTTTTTAACCTAAGGTTTCCAGATATAAAGAAATTCTCTTACCCACACAAGGCATTTCCTGAACAGCAAGCACTGATCTCTTCCCAGCCCTCAAATTACACCTAAACTATGCTGACAGATCAGAGTGACTGAAAAACCTGCAAAATGCAGTTCACAGAAGTCCAGGAGTTTGCACCATTCTCAGAATTTTTCTTAAAGAAGGATGGAGAAGATTTACTCTACTTTCTGCTTGCTACCCCAGTGCTTTCTCACACAATGCTCACACAAAGGAAGCTTGAAGAGCCGCTTACCTGAACAATGCTTTATAAATCCTTCCTAAAAATGGCTTTTTCCTAGTATAACATTCCATTTCTGCTCAGGAGACTTGTTTTAATGTCAAAACAAAAAGAGATGCTAGAATTACATAAGTGAGTAAAAAGCAGGGTTCATCTTTATATTTCCAGTTTCCTCAGTCTTTGGTTTTGAAAAATATACCACCACAATAAATGCTCGTATTTAGAAAAAAAAAAAACCCACACCTTACAGGACATTTCTCGTGGTGAAAGAATGGAGCTTGGAGAGGTGAGGATGGCAGAAACTGATAGAATTGGCAAAAGCCCTTGCTCAGGTTTGGGTTCTTAACACTAACAGTCCCCTGTACTAAAAGAGATTATTTAATGCATATTCTTGTGAAAACAAACCTAGCAAAGAAGTCCTGGAATGCATTGCCAGCTATGTGAATCTTTGAAATAGACCGTTCTTTCAACATTTTCTGGGTATAGGACGAATACTTGGAATTAACAAAGAATTTCCCTTATGCTTTTTTTCCCGTCAGCCTTTGCACTAGAACAAAAGGTTGGACCAGGCGATCTTTCGAGGTCCCTTCCAACCTGGACTGTTCTATGATTCTACAAAATGGTCATTGTATGCTGATTTCTTTTGCTTAATGGATATTGATTTGGAAATCGTTGCCCTCTGTAAGTCTCCTTTAGGGTGAAAATGTAAATTTGGTGCCCGTTTGGTCCTCACTGGAATAGCAACTGTATGTCTCTTCCACTGATTCTCCCCCTGCAGAGGGAGGGTGTTCATACTACATGTAATCTTCTGATTACACTATCAGTTAAGTCCATGATAATCTTTTACATCTGCTTTTCATGATAGCAAGTGGCCCAACAAACAGAAAAAGAAAGACGACCAAATGCCAGGGGTGTTCTTCCTAACCATAGCTAACAGCTGTGTGGACAAGCACACACTATTTCTGTCTCTTACAAGTTTTCCATATCGAGTCGGACGCTTTTATTATGCTGATAACACACCTCACTCCTGTATCGCATGGTCATATTGTGAAGCTGGAGCCCCACAAAATATCAGTGAAGAAGACTTATCATAATCTCTGCTCTTCATTCAGGAAGAACATGAGATCTGGATGGACCTGAAACAAAACCAGAGAAAGCACGGTTCGAGCTGAAGCTGGCCCTTGCAGCCTTACTGGGAGAAGGATGTAGCAACTGCTGTAGAGACAGCGTTGACTGACTCTGCACAGGGTCCAAAAGGAACGTTATTACTTACCATATTTTCCTATCTACCTTCATTGCCCCTTGTAGCTCACCACACTTACGCATACAACAAACGCCTTTTGCAAGTAAAGCTACAGTAACTGTACTGTTATCGCAGGACTCAAAGAAATCATAAGCCAGTTTGTTCCCCCAGACCCAGTACAGCAGCTTCTTCGTCATTTAGATCCATAGCAGCAACTTGAGGAAAAAAGAAACAGTCAAGGCTATGATATTCCATACAACACGGGTAAATGGAAGCATGCTCTGAACGCATTTTCGCTTAATAGAAGTTTTTAAGCCATGTGTAGCTTAAAATGATTCAGAATCTCTAAAAGTAGCATGCAATGTTCATGTTCTTCTTATGTGCTTCTTTCTTTGTAACATAACACTGGGACTCCACCCTATTCAATGGTATGTGAGCAAAAACAAAGGAAGGAAGAAATCCGGCAGCTTCAGAATGGTAAGTCCATATCAATGCATACAGATTTTCAGATAACATCATATGAAATTAAATTTTATTTTCTAACAGTGACCCACTGGAAAAGAGTCATTTAACATTACATTTAATATAGCCTTAAAACTACTCACCTCTAGGAATTAAAAGCCGCGTCAGAAATAGGTACTGCAGGAACCACCAGGCAGCAATACTTTAGAAAAAGCAGGAAACACCAGAGGTGCCTGAAGCCTTCACATGCCAGCTGCCGACACACAAACTCCTTCAGGAAACAGTCAAGTAGTGACAGACCCGTGACAGGGAGGCTGGAGGACACCCGCAAGAACTCCGAGCAGCACGGGAGACACCAGTCCCTCTCAGCACCTGGCCTAACACCACAGGAGAGAGTGGAAGAAGCTCGTTTCTGCTCCTGGGCAGCCTTACCGGCCATCGCCATCACTCTGTGCGGAGATAAGCAAGCAGCACGCTGCTGGCAGATAAGGCAAGAGCACTTTTCTTTGAGCTGCTGTTCTTTGTGGGGCTTTTGGAACAAATGGGCAGGAAAGAGGGTGAAATAGCTCCTTCTCAGTTTGCATTGCAGCACACCCCACGGCAGAGAGAGACAAGATCTGAAAAAAAATGTAGGGAGAAAGGGGAGCGCGTACACATGGAAAGCAAGGATAGTTCTGGAGACGATGGATCTGGGACAAGGGATCGAGAGGAGAACATTTGGACCCACTGAACAAGGAAATGTGGGAGAATAAGAAGACGAGAACAGGAGAGGCTGGGGAGGGACGGAGGAAAGACTGGTACAAGGAGAGATTAAAGGTGTCGCAGAAGAGAGTAAACAGAAGAGCACACGCTGCCCCTGCCCGAAGCTGAGGAATCTCACCCTGTCCTTGCTGTCGGCAATGCACGTAAAACCCTCCTGCAATCCCGCACCCCGACCTGTTCCTTTAGAGAGCGACAGCCTGCTACTATTGAGTCATCCTTCGTTCGTTCAATGGAAGACGTTCGGATGGTGGATGTAATTGTTCCTGCTGATGATCTCTTACTGATGGCAACTTACTGTCACATTGTGTATTTCTGAAGGCTTTTTTGGGGTGGCTAATTTGGGGGCTTTTTTAGGAGTCCAGGAAATCCCCTTCTTTCAGACATACACAGAACTAAAGTATGTGATCAGGTGTAAAGTTGCACGTGTTATACTATGGGGGTGTTGAAGTTGTCTGCAGCACCTTTGTGAGGCCTCCTTGCACGTAAGCACGACGATCCTTCCTTCCTTCATCGTGACCTAAGTACCGTAGGACCCAGGCACATGTTGTACCTGCTCCATTGTGCTCCGACTTGCACTTCCATGTGCAGCATCCCGAGATCTTCACCATATCACCCCCTCGTGCCAGCCAGCCTGAGGCTGCCTGCTGCCCTACTACAAGTTCAAAGCGTACGTTTCGTCTAACAGAAGTGTCTAAGCAGCTAATCCACCATCTTCCTGATCATCTGGTTTAAGACACTGAGGAATTTAATAAAGACAGACAAAGCTTTCTGGAAGAGGAAGAACAACACATCAGGAGTAGGCACAGTTTTAACACAATTATTTTAGCCAAATCGGAGGCTGTATGCTTGTGCGTATGGAGACAAGGCCTGCGGCTCATGGTGTAGGCATCAGCTGTTGAGGAGCATTCAGTGTATTTTTGCATCTCGTCTTCTTCAGAGTTTTTGCAGCTGTTTTACTGAGGCCTTGACAACACTGCCAGTTGTGAACGTTGGACTTAGCAGGTCTTTAAGACCTGTTCGTCTCTGAAGACAGATCCTGAGAAATGATGAGCAGCCTTCTCTGCCCACCCAAACCATCAAGAATAAATGGAGCAAGATCTGTTTCCAGACATGAGACCAATGCATCCTGCTAATGACAAAGCAAGAAGCAACAGCTACAGATTCCTGAGAGAATGGATGTTTCAGTACACTAAATGGTCCAATTTTAAACATGAGATCCCCTGCATAGCTAAGGGTCTCTTCACTCTCCCCCTACACCCTTTCCAGACAGCCAAGTTTGGCATGTTCCACACTGGGGGGTTTTCTCTGCCATCCATTCTACAACACTCCACACCTGGGCTGCCCCTTAATTGATAATGTAATTATCAGTATAGTCATATTACTTCACACTAAGCATTTTCAACCATTTATCACAATGTTGATCTTTATTTTAAATATAAATCAGGCAATCATTTATGTCTTTTATGTTCTTTGTATTTATTCAAGAATATTTAACTGTAGACAAAAGGTGACTTATTCATTATTCATCCTGAACAAGGCAAGTATGGCAATTTGAAAAGCCTGACATTTGAGCTTTTTGCCAACACTAGCAAAATTATATCCTTCCCATTGTAAATCAATGAAGTAGAATCATTGTGCACAAAAGAATTAAATTGCCTTGTCACTTTAATAAGGCCACCTTATATACAACCTTCAGCCAATGCCATTGTGCAGAAAAAGGGTGCATCCTTTGCCTCAGCTGCCTCAGATCTCAGTAGGCTTTCCAATTAAACGAACATCCTCTTAGTCTTTCACTCCGCTCCACTCTTTCTCTTTTTTGAGAGGCGATGTCAGAATGTCATAGGCATAACTTGCTATCAGTGGCATGCACACATCAGTGCGAATTAACTTTCTCCAACTCCTGCTTTCTTTTGGCAGCCTTTTTAACTTGTTTGTCAATTCCAAAATGATGGAACTCCAAGAAAGGGGATTTTTTTTTTTTTTTAAACTGTTTACTGGGTTTGGATAAAAGCTGCAAATAGCTGTCTGCAAAACAAGAAAACTATACAGATGTGAGAATCCTTTGCTGGCAATGTAGATAACGTAAAATGGCAAAGAAACAACGTGTCCAATCAAGCAGAACACAAGTGGCGTACGCCAGAAAGAGAACAACTTTGTGCGTTCTCGCTTCACAGGCTAGGACCCTATTATTACAATCAGACCTGATTTTTCCCATCTAACACCCCTTGGATGCATTTTACCCTGAGAGTAGAAACCTTTAACCAGCCATTTCCAGGCTTTTAAATGACTATCCAAAACAGCTATTTCATAATTCAACAACAGACGGCTGCCTGTAATAGCCATACGCCTGCCCCTTCCTTTCAGTCGTAGCGTGCAGAGGTCGAAAGAGTAACTTCAGCCTGGATTTTGCTCAGAATCAGAGAAACGAACACAATGAAACAAAGCTGTGCACGCCGGCAGCCGAAACACAGCAACGTGAGCAAATCTTAGTATTTCAAAACATACTCAAAAATCTGCAGCTTTCCAATTGTTTTGGAGTCTCAATATTTTGTCCTGCTTTGATAGTTAACTGAAAGGGGCATGGTAAGGAAAAAACCCCATGTAAGTATAGAAACAGCGACAATATTCTTGATGTTGTTAACATTTCGAGCTTAGTCAGAAAATGTTAATAACAAATGACCTTTTTCTGAAGGGTATTTTAAAGAGACCAAGCAATTTTCTGTAATGTGGTTACCATAGTGATTGGCCCTCTAAAAAGACCAGGAGGAAAAAAAAAAAGATGTACGTCTGTAATCAACCAGCTACTGCAACAACAAATGGTCTGATAAAGCAACACTTTGAGTTTAATTCCAACCCGGAAAGATACTGGCTTTTGAAGTTAAGTATAAAAGAAACTATTTATGGGTAGAAAATAGGTCCTCTAATAACTGTTACAGAACATTTATGATGACTTAGAAGGGATTTTCCTTAAAAAATGCATTAGTGCACAATAGATCAATTTTTTTTTTCTTAGAAGCTACTTCATCATCCGTACTGTGCCGAGTCATTCAAAAAAAGAGCGCAGCAAGCACCTGGGGGCGGCAAACAGGAACCTCTGCCTCCCCCACTCACTGTCTCTTGCCTTTCCCAGAGCACGCCTGGAAAATAAGCAGTTAAAAGAAGTGCTACGGTTTTAAACATTTCTGCAACTAGACTTGCAAACTACCACCACAGATGTTGCAACCTACCTGTCGAGGGAAGGTTGCTGTATTTAAGGTATTTAAGGACAGGAACTTCAAATCACCCATTGCAGAACACATAAATTGACAGAACGTTACAGAACATATAATTTGACATTTACACCCAAAATTAGAGTTTTAAAACTTCAACCACCTTCCTAATTGTCTTCACTGCTACTTGACTCTGGGCAAAGACCACGGACATGCCATTTTTCCATGCTGAAGTCCCCTGGAAGCCTGACGTGACAAGCTTGCCCTTACTCAGAGAAGCCCTGTGTCCCGGTTTCGGCTGGGACAGAGTTCATTGTCTTCCCAGCGGCTGGCACAGCGCTGCGGTTTGGGGTTAGGACGAGAAGAGTG
>JAVKLA010000057.1:1538877-1553146 GCA_034782735.1 Sagittarius serpentarius | reverse complement strand
GTCACCAGTGGGAGCAGGGGAGTCCCAGCAGCTGCCAGAGAGACGGTGGCTCTGGGGTTCTCTGGGAGCGAGACGCGTGTGCGTGCGTGCATGTCTCTAAGTGTTAGACCATGGCGGGTGGCTGCTGGGGGACCAGGGGAGCCCCAGCCAGCTCAGGGTGGGCGTGGGGGATGAGTGAGATGGTCTGTGCCAGCAGCTGCAGAGGGGCTGTGGCTTTGGAGGCTCATATGTCCAGGTGCCAGCAAGTGGGGAGACTGGGATCCAGGGGCCAGCTGCTGGAGGGATCCATCTCATACACGTGCATAGGTACACTCTCACTAGTGACCTCCATCCTGCTCAGCCAGAGAGGGGAGCAGGATGAGGCCATTGGTGCTGCCTGTGTTCAGGCAAGTGCTCTGTGTGTCTGTCTGGGTGGACCTGTGTGGCCAGCCATGTATATATACGTATGTGGCGTGTACGTGTGCTCTGTGTGCATGTTTCTACTGGGAGCGCACGCTGAGCCTCCCCACGAGTTGGACGTGGAGGCATGGAGCTGTTGCAGGTTCTCCTCTTCTGGGCTGCTGGGTCTGGCCTGACTTCCCTGACATTACGCATCCTAGTTTCCTAAAAGAAAAATCCTGCTTTCTATGCTGGGGACCACACACCTCCAAGTTAGAATTTGGATTCACGATCATCTCAACCGCTTCAGCCTTGCTCCCCAGAACTGGAAATGCTGATAAACTCTGTCCAAACATGGTTGATGTCTAGGTGTGAGCTAGCCCGCTTTGGAAGCGGCACAGCTATGTGAACTTTTTGCTGCATCAAAATGAATAATCTCTATATCATAAGAACTTATTAACCTACACAGAGTCCATGCAAACACAACTTTTCTGCTTCCATGTACCACTAAGTCTGCATGGCACAGCATTACAAGGTGTTATATAGAGTTATCAATTCCAATTTTCACTCTCTCTGCACCAAACTGGCCCTCAACTGCTTAAATTATATCAAAGCAGGGAAACTCCGGCATGCAGTTCAGAAACAGAGCCACAGAACTTTGCGCTTTTTCTGCATGATCAGCACAAATGGGTGCCTGCCTGAAGTGCCTGTACGGTAACACATGCAGCAAGGGGAACAGAAAGGAAGAGCTAGAGGTCCTTGTGGGCCCGCGGTCTCCGCGGGATCACATGGTCTGTGAAGATATTGTTTCAAAAGCAAAAGTTTGTGTCACAGCATGTAAACTTTTAGTACAGTGGGAGGTCTAGGGGCTACAAGTTTCGGAGAGGATAAGGCTTACGCTGATTTAAAATATTAGGCGCCGGTATTTCTGTCTTTGAATATTCCACATTTTTAAAGCCACTTTAAAAGACCGATAATTCACGTCCTAACCAACACTGACACTTTGCAAAGCACTGCCGTTAGAAAACGATTGCGCAGCACCGTCAACCAGCTGATGCTGGAGGGCACCCCTGAAGGCTGTCAAGCCCAACCTGCTCAGAGCAGGGCCAGCTACAGCAGGCTGCTCGGGGCTGTGCTCAGCGGGGTCCTGAACGTCTCCGAGGATGGAGACTCCACAACCTCTCTGGGCAACCTGTGCCAAGTGCTCAGTCACCCTCGCGGTAAAGTCTTTTCTGACGTTTAAAAGGAATTTCCCGTGTGCCCATTGCCTCTTGTCCTGTCACTGGGCTGAGAAGAGCTGTCCTGTCACTGAAGAGCCCGGCTCCGCTCTCTTTGCGCCCTCCCTTCAGGTATTTACAGACGTAAATGAGACCCTCCTGAGCCTCCTCTTCTCCAGGCTGAACAGTCCCAGCTCCCTCAGTGTCCTCATGTGGGAGGTGGTCCAGTCCTTTAATCACCTTTGCGGCCCTCCTCTGGACTCCCTTCGGTAGCTCCATGTCTCTCTCGTACTGGGCAGCCCAGAACTGGACACAGTACTCCCCGTGTAGCCTCACCAGTGCTGAGTAGAGGGGGAGGATCACCTCCCTCCGCCTGCTGGCAACGCTTCTCCTAACGCAGCCCGAGATACCGGTCGCCTTCTTTGAGGCAAGGGCGCATTGCTGGCTTGCGGCCCCAGGCCCTTTGCTGCGGAGCTGCTTTCCAGCCAGGCGGCCCCCAGCAGGTACTGGGGCCTGGGGTCGTTCCTCCCCAGGCGCAGGGCCTTGCGCTTCTCCTTGTTGAGCTTTGTGAGGTTTTTGCCAGCCCATTTCTCCAGCCTGCTGAGGGCCCTCTGGCCTACCAGCCACTCCTCCCAGTCTGGTGTCACCTGCAAATTTGCTGAGGGTGCACTCTGTCACATCATCTAGATCATTAAGGAAGATGCTAAACAGGATCAGACCCAGTAGTGATTCCTGGGGTACACTACTGGTTACTGGCCTCCAACTAGACCACATACCACCTTCTGGGCCCAGCCATTCAGTCCGTTGTCATTCCACCTCGCTGCCTGCTCATCCAGCCCGTACTTTATCAGCATCTCTACAAAGATCCTGTGGAAGACAGTATCGAAAGCCGTACTGAAGGCTAGACAGACAACGTCTACTGCTCTCCATTCATCTACCAAGCCGGCCATTCCATCGTACAAGGTTATCAGGTTGGTGAATCCATGCTGACTACTCCAAATCGCTTTCTGGTCCTTCATGCACCTGGAAATGGTTTCCAGGATCCTTCCATCGCCTTCACTGAGATCAAGGTGAGGCTGACCATCCTCCCCGCCATAACTGTCCTGTAGGCTCTTCCTTATTTATGCGTGTACATTTAGGAGGAGGTCCTTTGAGTCCTGTTTGTTGTTTACTATGTCTCTCTCGGCCGTATCACCCTGCACCCTTTGCTTGCCAACCCAGTCCACCACTTCCTCACTTGAATGTGGCCATCACCTCCCCCTCCTGTCATTCCTGGTTTAAAGCTCTTCACACAGGTTAGCTAGCCTGTTGGCTACGATGCTGTTGCCCTCCTTGGTCAGGTGGCTCATCCCTCTTCCTAGCAGTTCTTGATCCTCAGGTAGGTCCCAGTGTCATAAAACCCAAATCTCTGCCATAGGTACCAGCCGCAGGACTGGAACATTCAGGAACGGCTAGGTCTGCGCTGGTTCCTGCTTTCAGGGAAACAAGGACGACCAAGCAGCTCCTAAACTTTCTTCCAGACCTGTTACTAGACCAGCCCCTCCTTTTGCGGATTCTCTCTATATTAGGGAAAATAAATATATGGTCTTTCTTTCCGTACTACTGCTGGTTCCACCCTTACCATCTTGAAGTGGTCTGCTTAGGTTTATTCATCTAGATAACAAATTACATCATCCAGACGTGATGTGACTCTACAGACGAACATTGTGGGCAGACAGATACTGGGCAACATTTAGTTTAGGAGCATAAGAAATTGAAAACCCCTCTCTGATTTCCAGTGATAGTAAATATTTGTGACTTTGGACATATTAACAAGAGTCTCTCTGTTGATATATCATCACTTCTTTAAGGAACTTGAGTTTCGTAAATAAATAAACCAAAGAAACCCTGAAATTCACCAGGCAGGCAAGCAGTGCGATTGACATGGCTGTTAGCTCATGAATACAAGTCAGTGTTTTAAAAGCAATCATAATTTTCTTTTCCAGCTACCATTTAAATGACTTTTAAAACAGCCATTTATTTGGATAAATGTTCAAAGTCTCTGTATATTATTTAATCAGGCATTAATGACCAGTTTATAATGAGAGTATATCATGCTGCCAATGTTGCCATATTAGTTTGACTTTGATCTGATACTGCTCTAAGTTTGTCTGGATAATTTGATTATTTCAATGTCAAAATATATTTGGTGAAAGCATATCATTGGAGTGATTGCTAAGGTCGGCCTCTATGAAATGAATATCGATTATAGATTTATGATCAACCACAAAACAAGTCCCAGTATTTTTTTTAATCCCCAGAGAAACGTTTTTTAATGAAAATACCATTTTTCATTTTCCATGAGAGCTCTCCTCACATAGACATAGCAAACAACACCTTACAGGCATCTTTGGGCAGAAGCGAAAAGGCAGAAGACTTTCAAAAGCAAAACTCTTGTCAGGAAGGACAAAGTTGAAATCAGTCAGTGCAGGTGAAGTAGCTTCTTTAGACTCCTGCTGCAGGGCCAAGAAACCCTCTCTAGGAATGCTTGAATTTACACCATTCACAACATCTTACCTTGCACCCATCGTGAAACGACCCTATCCAACCCCCAATCCCAGTCATTGTACGAGCTTTAGTAGCTTGCAAGATCCAAGAAGAGTTTAGTTTTAGGTCAGTATCAACCACCACCTGTGGTTCCGCCTTCACAGTCTCTCCACCGCTACTCCAGGCCAGCTGGGATCAGAGAGCAGAGTCCCGAGGTCAGGCTCACACAGCCAGCCCTTCAGAACACATTCGCTTCTGCGAGCACTGCTCTAACTGCAGCCACCTCACAGGACTCGGTCTGGGGGAGGTTCAGTTTCACACCGAAATGGGTAAATTCAGGGGTCCGTGTGTGCTGTGCCTCTAAGATCCCTTTGCAGGCAACTGAGCTCTCGTTAATACAGTCCTATTTACCCTAAAGCAGTTGCCAAAGTACGGGTAACTGGTTGAAGCCCGAAGTGGAGCTTAGGCAGCATCGCACTGACCAAATGTGGGTGTCTACCTGTAGCAGAACAGTGGAAGCGATGGTCCCAAGCCGCTTGCAAACGCAGCGGGCTGTGACCCAGCAAGACTGGCTAAATTGGTGCACCTCTAACTCTTGTAAATTCTCAGCAACATGGTTAGGGTTGTGCCTGGGAGGTCTTTGTGAAGGGACACAAAAAGTTTGGGTAAGTCATTCACCCACAGAAACATAGTGCCATTTGAGATGTCCGAGGCATCCGTACAGAGCGGGCAGAGAGGACGTGAGCTGCAGGAAACTCATCTCCTGCCCGACTCTGAACTAGAGGTCAGGAAGGATGGGGGGCAACTGAGTTAAGCCTTGCTTTGGTTATGCCTCAGTGACTAGACTGGTAACTTAGATAATAAGCTTACACGGAGAAACCTGGCTGAACATGGAGCAAGCCTTGCCTTTGCGCTCCGGAGGTGCAGCTTGCAGAGAGCCAGGATGCCAGAGGAGCAAGGAAGGGACAGGTGACAGGCTAATATTTAAAGTGGAAGATGGCAGGATAGACAAATTCCAGCTTTCTAAAGCAAGAAAAAAAAAAAAAGTCATGATACAGAGTTTTTGTATTGTTTGAAATGTGGCAAGGCCAGAATTTTAGGAAACAAACTTAAAGCTGTCCTCCAGAATTATCATTTCAACCCGTGCATGGCCAGTCTCCAAAAGCATAGACATACCTGATGCCCCAGGTGAGGGGAAGGTAGATCCCTTTGGACCACAGACTGGGATTTCTGAACCTCACTTACGATTTTTTTTTTTTTTTTCTCCTCAATGTCAGCATAAATATTTACAAAGATCAGAAAACAAAAAAGAGCATCCTGGGCTAGACTGCAAGGGCACTAAAGGAAGAGTAGGAACGTTGGGGAGACAGAGGGAGGTCAATTCCGGCTTTATAGCAACAGCTGATTTATAGACAAGGGACTGGCTTAAGGAGGGAAGCCCGGGGTCACAAACGATAAAAGTTATCGCTGTTGGCAGTAAATGTGGCGTGCAAGGCAAGGACAGTACTGGAGCCCCAGAAACAGCACAATTTACTTTTCCAGGTGGAGTTTGGTCTTTGAAGCGGGCTTTTACACCTAATCTCTCTTTACCAGCCTTGTCAGGGATGAAGAGGCATCTCACGTAAAAAGTGATTTACAAATCAGAAATGTGAAAAGTCAGCTTCTGCATTGGTTCATAGAATGAAAAAACTACACAGGAGAAAGATACACCTTGAACTGCTAATATTTAAAAAGTATAATGTGTACAATAAATAGGAATATTGAAAACAAGAGTATGAACAAAACGGAAGACAAAACCAGCCCTGTTACAGCATTAATTTACAGCTTTTTAATTTAGCCTGTGTCTGTCAAATAAGGAAGAAAACCATTTTCTATTTGCCTCCAATGACCACCAAAAAAAAAAAAAAAAAAAAGACAGGTTGAGCACTTCTTATTTTTTTTACTAAGGTTATAGTCATTAATTGTTATTGCAGATCTTCAGGCTTATTGGAAAAAGAAACAAAAAGATAATTCCTGCAAGAAAGTCAGGAGCTTTTTTGTTCGTTTGTTTTGAAAAGGGAAAACGAGCCGGCAGGACAAACCTTCAGGAGATGAGAAGAAAGAGTGCCAGCCCAGGAGGCAGCACGGGAGAAGGCACCAAAACAATTCGCCATGTCCCAGAACCACATCCGAGCACGCAAGGAGCACAAAAATCCCGCTTCAGAATGGGAGTACCTGCCCAGGGTTCAAAAAGTGAACCCAGAGGGGCAGGAAAGGGGACTGAAGTGCAACCCAGCCCCCCACCTGTGGTATTTTTCTCCTTACAAAGCCTGGAATATATACAGTACCGTAAGATCACCACCTCGATCAACACAACAGAGACTAAACAGCCTTGAAGAGCAGATATTCTCCCAGAAAAAGAGACACCATATCAAAATCACGTGTCTGACCTGAAGGCGTCAGAGATGCCATCAAACGCAGGCAGTCCCCTCTTGACATGCTGTGAAGGTGAGATTTGTGGGGAAAGATAACATCTTCTATAACACCATCTGATGTATTCGGAAAAGAAGCTGATGACCTTTCGGGCACATAAACCCTTCTGAAGAAGCACCACACTTCCAGCTAAAGACAGGAGGAGCACACCACCTGTGAGTTTAAATTAAATATGTTAATTAGTCAGAAGCAGTGTTGGTACCCATTGAGCAGAGGGAGGCTGTTAGCAGAAGGGGAAGCCTAAGGCAAAAGGGGAAAAAAAGAGGCAAATATTGCCTACGGAAGGCAGAGACCATAACAGCGGTGCAGCGCAGCAAAAATTACAGTGTGGAGAAGCCCAGTGTTGTATCTTGCCAATATTTGGTTTAAGTTGTGTAACAGGAAGAATAACTTCAGTCACTGTTGAGTCACGAGCAAACAGCAGAACACCCAGCCTTTCTGCAGCCCCACAGCTCACCCCCCCAGGCATTTCTAACACCAGCAGAAGATGTTATAACCAAGTTCACAACTTCTTCCCCCATCCAGGAATTCTCCAAAATCTTTGTTGAAATAAATATCCATCTCATTCCATACTTACACAAATTAAAAGAAAACCAGATGCTCTGCATTTCTGAGTACTAGAGGTCCATAAAGAAGATATGTATTACCACAGGTCCAAAATCACCAACACAGTTCCTTCACAAATCCCAGAGAACTTTATTTAATAGGGTCACTTTAAAGTGGTGACCAGTACCTTATAGACAAATGCCTTTTATGAATGAATAAGGAAACCCAGAATATTTTTAGTAGATATTATTGGTGTTAGGAATATTTTAGGAGCTATGCAGATGGCTGGCTGTCTGACAGTCAGAAGATTCAAAATCATAGAATCATAGAATCATAGAATTGCCTAGATTGGAAAAGACCTCTAAGATCATCTAGTCCAATCGTTTAACCTAGCACTGACAAGTCCCCCACTAAACCACGTCCCTAAGCATGTTGGTGTACAGTTTTGTGCTATATGGAGATGTAGGATTTAATCACCAGTGGAAATCTTAATCACTTTTTTGATTCTTCGTACACCATCTTTTGGCCTTCTGCAAAAAAGACAGCATTGTTAGAGGAGCAAGAGCCTCCTCGCTAACCTTTGCTTCTAATACTTTAGTGTGTAAGGAGACCAAGGTGGGCTAGGATGGCTGTCTTCAGGCAAGACATGGGCTGAAGACTAATTGCACCCGACGCTCCACCAGCTACAAATAAAGGCCAAAGCTAGACGGAGAAATTGTCTCCACATCCACATGGGACGACATGGTAGGGTGGCAGCTATATCTTCTACCATGAAAGTCTGGCATCGAGGGCTGGGAGCACTGTGCCCACCTCCCGTGGTCTTGCAAGGACACGCTGGCCTGCCCTTGCTCTTCATAACTTTGCAATCTAACTCATAGCTTATATAAATGTGAACAAGTTTAGCCTATCATTAATTGCACAAATAGCAGCAAGGCAAGCCACAGCACTGCACTTTACCAGGGAGCAAGAGGTATGCACTAAGAAAGAGAAGTCTCGGGGGGATTCAGTTTGAGATTCAGTCTCCTGAATCTAGGTGCTGACATGAGCTGGGTGCCTAAGCTCCCGTTACGGCCAACGGAGATAGGGCTGGGTTGCGTTGCTTAAACAGGGGTATCGAGCACCACTGGAGATGAGCTGGGTTTTCTGGCAGCACTGGAGATGAGCTGGGTTTTCTGACTGGCCTCCAGCAGGGCAGAGATTTCCCATCGGTCCTCTAAGACACCTGGATGAGGCTGACAGATGTCTCCAGACCCTAGGGCACCAGATTTGGCAAGGTTTGCCTATATTTAGGTAACTGGATCAAGTTCCATTAAT
Source organism: Sagittarius serpentarius (assembly GCA_034782735.1). Lineage (NCBI taxonomy): Eukaryota > Metazoa > Chordata > Aves > Accipitriformes > Sagittariidae > Sagittarius > Sagittarius serpentarius. The sequence continues at coordinate 1,544,693 of JAVKLA010000057.1, read as the reverse complement.
CAGCAGAGTACTGGGAGCCCAGGGCAAGGTTCAGCTCACCCCCTAAAGCAGACATCAAATGGCTGGGTGGCTCTCTAGGTGCCACAGACTATTGACGTGCTGTCGGGAGAGGGAGAGCGTGGACACGTAGCACACGCGGGGGTGCCTACATTTAGATGTCTTAATTGTAGCTGAATGGCACAGTCAGGGCAGGATCCAGCTGCCTCAGCAGCTCAGGCCCATCCAAAAGGGCACAAATCATTTTTCTCAAACCCTCCCTTCAGTGGGATAAAGTTATAATCAGCCTGTCATCCTTTTTCCACGGCTGAAAGGAGTTAGTCACATCAAATCACCATCCAAGCTTATACAGCAGGATACACGAAACAGCTTTGTTGTGGCTCACCACACAGGTAATTCTCATACCCTGCCTTCATTCTGTATTCCCTGGGCAGGCAGCACAGACGTTTCTGGGCACAAAAAAAAAAAAGAAAAAAAGAAGTTTAATATCTGTGAAAGCCCCTATAAACTTGAAATCAAGTTATATATGGTATTAATTCAATTTTTCCAAAGTCAATAGAATTACATTTTCTTTATGGAGTAAAAGCACTCACCTGCTGTACATAAATACAATGAAAACAAGCAGGACAAGCATTATCAAGCTGGCGGGCACTTTTACGTAGGCTGAAAAACAATTCCTCTTTGTCATCTACAACTCTTCAACATTATTTCTTCCTCCTCCCTTAAATAATGACAGCGGCAGCCTGCAGATTACATGCAGGAGTGGCACGGACAGCACACATTTAGTGACGTGATTAATATTAGGTATCACAGGAACGGCTTTCCTCTTCCAACATGTGCCACCTTTTGGCAAGTTAGAGATACTCGTAGGGTACTACTGGAACAGATGTGGGTAGTTTAGACCCTTAGCTGAGACCTCCTTTTAGTTTTCCTTAAATGAAGGGTCTGGTCTCCACCTTTGACTTGCAACAGGGCAATTATCTTAAGAAGAAAATTAAGAAGTGACCAGTTCCTTTGAGATATACACAGAAACAAACGTGCAGAGAAATCATGCTTTCAGCCCTTACAAGATTTTTCCTTTTTCCTGCAATCTGAAAGATAATTCTACCTTTCAAACTCTCCACAAAGTCATACTTTTTAGCCTTGCTCGTCGAGGAAAAAATCATGAAATGTTTCTGCTAAAAGGTAGGATGCCAAATAAAAAAAGCCCCCAAATGCACCATTAGAAATTGTAATAATATTGTTACCTTAACTGCCATGACATTTTAAAAAACCTAGATTTTTAAAAGGCTGGAGGTTGACTGCTGGAACACTGGCAAGGTCACAAAGGCACCTTAAAACACATTTCATTTACCACAAAGGAATTAAGTACCTGAATATCTTTGTACTGGCATTTAAATAAAATAGGAAACATTTCAATGATGTTCTCCGTCTACTTACACAGCCAAGGCAAAGGGTCATGGGATTCCCATCCCCGCTTTACAGACACACTTGCATCAAGGCACGGAAGGTTTGAAGCTTGCGTCCCCACCGGCCGGCGAGTCCCCTAGTTGCTGGGTTATCTGTCACACGGTAAGGGAGACAAGGACCACTGCATCCTCCCTGCGCAGAGACCACCTGCGCTTCTCCACAAACCCACCCTGAAACACTGTGATGTTTTATTATGGGGTCATTTGGATCAAGCTTTACATCATGTCATGAGTTTTTCCCCCTTTTGGCCAAAACTCCTCAAGTAATTCAGTCGGGGTGTGAAACTCTGAGCAGCCTCAATGAAGCAGCACTTTTTGGCAAAGAGAATTGCATGAAAAACAAAACTCTCTTCTCTGCACAGTATTTCTTTCAGCAAAGCCTCATACTGAGTCTGAGTGAAAGGTGCCCCATGCCAGAAGAAGCAATACCACGCACCATCGTCTCTGCACTCAGCATGAACCTGCTACATCGACAGTGAGGAAATGAAAATAAATGGGGAAATACAGAGAAGTAAATTTTTTCACACAACATGAAAAAAACCAATTCTCAGAAAAGGATACTGAAGCACATGCATATGCATATGTGTATGTTTCGCACTTGTTTCACGAAGAAAAATTAATTAGGGGGAGGAAAAAATAAAATATGAGCAGGTTGGGGCAGGTTGGGGCTGGGAAGCTTATAATGCTGTAACCTGAAGATGAAAACACGACTGTGCAGTTCACTGCGTCTGCTGTTCCTTGACTACCCTAAACTGTACGTCAGAAACCTTTTTCTCCACTCTGGAATTACAATCTGTCAAGCAAAGATGAGCTCCTTACTTGCACTGCTCTTCCGGCTAAAGAGTTAGAGGTCAGTAATTTTCCCCTTTTTGAGATTCGTTTTATCCCATTACCCACTCCCACACAGATACTGTCTTCATTTTAGTATATATTTTTTAAATCCTTTCCTATCTATGGCATTACACCTTCTTTTTTTTGTTCTTCATTATTATTTGTCCAAGGTTCTCGCACTGATCTGGTTTAACTTTCTCCCGTTCAGTCAGTCCAGCCTTTTTATATGAAAATCAGATGTTTTCAGCCATAAGATCTTCAAGAGAACACTATGTCAGGTAACACAGAATTGCATAAATACAGGTCTAACTTACGTGTGCACGAGCCATACAGAAAAAGGCAAAGGAAAATTGCCCCTCTCGCTTCTCTCCGGAGGTGCTCTTTTGCAGATTTCTCTCTCCCTCATGGAGAAAACATGCCTGCTCTGCATTTTTACAAACCTCTTCCACAGTTTTTCTGAGCGTATTTCTTTCTGCCCCTTTATTCATAAAGATCTCGTTCTCTTCTCTAACGTGTCTCCTCCTTGTCCTGTGGCTCTGCGAGAGGAAGCTGAAACCAGCCCTCCGAGAAGCAAGTGCAAGGCAACCTCTGAGCATCAGCTCAAGGTCTGGACAGAACTGAAACACTGCTCAGTCTTTAGCTGTCTCCACACAGCCTGGTTTCTCAAAGAGTAACATACAGAGCCTGTCCGGAACATTTCTATAATGAACATTCAAATAACTTTTAATTGGAATCTGGGTGTTATTCCTGCAAATCCTCCTCCCACATTAACCACATGGTTGAAGGAAGCTCTTTTGGTTCATTTAGCATCAACAATGTGATGCCAGTTACCAGAGGAGGACGCAGGGGCATAAGGGCATCGGTCGACTCGAAATGAGAACAGAAAGACTGTGGCAGGCTTCCACGGGCACAGGCCCATCGCTTCCTGCCTGAGACATGAGCACCACAAACACGGTCCACGGAAAGACATTAATTCCCAAAGCAGAAGCAAAGTCTGACATCTGAACAATGTTATCTTATTTTTTTAAATACGTACATGACATAGGTTTCAGATAACTGTCTTGCCCGTAGAAGGAGCAGCCCGTGGTTGCAGACACCTCCCCTGCCACTTTTTGGTGATGCATTTCATAAACATGAAGTTCACAAACTACAAAAGAGAAAAAAAAAAAAAGGCAGTGAGTTTAACATTAGCTTTTCATTAAATTTCACTGGAAGTAGTTGCATTATCTTCATAATCACTGAAAGTGAAATCTGTAAAGCATATCTAGAATAAATTAAAGTTTGAAGCAAACAAAATAAAGGTAGAATTGACTATTCATAGCAATACAGTCTTCAAGTCATAACACACTTCAGTGGAAGACTCCTGCTGATGCCAGTCTGAATAGTCCAGCAGAACAGAAGACAGACTGAATACAACAGACATTTTGAGATTCGATTTGTAACATATAATTATTCCATATTTTACTGTATTATAAGTTTAAATTATCCACATCAGAGGATTTTAGGATTTCAAGTCTGCTTAACAGAATAGAAATTTTTACTCCCGTTTTGACAGGAAGGAAGGAAGATAATGAATACGTACTACAGAAGAAGATTAAAGAAAAGTACCAATTCTGCGACTGACCATTTTCAGTACGTTTACAGGTAGTTCAACACTTTCATCAAGAAAGCTTTTTATAATATAAGGTGGAAATAAGATTGCGAAATCATTACAACTAGAAAAAAACCCTTAAAAAAGAGGAGAAAGCTATATGCTGGCACACTGAGGGGCTCACGCAAGACTCTGCCTGCAACAGAAAAGAACTCGCGGAACCCGCAGGAGGGGACACCTCCCGGATGCAGAGCTAATGTTAATGGAACACAAACATTAATAACTCAAAATTAAAAAAGGATTTTGTCTCAGCAGAAGCCCTTTGGCAGCTGCGCCGCTGGAGGTGTCTGTGGTCTAGAACCGTAGGCGTGAGTCGCGTACCTGCCTCCCCTTAACTGCTGGGAAGAAAGGGAAAGCCCATTCCCCATTTCAGCAGCCGGCAGTACTGCAATTCTCAAAGAAAGCTTGGGAACAACCCTATGTCAACTGTTTCCATTAGCCCGTCCCATACAGCATTTGAAGAACGGTATATATATTACAGAAGGAGGGGCATTGTAGCGCACCACCACCTCAGAGTACTTTTATGCTGCGGTACAGAATGCGACTGTGGTACGGGAGCTCATATCCTGACGGTCAGCGTGAAGCACGTAAAGAGAGTACCATGTCGTTACGTGAGCCAGGACCCATGCCAGCTACACTGCAGCCTTGGAGACCTGCCCAGCCTGCCTTTAATGCAGCTATTTTGAGTAAAGTTCCTTCAGCAGCATCAGCAGGTCAAGCCCCCCGGGTTCTCTGGTCAGTTTTCCACCCTTGAGGGTTTTCAAGACCCGACTGGACAAAGCCGTGAGCAACCGGGTCCAAACTCAGAGCTGACCCTGCTCTGAGCAAGAGGCTGGACTGGAGACGTCCCGAGGTCCCTTCCAGCTGGAATGGTTTTATTCGCGTACCTGGCCCATACCAAAGCCTGTACTGCTTGAGCTAATCCTACCGTCAGTGCTCAGGCGGAGACGATGGAGTAGTCAAGTTCAGGCTTGTTCCTCTGTGCTGCAGTCATTTCTCTAATTCCAATGTAGGCCTATGAGCTCTGAAATTTAGCAACTGTGGCAAACCTGAGCAAAGGCCCACTTAACACCTCTTCAAAAAAAAAGGCAGCAAGCACCTGGCAACCCAGCCTAAGTGCGGGACATATTTGGTATGGGTTTAATGTCTGTCTTCCCGGAGGCAAGTCTAAGCAAGAAAACTAAATAAAAGAAAAAAAAGGCATTGAAAGACCAGCCTGCTTGATATCGTCTTTCTCATGGCCAGCAAGGAAATTTTCTGAAGGTTCAACAGGATTTGGATACTTAAACCTCCTTGAGCAGACACAGAACCCACAGCCTGGAAGGACTTTTTACTCTTTTCAGTATGGCTTCAGGTTTTCTGCCCCTCACTACTAACACTGGAAGGTTGTTCCAAGTCCCACTTCCAACTCGGAATAAAACCTGCCAGTAGTTTCCAGCACCAGTTGTTACGCTGCAGCTAACCTTGATTCATGCTAACTGCAGGAAGTGATTAGGGTCCCCTTTTTGGGAAAATGACAGCTATGGTGACAGAAGCCACCACACGAAACCACAGACCTGCCAAGTGCTGAGGAACAACAAAAGAATTTTCCGCTGAAAATGGACTGTGAACATGCAGGAGGCTGGTCCTGGCAAGACACAGTCTCTGCAAGCCTGTGAAGTATCTGGAGGCTGTACTGGGTTTGCCTGGAATTGAGTTAATTTTCTTCATGGTAGCTTACATGGGGCTATGTTTGGATTTGTGATGAAACCGGTGTTGATAGCACACCGTTACTGCTGAGCCGGGCTTACCCAGAGCCCAGGCCTTTTCTGCTCCTCACCCCACCCCACCAGCGAGGGGGCTGGGGGGGCACAAGGAGCCGGGAGGGG
>JAVKLA010000057.1:1468746-1530925 GCA_034782735.1 Sagittarius serpentarius | reverse complement strand
GTCCCTGCCCACGGGAGGGGGGCTGGAACGAGGTGGTCTTTGAAGGTCCCTTCCAACCCAAACCGTTCTGTGATTCTGTGGAGTTATAAAATGCTACACTTAAAAGTCCTCTCTTCTTTTTCAGTATACCTCCTAGCTAAACTAAGCTGGACTAGGTATTTCACACAGCTAAGCTCAGTTATTAACCCCTTAAATGCCTTGTCCAAAGACTAACACCATCCTTTCAAACAAATGACTCCTTACACTTTCCTTTACCCATATCCCATCATCCTGCACAAAGCAATACCGATGATGTTCCTACCATAAAAATCAGCCCCTCCCCTATTTCAGGTAGCACCAACCAAATAATGTCCCTATGGTACACACATCACAAATTTCAGGTCTATTCAGAGAAATCGTGTGTAGGCAAGTATTTTACTGTATTTATGCAGTGATTTGATTTTCTAGTGTTTCCTGCTTTCTTCCCTTTCATTATCTTCTGCCTTTGATCTCCTCCATCTTCTAGATTACCCTCGCAGGTCAGGTCACCAAAGAAAAGTGAAAATTCCTCACTGCAAGACAGTTAAGATCCTCTTTCTCACCCCTCTGAACAACCCTTGCTTTGTTTTGTTTTCCAGGCATCAATTTGCTATTATAAAAGACCACGAAAAAGCCCTTTCAAGATAGTATATCAGCTATTAAATAGCAGAGGTTATTTATATGAAAGGCAAAAAATATTACAAGCAATTTTCCTTCTTAAATCTCATAGCCCACGTACTAGATGAAATGTAACACTTCATAGGGTAGGGGAAAAACCATGGTTTAATTACAACAGTGTAGCATAAACACTTCAGTAGTCGATACCAGGATATTACTGTGACATCTAAACTAAACTTGAGTTCTCCACAGATACCGTAAACAGACACTCTAAATTCCCTAAATGATTGGCATTAAGAAGGTTTATACAAAGGCAGTCAGTTGTTCAATCTTTAAGATGTCATGACATGGTGAGACAAACACACGTACATCAGTAAGTACAGAGAAATGTTATGCTACATTTTGGGACAGTTCAGAACTGAAAGTGCTTCACATCTATAGGATAAGAAATGGCTTCATCTCCTCATCCCTAAATGATGAGAGCAAAGAAATAACCCTTTAATAGGTTAAATAAACAGTGCCCCGTTTATCCATGCTTATATAAAGTTTCCAACAATTCCGAAGGTCCACGGTGAAATTTACAATCTATGTACAGCGTAACAAACTGTCAAAGAAAAAAGTTCAGATACTCCTAAGTTCCCAAACGCCTGAAGCTCACTCTCTGCACTAGAGACAAAGGCTACCTGCAATATTGGGTGGGGGTTTTCTCTTTTTGCTTCTCTTTTCTTTTTTTTTCCTTTTTTTTTTTTTGTAAAAATTAGTCATCCCAATCCACCTTGAATAAAATCAGTCCCTAATCCTGGTCTTATTTAACAACTGCTTAATCCCAGTGTTTAAGGCATGTTCATTGGATGTCAGTATAGGGGTACTGTCAGAAATCGTAAGAATAACAGGTACTAAAAGTCAGCAAATTTACATAACAACGTCACTCTTTACAATATAATGCAAACCAAATTGTTATGATGGAAGTTGTTCCTGAGTTAAAATTTGCTAAATACTGCTAAGGTTAATGTTCTCCTTTTATACTTCTTCCTCTGGGATGTCCTTTCACATACGCTTAATTGAAAATTAAAATTCACTCTGAAAACAGCCTGAATGTCAGAAAGTAAAAGTGTTAGCAACATTCTAGTTATATTGGCATTCCCAAATCTGAATTTAGCCAAGATACTATGAATTTGCAGGGTTTAGTATCACAGCTTTTAGCAAGAGTATTTTCTAAATATGAAGATAAATATAATTGTCAGTTCACATTTTTTTGTGCAACTGCAAACAACAGAAAGATTTTGGTATCAAGAATTATCATAAATTTGAAGTCTGTGCATATACATAACTCTGATACTGTAGACATTTTCAGTTTTCTTATCCAGTCTCCTCCTTTAGAATTAAAGGAAGACATGTTTATATTGTAGGAACACAAATTAAAATACCTGCAAATACATTCAAGCTTCTTAAATCAGACAACTAATTGGCTATTCAGATTCTGAAGTATCCATTCCCACAGAATTGTTTCTCAAGTATGTAATCACTGACATTCCCATTTAAAAAAGCTGTTCTTGGCTGAGAGAAGTGGATAGCTTTAAAAGCAGATTTTTTCATTAGAGTCAAGATGTGAATGACAATTCTTACCACCCCAATCATCCTGCCTCCAACTCATTAAAGTTCATATAAACATTTGCTCAAGTCCGAGCATGAAATTTAACAGGAGTTAAAGGGCACCAGGAAATCAGGATGACAAAAGGTGCGACTCAGGTCCGTGCTATACCTGCACTTCTGTCAACTGAAGAAAAACCCCTCAGAAAACTGCCCCATCTGGAGTTTAATCCAAAGTCTGCCAAAATCAATGAAACACTTACAATGAGCTTTACTGGGATTAGTATTTTAAGTGCTCCAACTGAAGCTCACCACTTGCAGTGACGTAGCATCTCCTATTTTAAAGACAAGAAAAGACTGCAGTAATTGCACCTATCAGACTAGGGAATAAATGTTCATTTACGTATTTTCAAATCTTGTCAGCAGTGCAAACTTTTTTTTTAATCATACTGTAATTCATATCTTATTTCCAGATTTGTTTCCATTTAAATCCTAGTAGGACAGAAACCAGCAAGATGCTGAGTAAAAAGGGTGGGAAAGGAATGACTGCTTCCACAGTCTGGGAATTCCAGAGAGTCTTACATAGTGGTATAAAAACAAAGCTCTGAATGAAGTCTGGCCTAGCCCATGTGTCTTATGCACAAAGGTTAGCTAAAATTTAATTGTTGTGACCATAAAATATAAATAGCAACAATTTATTCACAAAATTCCGCATTAGATTGATTTTTTTTTTTTGCTTTAACAAACTGTATGATCTATTAAATTATCAGCCAGCTGTATGTTTAAGCACAACAATAGAAAATGTAGTACATAAACACCTAAAAATCACAGTCATAAAAAGCAGGCAAGTACATCAGTCTTTTGGTGGCCAAAGCACAACAGATTAGTCTGCCAAACAAGTGTACGTGAACACAAATCATGGGCACTAGTTTTGTTAAAAATTGTTTCTACTGTCAATAAACAATTTTCTGTATTTTAATACTGTTCTTAAAGAATTGTAAACTGTTTAAAAATGTATGCACAGACATAAATAACAGTGAAGGATTTAAATACAGTGGTCAATAGGAAAAATAGGTCTTTAAATTTGCATGTGTGGCGAGTAGGTAATTTGGAACAAATCTGTAATTATCCACAAAGAACTCTGACCTTTCTTAGGTAAGACAGTACTGCCATCATTTCTAATGCTTGTGACCATTATAATAACAAGAGAAAAAAACAACATATCAGCCCTGATACATCAATCACATATGCATTCAAAATTACAGATATTTACAAGAAAAATATATATTTAATTAAAAAGCCACTGAAAAACATGGACTTTTAGTCAGGTGCTGCACATTCTGCAAAATGAGGTAATTTAGATGCAAACAAATTAAGTTTAGTAGAGTTCAGGATCCACTGTCTCCACACTTAAAGTACAGATTGCTTCAGTAAATGGCTTGACTGGTTCTGTATGTTCAGAGCAAGAAATCGCTAGATCCAGTTAAATCCTGTTTTGTAGTGCTCTTGATGCAACACTGACTAATGTCAGAAGGCTTCCCAGCTCAGTTTTACAACTGGTCTTTCAATAGAAAGAAAAGGGGGGGTGGGGGGCGAGGGAGAAAAACAAAACACTAGTTATAAGTTGGTTTCATCCCAAGATGGATCATTCATGTTCTTTAGAACTTTTCTAACAAGCTTCTCCAAGTCCTTGCGAGCTCTTTGTTCTTCTTCTAATGATTTCTTCATCTTTTTGTTATCCTGTTTAATAGAGACAGAAATATTAACTGGTTTGGTTTTGTACAGGGTTTTTTTTTTTTTTTAAACAGATCTTTTCTGACCACACATGCATTGTCAGTTACAAATTCTGAAGGCTCTTCTCAGCAAGACTCCTATTAGCTGTTCAAAAGCAAAGCCTTCTATTAAAATTTCACAAGTTACACACAGTTACTTCACACAATGGAACAAAAACCACCAAAGAGAAACAGAGCTACTTCCTATTTATACTTAGGGGTCCTTTATAATGCAGGTGCTAGTAACAGATGGCCAATAATCTTAAATTCTTTTGCTCAAGTCTGACCAGTGAGGAGTAGAATATATTTGTTGTTAATGGAGAAGGGAAATGGAGCAAAAAGTAGAGTAAATATCCCCTTTAAGAGCCTCCTGTGATTATAAGTAGTTTCACAATCTCAGAAAAGCTTCTTAAAACTTAGTGCAAATTAACTTTCTTCATTAGGAAAGTAAACAGTTGAAAGGAGTATCCTGAAAACCATTATGTTCTCTGGAAAGCGTTTTGTGACTACATGTTAAACCAGACAGATGAGTACGAACAGTCCGAGAGGAGTCTGAATCTCAAGGAACACCACCACTCTGCATGTGCATTAATGAGTGAGTCAGTTCTCAATATTTAGTGCCGTCACGTAATACTGAAATACTACGGACAATAGGACCGTAAGGATGTCACTGACCAAACCACAGTAATGCGTACATTGTTTAATCCTGTACAGGCCAAGGTGATGCCGGCAACAGCAGGGGGGCAACCAGAAGATAAGACAACATTATATTAAGGCCCCAAGACAATGAGTCTACAGGTGTTTAACAAACACAGGTCTGCAACCCAGGGGTCCCACTGGACTCCCATCAGCTGTCACTTACAGACCTTTCTAGAAACAGGATGGGACCAACAGCTGCCACCTCATTAACTCCATTCCCTCCCCAAGTCGGCTGACAAACTCAGAAAAGTCATTCTTTTCATGTAGGTACAGACCTAATTTCTCTTCATTTCTTTATTAATTTACTGCCAATTCAGGACTGTACTATTCAAGAGCAGTGCCTGCGGAGCAACAGCGATGAATAACCCACAGAAGCTGCTACGGGAGGGATCCTACTTCGCGTGGTAACTCTCACCAAGAGGCATCTGGTGTCTACACCAAACAGTGCACTATGTACTCCCAGAGAGCCTTTATCCATAAAGCCCTTGGTCACTCGGGACCTTCCCAGCTCAGAGATCATTTCTGCCACTTCTCCAGCTGGCACCATCACAGCAGCAGACCAAAACATGCTTCTAAGCTGAGATCCCTGATATACAAGAAAATGAACTCAGGCTTTAATAGGTCTTGGCTTTGGAAGATGCGAGATTCTGAAGAGACCATCTATTTGGAAAGGCACCAGAAAAGAGAACTGTTGCTTGAAGTTCAGGAGACTGTGACTTTTTGTTTAGGGTCACAGGGAGATCTGCAGGGCCTCAGCGAGGCAGCACGTTTATCCTCTGTACAAAAGCAGCCAGGCCACAGGAGTATCAGTGGCTTATTATTGCTACTTGTATTACATGAATTCTGTTTTTAAAAAGACCGTCAAATTTGCATCAAACCTGGGATACACATGCTTTATACACTGAAAACAGCGTAATTTAAGACATCAACTGTCCTATTTCAAGGAACATGCACAACATCCTTAGAAATACTGGGCACGCTTACAGATGGGCAAAGAATTTGGATTCATGTTTACAGACCAAAACCTAAAGTAAATTGAATACAAATCCATTTTACATGAACACAGGAGATTTCGTCCAACCTCCCGAGGCAGAACTGTTAAGGGCAGTTAGCAAATTCACACACTGGAGAGTGAGGATAATTCAATGCTTTTTCACCTGCACATTGAGCAATGACTACATGTGGCAGCATTAACGTGGTTTAAACCGGCTGTGTCCTGACAAGAAAAGGGTATGTTTAAACACCTCATTTTGGACACTTAAAACATCAGCTGCAACTTCCATACCAGCAGCTCAGGCGAGATCTCGCACAGTTGCCCCACGTGACAAAGCAGCACCCTAAGCTAACGTGAAGCCCTCATTAAAAAAAGGCCACGTGACAGACATTGAAAAGGACTCTCATCTCTGGAAATAAGAGGTTTTAAGAACTGATTCCTAACAGGTGCTCAGGTTACTGACAGACCGTTAATAAAGGCCCAAACAGATCCAGACATTTATACTACTAAAATTATACATTCTAGAGCAAATACTATTTCACAGTCTCTATAAGCTTATTTTGCTGGTGATACAGCAACACTGAATTTGCTTAACACTTTCAACATTTCACAAGTTGTAACATGCAAAAATAAATGAAACATAGCTTCAGAAGTCACCTCAGAGAGGATACTTAACGCTGTTCTCAAAGGCTGGTGCTCCACGGACTGATGACAACCACGAAAGAGGGTGGTTTTTGTCAAATTGGTATGTTTTGCTTTTAAAGGTGAATCTAGTCCAAAATTCAAGTTCATTCCCGTCCAAGTGAATCAACTTACAAGCTGCATTTATTTTTATAATAAGCCTTCCATCATTCCATTCTCCATGTCACTATAAACGTAGCAAGTTACCAACCTGTCTTAACTCCTGTACTTCATCCTTTAATGCATATACCGTGTCGACAAGGCTTCTAAAATGAAAAAAGAAGATGATCTGTTACGACGGTTTTCTGAAATACATGCCTAAATCTATTACTGAACGAAACCGTTCAATGAAATGCATGGGGAAAAAAAAAAAAAAAAAAGCCCAAGCCCACAGCTAACAGCTAATTTCAAGCTTGTGCTGAAAACATTTTCTCTTATCCTGATTTACATTCAGTAAGGCAAGGACCTGTTACCAGCTTCTGTAAGAGGATACACCTCTCAAGCACATATGGACCTATACTGGTTTCTGTACTACAGCCTTCTGTAACAGAACTGTATTTCATTTCCAACATACACCTTACCAAAAAAACAGAATGACGCCACACACTAACTAAAAGATTACACCAATTTAATATTGAAATCCTACAGCACTTGGAAAAATTACTTACAAGTGAAACGTATCACTTCTTGGCATGGAAGGAAGAAGTTGCATAGCATATACAAAGAAATGAGACCACAAGCATTTAAAAGAAGGCCAACTGCACCTAAAGGACTGGCAGCATATTCCAAACAGCTCTGTTCCCTACTACAAATACACCACACAGACACTACTATAACAGGAGACAGAAGGAGGAGGAAGAGTGCAAAGTTTACTGGTTTAATCCATCATTCATTAAATGTTCTCTTACTTCTCTTCTATAACAGTCTGACCATTACTTTTAGTTTCTTCTACAATAATTTTTTCTTCTTCTGGAAGCAGGACTTGAGGAGCTGATTCTTTACGGGAACCTGTTGTAAAAATAAATTACAAAATGAGCAACTCACAAATATTGCTGGGGCATTTTAAAGATTATTATTTCATTCATCGCATGATACACCTGCATGACCAAGGTATATCACTTTCCATTTCCCCCTTCCCTCCATGCACACAAGTTACTGACACTTTTTTTTTTTTTTTTACATTTGAAACCACAGCCTTACAACAACAAACAACTGTCTGAATTCCTATCCTGCTGCTGAGGTTAAATCCTGTGTCATCGATGGGGACGCTACACCGTTCAGCTATCTCAGTAAAAACTATACAAATTCACCATGGCTGACTCAGAAAGAGATAGATGTGTTTAAGCAACAGTGATTTAAGCCTCAAGGACAGATTCTGATCTCACACTGATGTAAATCCACGAAATAATTCCACTCTAAGCCAATTACTCTATCAGTAAGGAGCAGAATAGTGGCATCAAATGATACAGTGATGAAAGAAAAAAGAGAGTTAAAAGTCCCTTCCCCTGAAACACTGTAAACAACACAATGTATGTGCACACACATACACACAGATAGCCTTTTAGTGCTGTAATAAATTCCTACCAAATGAAATACATACTTTGTATTTAATAAATGTTTTTAAAAGCACTTAATGGTTTGACAATAAAAACTGAAAACATTCCAACATCTTCAAAACATTTTTCACAATCATTACAATAACATCGATAATACATAGATTCTAAAAAAGTAGCTCTGAATAGAAAAATCTACAGCTCAGAGATGTGCATCCATTCATACATACATGAAGTATGTATTCTATAAATGTTATTTAATTAGGCTGCAACAAATTATATGCTTTTTTTTAAAGAAGGTCTGTAAATAAATTGCTGTCTAAGCATTTGTTCAGAATTCAAACACAGCAGATAAGGTATTAAAGTTCTTGCATATTTTAACCAAGCTACCAGTTTTAACAAACAAGGTACGCTTGCCTACCAATTCATTGTAATGAACTTTCATTAACCAGGAATGTCTTAAGTCTAGTCCAGTTTGAACTGGTAACTAGGTACTGCAGCATGCACGCCTGTCAGGAGAAATGAGTTAGCTCTTGCTGGACAGCTGCTTTGTGATGAAAGTGCTTTTCTTTTACAGTTCATGATAAAATACATAATCCAAACACAGCAAAAATGAAAGAAATCAAGCTCATAGAAAAATACTAAGTTCCCTAACAGCTGCAGTCTTGAGTTCTGAACAGTGAGTTTGCAGGGACCATAGTCTGGCAGTACGTGTTAAGCTACTTAAACTATTTCAGCAAACAATGACAGAAGTCCTTTAATGAAGAAAACAGTTTCCTTAAGGTGACAGTAAAGATCTAATATACAGCTACGTGACTGTCAAAATTTTATGGAATAAAGGTAACTGCAGATTTGAGAACAGAATCTCGTCCTTGAAAGCAGCAAGTTCTTAATCTTACAGAGTGAAGAAATCTTTTAAGGGTTAATAACCCTCCACTCCCACTCATTTTCCAGGGAAGGAACAACCTATAAAAACAAGCACATCCAAACTCTCTATGGAGCTCAAGGACATTTCCCAGTTCGTGATGTCAATCTCTAATTGTAAAAAGTTGTGTTATGTTTATTTCAGCTGATTGCTTGCTGCTCTGCTTTGATAGCCCGGGAGGTAGCACAGAACACTGAGCTAAATGATATTTTAGGAATTAGTTGGCAGCAGCTGCTACCAGATGACTACGTTTTGGGTCTCTGTACCAATGTGGAGCACCTCAGCCCAGCACGCGCCGAGGGAGACACTGACCAAAGGGAGAGAACCGCCACGCGTTTCTCACCCGTGACTCCCCTCAACCAAACGGAGCAGCGCGTTGTATTTATCTCTGCATAGAGCTGCATCCAATTGTCTTTGCCTGGTCAGAGTAACACGGGTCCTTGCAAAGCAGAAACAGCATGGAGTAGACAGCTTTAAACAAAATGTCCCAGCAGTACAGTTATATACACACATGCATGTAAAACAGGTGTCTCCACCAGCATACCCTGATGTATGTACAGCACAGCACAGCACACGCTCAGTAGTACTGGGACACAGGATGCAGCTTCATTAAAAACAAAATGTTCACCAACATTATACACACAAGGAGACCACACAGTACACATACACACTTACACGATGCAAAACTGTTGGTGTGAACACTGACCTTCCTGTGCCACAAAACATTAACTACTGCGGAATTCAGGACATCACAAGTTTCACTCGCGCCTTCATTGTTCCAATACTGTTGGTCATGCAACTTTTTCATTTGTATCTCAGAACCCTCGCTGCTCTTATGGTTCGTACTTACGCAAAAAAAAAAAAAACCAAAAAACCCCCCCAAAACCCAAACACTTTCTCCTTTACCTTGGTTTGCTTTTTGTGAGTTTTGGCGGGTGTTTTTGTTTGTTATGGATTGGTTTTTTTTCCTAAACCTCACAAGCACTTGCTAAGTATCAAAGGTACAAACACACAGCACATCTGTCCTGCAACAAAGGACCCTGTCGTCGAATGAGTACGTGCACAGTAACATCAGGCTTGATGTGTCGAGCTCTAAAGGCAAAATGAAGTTACGTCACTGTCTTGCTTTTCTGCACCGCTTATACCAGAAGCTTTTCTTTTTCTTTAAGATGCATTTTCTGGGAATTATACATCGACAAGGAACTTCAAGCACAGTCACCTCCTTACTGGCACTCAGCAATATTCCCTGAACTGCATCTTGTGCCTCTACCAGGTTCTTTATGTCTATTCTCTACGTGACCATTTCTCTCTAGAAAAGTTTACAAGCTACGGCTTTAGGACATGGAGAGGGCTGCGTGATAGCACAGGGGGTAGTTCACACAGACTTGTACTAAAAGGACAGTCCAGGAAGTTCCTGCAACTTAGATAATCCTAAGCTCTTCTTCGAGACATATTCCACGTTTTTGTGAAGTAGTGCAGAAGAATCAAAAGTTACTTCAGTTTGCCGTATCTGCCATTCCTCAATCCTAAGTGTCCCAGTTTCATGCTGAATTTTATTACGAGACACTACTCACTCTTGTTCCAAGTCAACAGGCCAAAAGGCAACGTTTAAACTGACCTCAAATAACTCTGGCCCTAAATCCCCTTGAGACAATACAACCAAAAGTACTAGTTTAAAAAGAGATGGAACATCCTCCCCAAAGCTTTACAAAACAGGGTTTCATTTTCTTTTCTTTTGCTTTTTTTGAGGGTATCGGGGGAAGTAAGGTGGATGGGAGAAGAAAAGATGTTTGGCAAACCCTGACAATTACTACAATATTAGCAAACGAATGGTAAGGCTGAGTAAGTCGCCATTAACTGCTCAATGGGTAACTCCTAAATCCAGGTTCTTGGAAGAATGACCCCACTGTTTGGAAGTCTGTTGCATATTTAAGACAAAACAACTGACCACAATGATCAAGATTCAACTAAGTTTCCATCAATTAAATTCCATCAAGAAAATAAAGGTATCTGTTCAGTATTAATATCTCCCAGCCCTAAAGTGGAGAATAAAGAATTACAATGCTTTTGCCAATACCATACCCTAAATTATAGGTTTAGCAAATTTAGCCTCCAGAGTAACGCAGATAACAACACAGCCCACCTGGCATTCAGATCAGGGCTAGAGACCTTAACCATACCCACTACGTAACGTGCTGCACCACCTGAGATGCAAGAACAGGCCTGTGGGTAACAGCCCCCTGCTTTTAGTTTTCAGTGTCTGATCCCCTTTCCAGCCTCATCAATCAGCCAAACCAGCAAGCAGTTCCGAGCATTTCATTTATACCTGTCTAAAACCAGCAGAACATCGCTCCTAGCCCTGGAGTACGGTCTTAACACCAAAAACGGGAAGAAACTAGAGCCCAGACTGAATGCCACAGAGATTCTCAGTGATGCCTGTTTGCAAGCACAGCCGCACAACCCTAGCCTTTTATTCACTCTCCTCCAAAGGGAGCGTGACATCTTAAAAAACAGTTGATATGGTACCATGCTGGTTCCTGACAGAAGCCAGGCTTCAGAAGGAGCTGTACGGGTAATCAGTCTGGTCCTTTGTTCTTTATCCTTTAGCAGACACATATGAAGAGAGTCCAGAAGTTCTGCACAGGTCTTAACACATCAGGCAGGAGGGAAGGAAGAGAAGGGGGATGAAATTCAGATACCTTTTCACTTTAACCAGATATTAAAAGTCTCTGCCTATGTTCAAAGGCCTTGTCTATCCAGGAACCATTTAAGCCGACAGTAAAGTGGAAGTGGGTATTCACATAACCTACTTAAAGTAGCTAACCTCAGGGCCTCAAGTTAAAAGCCAGTTCTCCCCAAGTCAATCAAGAACAGGGTTCCTTCCTCCGGCTGGCCATTTGGAGGAGAAGGCTCAACCCAGGTACTTTCACAGTGATGCTCTACAAAGACTTTGCCTTCTTCCAGCGACTATGAGGGTCCTAATTTAAGCTATGAAGTTAGACATGCGGTGATGGTGGTTAATTTTAAGAAATGCACGGCACAATTTGAGGCCATCAGCAATGATTCTGTTGCATAGCTTTCAAGTACTGCTGTTTTCTTCACTTTTTCACACCTTTATTGTGATCAGGAGAGGTAAGGAGGAGAACAAGGCACAATAGAGGTCAAAAATTAGAAACAGTACTTGTAAATATACAGTTCTGGTTTTCAGCAACTTTACTAGGCTCTCTTCACAAGCTAAGAAGCTCTTTGAAGTTATTTGCTTGAGCTTCAAAGACAGAAGTCTGACTTGTCACTGAAAAAACGTATGTGCATACACAACTGTTTAGATCTACCATCAGCCACCGGTACATACAGACGTGTACATTTCCTGGAGAAGCAAATGTTAGACAAAAAATAAGAATTACTTGTCATCTAAAACATTCAGTGTTTCATTGCGTTAGTTATATTAAAGATGTTAAACCGGATAAGCAGACCTGCCAAATTAACATTCTCTTTCTCAATGAATCTTTGATGAGATCCCAATATGAAGAATCCTAAAAATGGTGCTCCCAGACTCTGAGTGCGTTGAGATGAAAGCATTGGAAAAAAATCCTTCAGGCTACAGATCTGCCGAAGTCAAAAGGGAGCCCTTTAATATCTTTGCATAGATAACAACAAATCAGAATCCAAACATCAGGCCAAACTTAAGTTCACTGTATAAAAGACACCATTGTTTGGAAATTCTTGGAGTAACAAAAAAGGGTTTGGCATGAAGTTTGCTAGTTTTTTTGGGGGGTGGGGGGGTTGTTTGGTTTTTTTTTAACTAATAGCGATACACAAATAGGAAAAAAATCCCACGTGACTCAGATGACAGACCTATGCAGTTTACAGCAAATGTTTTGACGAGTATAATGACAATAATTAAAGTAGACTGAAACACATACAGCTCCATATGTAAGCGTTAAGTCACATAAGAACAGAATGAAGAGTTTGAAAGACAAATACACCATCTGAAGAAGTGGGGTATTTCTAAGACAACATTTGGGAAGAGCTGTCCCACTAAACTTCCTATATTTCACTAACCAATACAAAAACTTCCAACCAGAGGGCTGTAGGGCTAAAACTAGAGTTGCTACAATCATAGCAACAAAATCTTATGACCTTTTAATAGAAGTAGGCGATTACTTCATTTATTCTGATGTAAACATTTTAGTATGTATACTAGGTTATCATTTTATTTAAATTCACTCAAATATGAGCATCTTTAAGTAGAAGCACTAAAGATAACTCTTGTTTTGAAGAGAAAAATGTTGTAATATTAGATCTTGAAAATATGTAAGGTTATAGTAACCAATACCATATTCATACAATTTCTCTCTGGTAACAGGACCTGCAGAAGGAGGTTTTAGATTGTTCCAACAATTCAGCCCATGCTTTTACTGAGAATACACCAATTCAAAAAATGAAGAAGAAGAAAATAAAATCAATTAAGGGGAGAGGGAGGCAACAAAATAACATTCTATAGATGGCAACATCTCTGAATAGTTATTTTAGAAAAAGAGAGGATATAGAAGGATACACACTTCACTTTACATTGAATTTCCTGTAGTTGTCAACTACATCAAAGATTACACATTTATGTCAAAAAAGCTCTTTCACTTCAACATTTGATTCCTCCCCGAAGGAGGAGGGAGAGAAAGGAGGCATGGGGAGAAGAGGAAGTTAAGTTACAAGTTATGCTGTCCTTTCCCCCTGTGTAATAATTAAAGTCACAGTCTAGCAAATGCAAAATTTATTTCAACTGTACATAACAGATGTCCTTTTTATATAAAACAAAACACTTAATTGATATATGTAACCACAAACAATATGCATACTGTACAGTACAATGCAACATTCAGATATACATCCATTTTGTATTTTCAAAAGGCAGTCACCTACTAAAGATGGCTTCTCCCATTCACAAATGAACTGCACAATATATATTTTTTCTATGTTTTACGTCACTATATACACATTACTGTGTTTTGGCAAGATTATGCAAAACACCCAATTAATATTGGTTGGTTTCAATTTATGGCAAATACTAATTTATGGAAACACTGCATAAGCCATGTGAAGAGGGGCTGACAATGGCTTGAACCTACCTTCCAATTCAGATTCTCCATTCTTCCAGTGTATTTGTAACTGTACACATATAATTTACAGAATTGCATAAACATAAGGTACTATTATTACCATGACTAAAGTTCCACAAAAATAGAAACACTGAACCTTTGGACTGAATACCACCATTTCCACATTTGCCTTTTTTTTTTTTTTTTTTTTTTTTTAAAAGCGTTTTGCTTTAATACTCCTATCAGTTCACAATAGCTTATGGCCTGGAACACTGAAGACAAGGAATGATTTTAAATGTGCAGTGATGTTAATATGAGGATACAGAATATGAGAGATCCTAATTATGATAATAGTTAATGACATAAATGCTACAATAATTAATGGTGGTAAACCGTCAAAGCTTTGGTGCATAGAAAGTCAATAAAATCTTCGGATCTGGGTAACAAAACATTCTGTGTGATAAGGAAAGTTCAAGTGCAACAACTGTATTACAAACTCATATTTACACTATATAACATGAAACAGACATAAAGGAATTATCATTTATCCAATGCAGAAAACATTATTCAACTAGAACACCACAGCTTAAGAAACAGGAAAAAAACCAATCCAAACTTTCCATATATGTTAAAAAAACCCAAAAACTGACTGAAAGGAAAAGGGGAGTAAAGTGAGTTACAAACACACTGTGGAATGGTATGGAGCACACGTACTTATGTCATTTCTCTAAGCAACACTCCTCCACTTTGAAAAAAGTTCAACATACACAAGTTCCTGGTCATCACGTTAACATATGACTAGTAGTAAAACGTACCCCTGAAAACCCTCCTCGGTAAGCACTGCTGCTTTTGTTAGTCATATTTTTGAATGCCAACAACAGTGAGAGAGAATAAAGGAGGTGATCAAACAAGACTGAATGCAAATCTGCAGACGTGAACTGCTTTGAAATAGCTTCTCCACGCCGACCACCTTCTGGAATCATGCACGTCTAGCAATTACTAACTTTCTGATCATGTAACCTGCAGAAAGGTATTGATTATCTTTTAAAGAGTGTGATCAAGTTCCCAGGCGGCAGCTAATTGCATCATGATTATTCTGAATTTGTTCATAGAGTAACACCTGAACACTGGATAGCAAGCTTACTTGGAAAGGGGTAAGGGAATCACATTTGGGGACCCTGGTGAAAATAAGAACTGTTTCTGTCCTTTCATCACATGCTTTTCCCTAACGCTAATGAAGATTTAGAAAAAAAAAGTCATTTTTTGGTTTGATGCCAGTTACGTTATCCACAAGACAGAACACACACACTTCACCCCAGCACTGCCCCAGGTGCAGGTTCAAGACCTTCAGCTGTGCACAGCATGTCAGAGTTCTCTGAAAAGCCAACAGGACTGTAAGTGAAGAGCTGCTGCTGAAAACAAACCTGCTCATGAGAGAAGTTACAAGACACAATAAAATCTGTCACGGACATGCTCCAAACAATACAACCCAAAAGCCAAGCATTCTATTATTCAGAACTTCAAACAAGCCAATGTGATCGCAGTTGTACCTAGAGTTTCAGATGCTGAACACTTGAGCCTCCATCAGGGGAACCATTTTCATCTCGTCTTTTCAAGAAGAATGGTCAATTGAGAGTTGACAGCTGTGTATTTTAACAGGCAAGTAAACATCTAGACCCTGCTTTCTGCCACGCTACTGCATACAGTAAGGTGACAGCATGACCATAGGTAACATGTAATTATCAAAACACTGCATGTAATGAGCATGGACTGTCGGGTTTTCATGACAACTGCCAGACTGGGGTGGGGGGAGAGCAGTGCGGTCCTTTGCGTAAACGTTTAAGCAATGAGGAAAAGACAGCAGTATAAAAACAGATTTTTTTTTTTATGGATTAGCAAATGCTCTTCCAAACAAATGGGCCAGATATGTGAACATCTGAATGATTTTACAGCTCTTGTACCGCTTATTTTTAAGCTGCATTTTTCTTACTCTACCAGCTTTGTACCTTGTTCGTAATATGTAGAAAATCCAACCACTACCACACTAAGGTACTTGCATATCGCTGGCACTCGGCTCACAAACCAGTACGGTTTCAGTACAAAATACAAAAACGTGCTGTATCCAAAGTAAAAAAAAAAGAAAAGAAGAAAGGACCTGTTGCTACACTGACCAAGTTGAAGAAAAAAAAAAAAAAAAGACCATTCAGAGCTACAAATTAACATGTCAGTTAAAAAAACCCTCAAGAAATATCATCCTTAACAGGATATACACTTTTTAGAATGACTTATTTGTACGTGTACTGAATTGGCAATAGAGCCTTCCACCAGGTATAACTGAAGTTTCAGAAGCTCCCTCAGAAGTTGTTAAAATATCACATTAAAGAGACAAGGAACAGCAAGAAAACATCTAAGAAAAGCAGGCTGTGATACAACAAGCATTTGTTAAGAAAAAGCTCAGAAGTGCATTAGTTCTGGTGAGAGATATATGAGCAACAGCTCTTACGAGATGTAGACCCCATTCTGTAACTATGGGCTGTCCATATACTGTCATAGTCAGAGTCTTCTGAGAGGTCTGAAGGCTCCAAACGAGAAAGACTACTGCGACGACCCAAGGAGTCTAGACTTGATTGGTCATCATCAGCCAAGACGTGATTATGCATCAGGTCAGTGCCTTGCCATGCTAAGGATGTATAGGTGAAATGAAATGGTGGATGTGGATAGGCAGAGGTGGGATGAGGAGGAGAACGTAAGGAATAGCCACAACCAAACACATGAAATAAAAGCAAAAGGTGATGGGAAGAGAAGGAAAAGAGAAAATATTGTTAAAAAGGCACCAAAAGTTTTTTTTTTTATTTTTTTATTTTTTATTATTTTGGGGGGGTTTAGGTATAAATTACACTCAGCATATAATAATGGTCGAACTGTTACAACACAATTTTTGAAGTGGTTTTTAAGCTTCTAAGCAGCCTCAGTTGAGAATTTTGAATAACCAGAATCTTGTTTGAAAGTGTATTTTTTTGGAAGAGGGAGGTAGGTTCTTTTGAAGTACAGAGTCAGTTCTGGCCTGAGGGGATTTGACTGGGGACAGAGCAATAAACACAGTAAGCCAGCATGATCCAGCGCTGATGTGAAAAGCAACAGCGCCTTCCCCATCACACATCTGTACCTCCATCCTTTCCCTCCCTTGCAATGACACAGTCATTTGTACAGCTGCTTGGTGAGCCCGGTCAGGGAACAGTTTCAGATGAAAACTAACCCTACAAAAGATTCTTTCCAAGCAGGTAATGTCCCCACCAGCTCACAACACAGCCACAGAAGTGCCTGTGTCACCACTGTAAAAAGGAAAATGCAGGGGAAAAAGCAGAGGTTCTCATGCAGAGCAGGGCTGCTGACTTTTTAAATCAACAGCAACATCTTGCACCCACTCAAGAGGACTGTCGAAGTACAGCTTTTCTGTGCCTGTACCCCTTGTTATTTGTTTAACCACGTAGTAAGTTAACTCACTGAAGAACAGGGCCAAGAGGCTAACGGCAACACAGCCTAGTCCATTCCAACCCCTCAAACACCTCCTCCTACATACTTCCATCTGAATCTTCCCAATTAAATACTAGGGTAGTTGGTCAAATATACCTAAGGACACCGTTTCTTTTTACACCCCCGCCCCCTTTTTCCTTTTTTAAAGGCCTTGCAATATCCAAGGACTGAAACCATGTAAGTGGCCATGCTATGAGCCACTACACACAGTATTGCAAAAGATTTTAAGCCTTCATTTGGAACAGAAACGCAAAATAAACTCAGTATGTAAGAAGCAGGAGAAAGTGAAACTATTCTTTTATTTGCATCTCTCTCCCCAAATTAAACCCCACATCTTCCCCACCCAAACAACTGAAAAAAGGTGCTCTGCTACCTCTAATAACACTCCCTACCAGTTTACACTGGTGCCATAGCTCTGCTGAGGTGACGTTGCCAAAAGCAGCACCCCTTGGGCTTTGGATTACGGTGCAGGTGGGAGAATTGCCAAGTGAGTGCTGTGAGGGACAGGCAGAATATTAACACGGAGGTAAGGAAGAAGTATGTAAAACACGGGCGTACTTCACGGATGACAGGCAATTCTTTCATTCTGTTCTTCTACACTGACTACTGCTCGCACAGAAGCAATTCCAGCATGATTAACTTTTTCCCCATTACCAGTCTACAAATGGATCTTCTGAAACCTAAAGTCTTAGATGACAACACTATTATTTCCAAACAAAGCAGCCATGTGCTGAATCAATAAAAAAATTGTTTCTTACTGCAATTAAGAGCAAATAAAAACTGCTGACTTCTGATGTATGCAATGATACCCACAGCACTATGTATATTTCTTAAATATACATAGAAGGGAAAAAAATAGGCAAAAAAAGCAAAAAAATCATATCCATTTTGTATCTGCACATTTTACATCTTGCACACTACTGTGCGAGTGCAAATGTTTCCCCAACCATTTCTTGTCACATCATCCTTGGAGATAATCAACAGATCACAGTCAAGACGTTTAAACAGCAATCATCTCATTTAATGTTGTCTGGAACAACAGTATATCTTCAGGATTTTGAACACATTCATTCCTTTTTATCCAATTAAACACTACTGTAATGACTGTAGGGCTACAAAATAGATTAATATTAATAAAAAATCTGTAATAGTAGCTAATTTTATCACCTTGGCGACCTACAGTTCAAGACAGAAAAATTAAAATGAAGGTTTTTGCTGTTACTTCAAAAGTTTCTACAGTCTAATACAAGGGCCATATTCCCATTTTAAATTACACATGAATACAAAGTAGCTGGATTTTTTCAAGATGATAATAGTAAGTGAACACGTATTAGGAAAATCCATGAACGAAGTCTGCAACTGCATTTTGAGACTTCTCAACTGTCAGCATAAAGCGCTTTTGCTTGGAAGCAAAACAGGCACAGAGTGCTGTGGGAAGTAACAACAGTGATTAATACCGCAAATTTAAACAGCTTTCATGGACAAGGAGTAAGTTACAATGTCCACTCTTCCAGCTCCTGACAACAGCAAAACCAGCTGAGTACTTCAGGATCATTATACTGTGTTCCAAGGATCCCCGCACTAAATCGGTATTCAACAGTGCAAAAACTGTGCAAATCAGAACAAACGCAACAGCATTTTCTCCTTCCCTGTGTAAATGGAACACATGCTGGTGGACTCCCCTGCTTTGTGCAATGTTTTACTTACAATACAGAGGAACTCCACATGGCAACCTTGATTTGGATTAAATGAAGTAGGACCCCAGAGGCACGTTACAGGTTTTCAATAAGCTAGGTATTGATCTGAGAAACTCAAAATGGCTTTAAGGACACAAAGATCTGAGAACAATTTCTCCTGAAATTATGAGATGGGATTAAAATTTGTAATTAATACTAAAAACAACTACTGTCAATAAAAGAAATTTGTATAAGTCTATGTTACTTTTCCATAGCGGAAGTCTTTGTTGAACAGAAAAAGACAAAAATACACTCTTCCAAAATTTTGACTACTACTTCATTCCTTCTCTCTACTTACCAGCTTCTTGCAATTTATCAAAAAGCATACCGATTCACTGTCACGTTCAGTTCAGACACCTCTCATTCACTGGTGAAGGTTTTGTGCAGTTTTAAACCATGACAAGTAGTCACTTTTGGCTTTTGGGGTTTTTTTGGTTGGGTTTTGATCATGGTTTTTTTTCTTAAATACTGAAAGAATTATAGTCTTTAACCATGGTCCTTGGCATCCAATACTTAAATACTTGGCACTGATATTAAGCCAGAAACAGGTTGTTATCTCTTCCAGGTCCAGCTTGCTACTTGCAAAGGCCTCAGTACACACATGTCTTTTTTTCGCAAACTATCTAATTTGTGTTTCAGTTAGCCATTTCAGTACTTTCTAACTTACTTGAATTTAGTGTTTGACGTGTTTTGGCACTTGTGCAATATGCTTCAATGACTTTAAGAATTTGAGCATCTTCTTCTAAAGCAGCTGTACCTAGAATCAATGGGAAAAATAGAATTTTAAACATGGTTATGTTTCTTAATACAGAAAAGCCTCTGTAAATCACTACGTTTCAATTGAGTCCAAAGTTCAGCCTTATCAACCCCTTAAAACTCTCTTAATCACCCCATTTTAAAAATCAAACTTCAATGAGCAAAAGTAACAGTTTAAAAAGACTAAACAGTATTTTGAAATGCCTGGGGAAAAAAAAAAGTCAGAGTACCCGCACATTCCAAGAAATTTTCTGAGCAACTGAAGTTGCACAGAACATGTTTTGAAGTGTGGTCACTCTGGTTTTAAACGAAACAGCCATTAAACTGAAAAAGCCTGTATATACAGTTATTATATATGTATTATTTCATTATTTAAAGAAATCAAGGATCAGAATATTAATTCACAGAAAACAGATCTTGAAAACTTTGGGGTTTTGTATATATATCGGATTTACCCCTTTCAACAGCACACTATTGAAAATCCACACTCAGAATTAAGAGCATAATAAGTATGTCAGTACAATTTCAATCCAGCGTGCAGTAGGAAAGATTTCACAGATATGCTTACATGATAGTGACAAGTGGAGTAATTAAACTTCTCAGACTTTAAAGTAGAAACAGCACTACTGAAAAAAAAAAAAAAATCTAACCATTCAAGCTTAACATGGCAAAATTTTCCTGAAGGTAGAGCTCCATAGTAAATCTTCTCCTTGGGGAATTCAGTAAAAATGCTGTCAAATTGTTCACTTGCAAGAGAGTGAAATTCCAATCAAACTGAAATCTAGAGGTACCTCCACCATTACTTTAGATGGAACCAGGCATCTATATGTAGGGCAAGATGATTTGTTTTAAAAGCATTTTTCCTGTTTTCCTCCTTGAAAAAACTAGGCTTGAAGATTTTCTGCCGTGTGAATCTGAACTGCCTTCAAAATCAAAATGTAGTAGTATTCTCTGCCAGCCAATGCATCCTGTGAGTTTTTGTGATTTACTATCACCAGAACAAAGCCAACTGTCCAAACATTTGTCAGGATCAGCTGACAAGCTAACCGTTGAAGAAATTATCTTGACCCGATATAGTTTCCCTACAGTTTAAGAGACATAGGTACTCCAAAGTACAGGTTACTTCTCTTTCAAGGCAGGAAAAATAATTGGATTTCGTTGTGGTTAGAATGCAGCACCATATTATTACAGTAGTAGGACAAATATTTCACTTCTGAAGTGAGTACTGTGAGGGCACTCAGTTGAAATACCTTACTTTTTTTGGTCGGTCTGTTATAATGCTAATTTGACAGAGCAGTTCTCAAAACATAGCCCATAAACCCCTGGGATTCCAGAGAAGGTAAGTAATAAAACTCAAACCTATCTATCGGTAAGCTTTAAGCCCGCTGGAAGTTCCTCAGTGGAAAAACTCTACAGCTCCACAAACAGGAAAGGATTGATGGAGCACTGCCACGTAACAGAAGCTTCTTATTACTGACAAGGGGGGTGGGGGGCGGGGGGTGTGCGCACAAAGTATTTCTGTAAGTAACACTCTGACTTAAAGCCACCAAAAATCCCTTTTACTGAAAGTTATCTCCTACATACAAAATACTGAAAGGTGTTAAATTAATCAGGAGTATAACAATACATTTGCAAGCAATAAACGTCTTTCTTCCCTGAAAAAAAGAACTCTCTCCTCTCACTAAGTGTTCTTTAATAATTTCTAAATCTGCAAGTTGACAGCCTTACCGCTGTCATTACAACTACTGAATCTCCATCCTCCAACATCTGAAATGATACTGTATTGCAGTACTTTAATTTTTCCTAAACAGATACCCTCCTGTAAGGATAAACCATCCTGAACTAAACATCCCCTTGCGCACCCATGAACACAGGATCGTTCTATTTGCTACCTTAACCTTTGCAATACGAAATTCACAGCACACTCAGAAGGACTTCCACCTTAGGCAAACCAACAGTGCCCTGAGGAAAAGCTTTTTCTCTCTAACTCTCCATAAACCAGTGAGAGACAGTGTTCACAACACACTTCACGCACTAAACACTCAAGGCAGAAAAAGCCCATGAGCAAAGGACAGACAGAAGCAAAAGCTGCAGTAAATGAATATGGCCTTCAGCTTAAATACCCTGTCTTTTATTGATACAAATAACTGGACTATTCATTCACACAAACTTCCAAGGAAGAATTAAGAGTGACACTGACGACTAAGTGAATACTGTGTTTGCTTGACAACGTTAGTGTTCCCTCCACCCCAAATTATCCCAACATCTAGGTTTTGACCGTTCTGTTTTTCTACACATTCATCAGCCTCTCAGTTCAGTGTTGCTCTTCAGAATTCAAGCAGTCTAAAGCCCTGCACTGTATCTGGACACAGATACTAGCAAATGATCTTATTTCTAGGAGATGAGAGCAGACTGTTGGGTCTTAGACAGAGTGGCCGGGGAAGCAGCTAGTCTTTGAACCAGCAGCAATACCCAGCTTTCCAACATCCCGATCAGCAGAAGCTCCTACCAGGACCAATTTAAGAACCTAGCTACTAAGTATTCTGCAAGAGTGGGACAGTACTTTCAAATTGTTGTTTACAGTATTAAAAGACAGGTTTACCCTACTGAACTTTACATGGCTCTATGGTCAAGCTCACTTCCCTCTGTAGCAGATAGAAAGAGGCACTTCACAAGCACACATCCACCGTAGTCAGCAGTAAAGCTCTAGAGAGCAACTAATGCCATTGTGACATAAGCACCTAAGATGAATAAAACGAACTATCTGCTGGAGATACCTACCCCCTCTCCCCTGACAGGGGAGAGGAAACCAGATGACTTGCTTACACTGTACATCTAACTTTCACAGAATTGAAACTGATGTTAATTCCAGCCTTTGTATTATGCAGACATTTGTTCATGTCTCTTACTTTTTCTCAGTGCAAACTCTTCATCTGATGGCTTCCGTTCTGGCTTGCGTTTGGGAAGCAGCTTTTTCATGGTTTTAGGGCTTTTACTGAGATCCTGTGTGGGAAAAATAAAAATAAGAAGAGTAGAGCTTCTCTACAATATTTCAAAAGTTTAATTTCTAAGATGCATATAGGAGTTACTAACTAAAAATCTTTTAACAGCACCAAAATTCAGTTGACTAATATTTTCTGGCACATCCGGTTTGCCTGAACTGGATGATTTCCTCTCTACCCTTCCTCCAACTATACACAAAGTCAGGTATTTTATCTGTTCTATTAACAGAAATATACAGAAAAGCTGCTGCAAAAGCATGCAGGCTGTTTGGGAGCTAGAGCGAAGGGAAGAGGCAGGCATACGTTAACACAGGTTTTTTTTCTTTAACTTTTGAAAACAACTCATTTCACTTGTCTACTTAGAAGCAGGTAAAAAAGGACCTAACAAGGAAGCTTGGCAGGTAGGATACTCTTCAAAGCCAGAATCTGTAAATGTTTAGGTCTGTTCTTACAAAGCTCTACAGCAAAAAAAAATAAAATACAGCAACAAATACAGCATTTCTGCTCAAAACGTGGTCATGCTGATTTACAGGAACAATGCTAGGTTACAGGAACAAAAGGAATACACTGGTCTACCCCTTACCTTAAGGATACAAGACATCCTCTATAAAAATACAGAACAAGAAAGTAAAAAGGTGAATGAGCAAGACAGACCAAAGAAGATGAAGATAGGTTTTGAACAGCATTGTATGCTAAGCACTGTAAAGATGATTGAGATTTTACCACATTGGAGAATTTAGTGCCCTACACATGAAAGCATGAAAGGAATTTAACGCAAAGTACAAATGAGCACAGAGTACAGCCAAACAGAAGAACCTTTTGTAGCAACTAAGCCTAAATACTAACCTTCCAATTGCCGATCACCTATCACTTTTCCCTGTTGTTTAAGGGATTTATAAAAGAAAAGGAAAAAAAAAGCCACACACACAGAGCCACCACAAAAAACCTCTGGGGCACAGTGTTTAGGCTGCAGTTTCTAAGAAACTGTAATTTACATGTCTGCAAAATAAATTTTTTCTGTCAACATCTCATGCTTGCAGAATAAAATGTTCTTAGGCATAACTGCATGATTCCTTCTGGGCCCTGCTGCTTCACACTAAATCAGTATCATGAGAACGCATGACAAAAGACAGTGAAACAGGAGGTATCACCAAGCCACAGAGAATGTAATATTCTCCTCCTTACATACACATAGACTTCCAGCATAAATCTAATATTTTTTTACTATTTACCAAACCATGCAAAAAGTAGTGGCAGGGCCAAATTAACCTACCAACACCATCTTTTTGTGGTTAAAACCACCACATTTTATTTCTCTTGGAACATATTCCTGTTTCATACCATATGCTACTTAAAAAAATACAACAGCATCTCAAAATCTAAGCTTTTTTTTTTCCTAATAGTTACGTTAGCCATCAGATTCTTCTGAGTACAAAACATTACATATATTCTGACAGTTAGCATTTTTTTTTAAATATGCTATTGTTGCCTAGTAACAGTGGTAAATACTGAGGAACCACCACAGCTGTTCAGAACGATTTGATACAGCACTTTGAAGCACCATAGGATCCCTTACCCCAGACACTTTGCAGTGTGCTTAGCAGATAACTTACTTTGCAATAAGCCTAGATGATCAACATCACAAACATATTGCTAGTTTAAAAAAAAAAAATTTTAAAAAAGAGTCTTATTTATTAACTGAATAAAGAGTGGAAGTAAGTGGAAGCACTTGGGGGAGGCAGGGGAAACCTCTCCTAACACACCCTAGTATTTTCTGAGCTGCAAGACTAAATCCCTGTTTGAAATAAACAGCATTCATTAGTCCATTACCATTGATTCAGCATTGGCTGTTAAACCATCTTTATGTAAAAACATGCAAAAAATAGTAAAATGGTGGTGTGTTCCCATTGTAGGCCTGCTACAGTCACATTTCCTGGCTGCCACATCTCACCTCTTTATAACAAAGAGCTGCTGAAGGCCGTAATGGAGGGGCAGGCCGTAAGCAGCTCAAACTCCACGGCTTGGGGGTTTTTGGAGGTTCCAGAGGTCCCCAGTTTATTGTGGTATGTGCAGTCCCATGATGTGACGGATGAGGAAGAGTGTGGTACGCAGGAGTCAGTGGTATCGGCTTGCTGTCCGAATGCTTGCTGGAGGGTGTTACTGGATGGGAAGGAAGCTGTCAAAGACACAAAGGTGATGGGAAGGGAACGAAAGCATGTTATTGTAATAAAGGCACAGTACCATCAAGGACTGGTGACATAATCTCACTTGCTATCTAGTGCTTCTGTTTATTACAGCTGGCCTTTGAAAATTTTTACACTAAGTTATTATTTGGAAAAATGGAGCTTGAAGAAATTTTTATTGTCTACCACAGACAGAGCACGCATTGAAGGAAGAATAGCTATGAGCAGCCCTGCTCCCACTTCTCTCACCACACTAAGGATGGAGCTAAATTTATATTCATTCATATCCAACAACTCAAATGCAGAACCCAAAAGAAAGTACTTAAGTAACTGTTTCTCCACAGCCTGTCAAGTATGCCACCAATTAAAACCTACTGTTCTAAGGATACTTAAAAGGTGGTGGTGCATTACTTGGTCAAAATAGAAAAAGTAATGATAATTTTCTTTTACCCCATTAAACTGTTACACTAAGATCTAGGCATTTTATTCTTTGTTCACACAATGAAAAACAGAATGAACTTTTGACCCATTAAACTACAGTCATAGCATTCAGTTCTTGTTACTAACAGCTAAAAAAATGCTTTACATGGTGGTATATTTGCCAGATAACCCAATTCTGCACACATTGCTCATTCACTTCAATCCAGAAGCTTTTTCTTACCGTGTGAGATGGCACCGAGTGAGGTTTAATGGTGGGATTCCCAACAGTTGTGACTTTGGTTTGCTTCTGCAGGTGATCCACCCATTCATGCAAATCTTGTTGGTTGTTACAAGACACTAGTATTCTTTCAATCATATTTCCTAGGTGACAAAAGAGAAGATGTAGGAAACCACAGAACACCACCTTACTCAATCTGACATGATTATAAAGACACTCATTTCCTAAAACATTATATCCCCTAAATACTAAGCAAAAAATTTTAACCTCTATTTTCAGTACAACAGCACCTCACTTTTCCAGGCTGTAACAGACATTTCCTGCATGTGTTTGCTCCTGTGCCAAGCACAGGAGTTCTACCTTTTTCCCCAACTCTAATAATTAAACACAGCCTTTAATGACAAGAAACAGATGTGATACAGGAGACAGGCTCATCTAGTAGCCTGTAGTCTGTGAGCTACAATATAGGAAAAGTTATAAAATACAGTTCACTGATCTCTCTCAGAAAGAGGCAGAAATGTGGTCTGAATTTTGTATTAAAGCTGAGGCAAAAGTCATTTGGGAAAGCAATCTTAACCAAAGATTACTTTAATTTCTGCAGTTAACTCCATTTTAACCATCATATTCCTCATCTGAGGTCAGCTTCATTCTCAGAACATGCACCATCAACAGCTTTCTCCTTCTGCCTCCTAGCACTGATGTGTGATACTGCCTGCCACTTGAGAGGGTCAAAATTACTTCACTTAAATGCAACCTGCTTGGAGGCAGAACTGATCCAGGAAATGAATGAAGGTACGAAACTCCACCACGTGGACGCTGCTGCCACTGTCCTTTAAATAGCCCAAGGATATAAGGTACATGCTGAAACAAATGACTTAACAGACGGAAGTTACCCAAAGTAAGCACAATGGCAGCCATCACTAGCACTAGAGATGCTAAAGGTCTCTCAGGAAAGAGGTGGACCATTTCTAGAACGCTCTTGCTTAAAGCTCTTCCAGAGTCTCTGGAATTCCTTTTCTTCCACTGAGTAGCATACTTTGAACTGCTTCATTATAAAGGACCTTCTCCAAGGCTACTACCTCCATTCATTAAAATACAGAAATGTGGGGATGAACCCCATGCAAAGACAGTTTGTTAACCGCTTAAGACAAGCAGTAAAAAGCAGCTTTCAGGGGAGGCTCTGGGTAGCTGCCTTACAAAATGTGTACAATTTTGTATAATCACAGGATGGTTGAGGCTGGAAGGGACTTCTGTAGGTCATCCACCCCCCTGCTCAAGCACAGACACCTAGAGCTGGTTGCCCAAGACCGTGGCCAGAGAGCTTCTGAGTATCTCCACGGATGGAGATCTCTCCAGGCAACCTGTGCCAGTGCTTGGTCACCCTCACAATGAAAAACTTTTTCCCCTCTGTTCAGACAGAACATCTGACATTTGAAATAGTATATCCTGGAGTAAGTAGTAAATAAAAATATTTGCGGTCAATACCTGATATTTCAAACGCATTTTTATGGTTTTCACTGTCTTCTAGCTTTGTGATAGTCATTCCTGTCATCGGCAGTTTTCCCTAAAAACAAAAACAAACAAAAAACCAAAAGAACAGTAACACTGAAGTTAAATCCAAAACCCACAAAAACATTGTCAAGTAAAGAATATATAAACTTCAAGCTCTGAACAAAGACATACACAGTAAATTGACAAACACACACAGAGATGGGTTTAAAAACATTTAAAAATCCACCCAAACACCTCATAATGGAAGTTTTTAATATGCTCAACTTCTGCAAGTGACACCTGTGACTTCAATGAGTCTATTTGCTCCCTATGCAGGCTATGAAATCCATACAAATATAATAGTGGTCACCCATCATAGCCTCAGGTTCTTGAAACCAAGACCTTCAGGGTCATCCACATCACATGATTAGAGGCAATGGTGACTCATCTTTAAGCACAGTTGTTTGCAAACTGTCTGATTAGCTCTCAAAATAAGGTTTGTGGTACAAGCAGATTTAGAAAGGAAGACTTCACTAAACAAATGCATCGATTATTTACTGAAGATTTGCGTCTAGTAACCTCACTACTAAATCTGCTCACAGAAACATTTGGGGGGAAAAACCAAAAGCAGTAAAAACACCTTTAAATTTGTAAAGTTTCAGAATAACTTACTAATTTTGCAGAAGATAACCTCTCCTTTTTAAACCCAGACAAGCTGGGAAAAAAAATGTCATTTTTAGGATAACTTTTTGACCCTTTAGAAACACAGAAGAATGAAAAAGACTGAATATTGTCAGGATGAAACGCTTTACCAAAAATGCAATTTCAACAAAAGTTCTTTAAGACAGATTCTGTATTCTCCTGCACAGAAACACTATTCAGCACATGCTGGCAAAAGTGCAAATACTATGTACTGTGGAATTTTGGCTCCAATGGAGGGAAAAGATAAAAAGCAACTTCTTTTTTTTCTTTCTTTCCTAATGACTGCAGAATGGACAAATGTTTCTTAGAAGCTTGGAAACTAAAAATCACTGGATATTCTGTATGCACAGAGGATGCTCAAGCCCAAGATGCCAAAGAGAAAAGGAAGAGTCTTCTTGCAACTGCTTCCCCACTGAAGGAAAGGTGGTGGTGGTGTGCACGACAATGCAGCCTACAATTCTCTTCTCCTTTTCTGTGTTTGCTGGTTCATGAATAACACAGCACACAACCACAGCGAAAGAGAAGTGCAAAAACTGCTGACATAGGTGGAAAGAGAATATGGGGAGACACTAAGCAAAAGACTGGTGACAGGGAACAAAGATCACCTGAACCACATGGAGCGAAAAAGTACAAAGTCAGCAAAACACAAAGAAAATGGAACTGAACTTGTGAATCATTTATATTCCCCTTCTTTCAACACACAATTGTGAAGTTCTCCTGTGAAGTATGGCCTGTGGCCCTCGTGACTTCAGTTTACCACCGCTTAAAGTTCTCCCCATTAGCTCATGTGGCAGCTATCAGCACTATCAGCCAGAAAATATGAAGCCTGCTGATAACTGGAATATTCAGTAATACAGGGAGGGTGTAATGTAGGATGCTGCCTCCAGCAGCAAAATTTCCCTGGGAATGACTGAGGGAGCTGCATCATCTTCTGTCCATATCCATCCCAGTTCTGAGACAAGAACCTCGGAAGGAAAGTCCAGGCGGCCCACGTTATGCAATCCAGACACGGCTCTGAGCCACACTTTCAGACGCAAACAACAATGAAGTAATTTTACCTTGCTGAGAATATGTAGTCATTAGAACTTGAGAAGTTCTCAGTGTTGGGAAAAATCACACGAGAGGTTATGAGGAAATTAAGAGCTTTGCATTCAACAGAGGGTTGGATGGCGAACACTAAGAAAGTGCTGTGCCCATACTCAGTAGCAGCTGAAGGCAAATGCATAGAAAATTACTCATTTACTGAACGATGCTGTGCATCTGGGGGACAAGGTGGGAGGACAGAGGAAGAAATGCAAGTGATATACAGTAAGAGAGCAAAACAAAGCCTGACAGATTGTTTACTTTCATACTGTTTGTTTGTCAACACACTAAATTTCCAGTCAGTCGCCTTTGTACCCAGTACAAAAGATCTACCTTCATCAGAAATCTTGGATGTGTCACTTGGAATACAGAGCTCACCTACATTTTCTAGTATCTTTTTCCATCAGTGTTGGCATAAAGCACTGGCCAAAAATTCTTAAGAGTGGCACAAAGCTCACGGAAACTTGACTGTCCACTTGAACCACCTAATGCACCGCTGTCTCAGACAAATCCAGCTACTGCTGTGGCAGGTAAGATATGAATCCAAATATGAAATTTCAAATTTAATTGTTCTTAATTAAAAAAAAAAAAGTCACACAGTTTGTGACTGGCTGTAGTTGATCACGTAGGAACCCCGAATGACTAAACTTCAGCATTCCTTCACGGCAGGCGAATCACTGCTCAGGAGAAAGGAACAAACTGCTTGAGAGCCTGATTTACAGAAGCACTTACAGCAGGTGAAATCTCTGGCTCCTTTAAGAACTTTGTTGCAGTTTTTCCCTTGCTGTTGGTGTTCTACTGGAAACCACATAGCAGTACTCAAAGAATATTAATAAAGATATCAGAAGTCAAGGACTGTGCGTTTGCTTTAGCTTCACCTCTCAGGGGTCTTTTGAACTACACATCCAAAATGCAAGTGCTTCTGTGAAAGCACTGTGTCCTAGAGCTACAGGGGAGCCCACCCGATCGGCACTGATCCTCCCGCACTGTACCGGAGCTGCTCCGTTCATGTAGTGGTGAAACAGGCACAAGTACTCGGCTAGGAACCTTGGTGGAGATCTGAAAGACTGTGTCTACCAGCAGTGAGCAGAGGATTTGTGAAGTTACACCACCAGGTGCTAAGGACCTGAAGGCCACAATTGTCTGCAATTCGGGTGCTGTCACACTGGGCCAGCTCTAGGCTGGGGCCAGGGACTAAATGTCAGTCCATGTACTTCATCTCTGCTCCAGCTACTGGAGCAGATCAAGTGCACTTTTGGAGCATGCCTTCCAGTTCAGCTTCATCCAGAGGGAATCTAGTCTGTGAGCCCCAAAACGACTTCTACCCCGTCACTCAAAGATCATTAAACACAAAAAACTAGAAGATTCATTTCAGAAGTGCTCTGCTGATTCAAAGATAAAACACTAATGTAGACGCACCTAAAGAAACAGAGGGTAACAGCCTAACTCGCACCAATGAAAGCCTGAGAGTGTTGTGTAATTTTGGAAAGACTCGAGCAGCAGTCAAAGAGCACTAACAAACCTGTACGAAAGCACTGTTTTCCTATGTAGATCTAAAAAGCTACCGATATTTCCTCTCATTAGCTACTACTAAACAAGGTAAAAAAACCCCTCTGCCAATAGTCACAGCTGCAAAAATCAAACCCTGGGCTTCTAGCCCAAAATTTTATAAAACAGAAGACCAGTTCTTGTTGCAGAATTTCCCTTTTATTTTTATAAATGCAGAAGTTCAATAATGCTTCCAAATTTCCTACAAAATACATTTGGAAAAAAACCCACACCCCAACACTTTCATACACATATGTGCGTGTGTTACCTTACCTGATAGATAAACCCACTCATTCTCGGGCTGGCAGACAACATTAGCAAAATGTTAGGGAAGAGAAGAAGATACCTTTCATTCTTTTCCTTATCAAAAAAAGAAAATGAAAAAGTAAATACAACATCAGAAGCCCTCTCCTCCCTTTTTCTGTTTTATATTATTAAAAACTACCATCAATGTTACAACTCCATAATTACTCCACAGGTATTTGTTCCTGGCAAAATTAACTCTCCATAGAATTAACAGAAAAAAAACAACCAACCAAACAAAAATGAAAACAAAAGCACGCCAGAATTATTTGATTTTCTATTTGAAAAGTGCTAGTAACACATCCCTATACTTCTTCCTGGAGAGCACAACCTAGTATTTTCAAACAGAAATTTTACAGTCTGGGTGAAATACTGACCGTGTTTAATATGATAACAACCGTTTTGCCGACTCCAGCAAAACCAAAATTACACATTAGATACATTTCTTAATATAATTTAGATGGATGCCGTTACGGTAATGTCAAGACTGTAGTGTCTCAAATTCGAGAGATCAGATTTTTGAATGATGTTGGATTATGCCCCAAAGTAGAAAAAGAGTATCAAAGAAAAGTAGTAACGCTTATAATCGCAACAAAAACACTCGTTACTTTGTTCTGGTTTTAATTTCTGGTTTTACTTATGAAGTTGTCCCTCGTGTTTTTGTTTTGGGGGTATTTTTATGGAAGGAGAAGAAGGTTTACTCTTAATCTACTGCTACAGACAAACAACGAAATAGAGAAGCACTAAGCTACAGTGTTTTAATTTTACTGACTAAACAAATATATCCAGTGACAAAGCCAGGTCTCAATTTCAAGCATCTTTGCAAAACAATACAAGTCCTTACCAAGTTTAAACGTTTCTATCTGTTTTTCAGTAAACATTCACAAATGTGTGTATCATTTTAAACACGGCAAAACCAAACCCAATTGGTTTTGCACGAATGAAGCTGTCCTATATCTAGTCAAAAAGCTGTAATGCTATGCAGAAACTTCCGAAAGCCATTACATTTGGCATTTTAGCGCATGATGAGAGTCGGGGGCGGGGGTGTTGTTTCGGTTTGGTTCGAAGACTACAAGAAGAGACGTGACTGCAGAAGATGCACTATCAGCTCTACTGAATCTTATTTATTAACACCCAACTAAAGTATCTGAGAGAAAAATATCAGGTGACGAATTTTTAAACACTCGGTTGCATAAACACTTTTTCTTCATATTTATGGGCATCTTTGTTCTAAGGGAGGAAACTGACTGAACAAGGTTGCAATTCAAAAGCCCCACCAGGTTCAAAGCTTCATTGCTTCTACAGGGGAACAACTTACAGTAAAAACATGTCAGTAATCTGTACAACATTTCTGTTAGCACTTGCTTTTAAGGTTATTTTAACATTATTTCTGGTAGGACCACCTTTTCTTTGTGTGTTTTGTTTTTAGAAAAATCACCCCAGACTTTGCAGTGTCACCTTCAACTTCTATGTCTCGTCCTATCCTATTTCTCCAAAACCACGTAGTTCTCAAGCTTGTATTTCAAAATTTACTACTGGAGCGAAGTGCCCAAAACAGCGAGGAAAGAGTGTGCCTCAAACACCATACAATACAAAACTTGAAAGTTTGTTATTTAAAACACGCCGTAATAACTGCTATGCAAGATGATCCTATAACATAACTACACACGGAAAATCCTGTTTAGTTATGCACTTTGAAAACAGTCCTGCGAAGTCATCTCACAATGTTTTTAACTGCTATATTCGGTTACATTTCAGTAAATTTTACAGATGAGACCATCCATCTTCAAGGAAATTTATTTCAAGTTGTGTAATAAACGCCTTAAATCAGTAGAGAAAGATTTTAGTCTAGATGAGTATCTCTGAAGCATTGTTTATAATGATTATGCAGCAGAAGTAATTAATTTTATTCAAAACGGAAAGATAGACTGACAGTAAAGAGGAGGACATTACCTCACTTCCAGCACACTGAATCATGACCTGGGACATGTAAATCACATTGCCAAGTGTTTTAATATCCTCTCCTTCCCAACAACGGATAGCTTCCGTCAGTATTTGTAGTTCAAGTTCTTTCCGTTTCCGTACTTCTTGACATTGTGCCTATGGGAACATAGGGAAAAATACCATCTCTATCAACTCTAGCAATTCAGAGCAGATTAAGGGTAGAAATACCACTACAGTTGTATTTCCTGTTGTGCTTGTAGTACACAGAAGACAGCACCTAACTTGAAGCACTTTCATTTAGATGACTATTACCAATATTTCTTATAAAACTAGTTTTGCTAACTTCAATGTCACTACTTTTTCTTTCAATACACTGACTTCAAATACCGTTCCAAATTCATAGTCATAGCTCTGTTTCTCAAATTTCTCCTTTCTTTACATTTCAAACTTTTGTACTTCCAATCAAAAATGGCTAGGCTCAGAAGAGAGTAACACAGCTGTCACAAATACATGACTACACCACAAAGGATCTTTCTTCAGTAAAAAGAGCTACGCCAACTGTGCCAACGATGAGCGTATATAACCTTGTGTTCCTATTTTTATTAAATGTCTCCAACCTGCTCTACTAGCTGTATTCCCATTTATTTGAATTTTACTCAACAAGAATTATTTCCTCTTGTTTGCAAAGTGCCCAACAGAACCAGAACCCCAAACCTCTTCTGAAAACAGGTAACACTGTATTTCTGCGTTAAAAAATAAAAGATAGAAAATGCCAGGGTAGGGTACCACCAGCACAGACTCCTAACAGTAAGCACAAAACACTAAGTTTATTGTAACTGAGACTGCAGGAAGTATACGCTTGTTGCAGTTGAGGTGTGGTTTGGCGGGGTTTTTTTAAAAATACAGTAACAGACAGCTCATCTGTTCAAATCAGGCTTCCTGCTCCAATTATTGCTAGAAGTTTACCATCTTCTGAACTTCATTAGCACTTTCCCCTTCATCGTCTCTCCCCCAACTCCATTCGCCTAGAAGGAATGCACTTTAGAAAAAAATTCAGAAAATATACTCAATTGTTGTAAAGAAGCCCTTCTTCAGGAGACTAGTTATGCTAGCACCAGATGGAGGGCGACGAAGCACGAGTGAGACCAAAAGGTGCAGAATGCTTTGCATCGCTCTTACATTAACTATTTGCTGTAACTCCCCAGCATCCACCATCCCTGCTCTGCCCACAAACAGCATCAATTTCCAGGCTTTCAAAAATTTCTTATACAAATATTTACAAGAAAGCTTCACATTTTTAAAGCACCAGAGGGGGATGAAATTAGAAAACATTCTACTTAAAATGTATCATCTATTTTTTAATCACTCTTACAGAAAGATTTTTGAAGGCAGTCATAGATTTTTGAATATCTGGACGATCCGGATGATAATCCTAAAAACAACAGAGAAAACACACATAAAAACTTTAGTTCTAGTAAAGTTTAATAAAAAAATTGAGAGCCTTAACTAAAAACAAGTAATTCTGTAAAACAGAAGTTGTAGACCAATCTGCTCTCTTTTCACAGCCGCCTTATTCTTCTATCAAACACCGGTGGTCTCGCTTGTAGTAAAAATGAAGAGTCACTTATAACATTCCTACTTATCCTTAAAATAGAGCCAAGGAAGTTTTACAAGACCTAGTGGATAAGAGATTTTTAAATCCTAATAGGAAAGTGTTTATTTTAGAGTTTTATTTGGCATGTTAGCTTTTTCACAAACCAGATTCCTTGCAGACTAGTATGTTCCGTTGTCACTGACTGACAAACCAAATTGTGTGACAAGACAAAGACCCATATGCTTTCTACTTCTCTCCCTCCTTCACACTCCAGAAATCTAACCTACAAAACGCAAAGGCGGAAACAGTAGCTCCTCAAACACTTCCCATATTGGAAAGATCATTTTTGGACAGTGTTCAGTGAAGTCAAAGGGACTGCTTTGGTGACATGTTTGACATGCTGAGGTCCTAAGATGAGAA
Source organism: Sagittarius serpentarius (assembly GCA_034782735.1). Lineage (NCBI taxonomy): Eukaryota > Metazoa > Chordata > Aves > Accipitriformes > Sagittariidae > Sagittarius > Sagittarius serpentarius. The sequence goes on along the minus strand of JAVKLA010000057.1, from coordinate 1,496,025 downwards.
GCAGCGCTCCTACAAGATAAAGTAGCCTCAAGCAGTATGCAGGAGACACATTCAATGTCAAGTCAACCAAAGACACTGCAAGACTCTTCTAGAAGTGAATATTAGCTTCTCTGGCTAGTTTTACTTTAAGTGTTTAGCTTTTACAGGAATTTTTACTGCACTAAATTTAAACCACTGCAGCCCATATTTTAGAAGGCTGACGGAAGAGCAAATAAATGTAATTTTGGGTCCCATCATGTTTGACATGTACCTTTAAAATAATTGTTGTGAAATCATCATTAAGCTGGAACATAAATGCTGATAAGATATACCTCCATGTGCCTTTCAAGTTCTTTGAGTAAGGTGGGGTATTTATCCAGACGCATAAAAGGTTTGCTGAGGCCCGTGGTCAGTACAAGGATCCCAGGGCTGTTGGCACCCTTCATCTCCATGAATTCTCCTAGCTCCTCACTGTGTACACAAGATATTTAAGCAAATTAAGATCAAATTATCAAGGCAATTAAAATTACATTGGACTCTTCACTTCAGTCTTTCATCCGCAATGAATTCTGCCAACAAAACAAGAGGCCAAATAAATCAAAAAGTAATTCAAATACAACTTAAGTGCTGTGATCAGTTTCTGCATTAAATAAAATACAGGAACAAAGACATCTGCAGATTTGGGGTCCACCCAGGGAACAACATAGGATCAAACCCACCGTTCTACGCAACTGATGTTCACAGCTCCAAAATGCTACCCCATCCGAGCAATGATTACAGTAGAAAGCCATTTGTGCTGTATTTTATTACTCAGCCCTTTATTCTAGTAAAATGACATCTGACCTTAGAGGTGATTTACACAGGTAATACACAAGCATAAATGAGTCAATGGCTTCATATTTAATCAAGCATCGGTATTTTCAAGGTGTCAGGCACTAATGGGAAGACACAGAACGTTTCAGGACCTTTTTTCCTCCCACACTTACATGTTTAATGCCCTCATCTCACACATCCAAGGTGTTACTGCAAAATGACCAACTAACCAACAGCCATACAAATGGCTGACCATAGTAGAAATAATTACTGCACAATCTATTCTCAAACAAGTCAGGGTTTCACAGAGGGTGTACTTACCCAACACACTTGTTTGGACAGCACAGCTGCTGTAAGAAATCCATGCTCTCTAAGTATCATGAACTGCTACTTCCCCTATCCAGATGCTTTTTGATATCTGAATCATTTCCAAGAACTGGCCGAGCCCCTCAACTTTTTACCTTTACTTTAAAAAGCAGCGCACCCTGGGAATTTCAGCTCACTTTGCTATCAATTAAATTTAAAATAACTACATCTTCTGCTTCCTTATAAAGCGCAGGTTTTAGAGGACTATGGTGGAGGACAAGCTTTTCAATAGTTTAAATGACCAGGAACAAAATGAGCCCCCTCTGTGGGGAAAGGAAGGTACGGCAGCACCTGGGCTGATTTCCACGCTTCAGAAAATACAAGTTGCAGAAAAACATGGGATTCTAAAGAAAAAATCTAAATAAAGAAAATTCAGACAGCCACTTATTAAAAAGATTAACATCATCTTGCATTCAAGCTGTGTCATTCCAGGCATATGCAGAGGGGGTTTTCAGCCCTTGTTATAGTAAATTAACTAGTTCTCAAAAAAAAAAAAAAAGCGCCCACAACAAAACACACTATTCTCATCTGACAGTCGTGTAAATTCTACTCTATGATATCCTGAAAGTCCTTACTTTCTACTCATTAATAGCATTACGCCCATGTAAGTCAGAATTACTACTTAAAAACTGTTTCCCCTCCCTGGTTATTGGCATGGTCTCATTTTTCAAAGGAAGCCTTAGCCACCTACCAGATTCAGTACTTTTAGAAAGTATAAAAACAGTGTCAAACAGCAATAAAGGAGCAATACTTTTACATTATGGCCTCATTAACAAACAGGGAAGGACAAGGATCTCCAAACCTAGGGCATAGTGTTTCCATGCAGAAGTGAAAGCATATCTTGACCTGCTCAATTTCCCTAGGAATCAAACACTGATAGAACACTGCCGTAACACACATGCTCAATTACCAGCGAGTCGTGCTATAGAAAAGCATTACACAGATTCAGACAAAACAGACCTCCCTACCTCCCCCAAGACACACACACACTCCTTCCCATTTCAGAACAAGTGACACTCTGCTTATTTATGTAATTTGTCCAAATAGATGAAGACAGCAGAACAAGAACATGAACTGCAACCTTCCAATCCCAGTGTGCGTGCTTTACCCACCATCCCACCCGGATCTCTCTCCTCCCAGCTGCTAAAGCTTCCCCACGTTCACAGAAGAGAAGGTACTTATCCATACAGTTTACCCCAATGTTTACTTGTCTTCACATTAGTTAATTGGTATCTACTTACACTACCTTGCTTAAATACAACCAGCACCGTTTCTGAATTGTCAAGTCCAACATAACCTCATGCCACCTCTTTTAAGAGCATTCCACCTCCATTCTAACTATGCCCAGGCACTTCTCAGTGCATATCGTTGTGCAATTTCTGCTGTACTCTACTGCAGAGTCGAGGAAGCTGGTGAAGGGATTTCCCAACACCTGCTCTGCATTCTAAAGATGCAAAGAGAAGGGTTGGGCACACTGGAGAATGCCCACAGCTCTAGCAGGCAGACCTCGCTACAACCCTCTCAAACAACTGGTATCAGCAACTCCAGCCTTCCTAAAATCAGCACATGACATCATCAGGTTTTAGCCAAAATTAAAAACCATTGAAAAACCTCCTACAGTACCTTGCATGAAAAATTATAATAATGCAACACAGATAAACCTGAGTACTTTTCTAGCTTAAATTTAGATTTAAGCAGTCAGCTGGCCAACTCTGTACACCTAGAGCCTGAAAACCTACTTTGCCTTACGCTTCTTTAGTTACAGCCCTTACTCAGCATAAAATCATACCAACTTCAGAACTTGACAACTGATTCTGGTGGCACCCTAAACAAGACTAAGGATTTTGACTCATGATTTGGTTTTACAGTGTTACCAGCTACTTGTTCATCAAGGCTTCAGGCTAATTCACTGAACCATCAAGCCGCATGGCTATGGTGTGGTGGCATGTCCTCTCCTCCTGACTCAGCTAAAAAGCAAGCAGCTAGTTCCAGCAAGGTGATGAGGCAGGCAAAAGAAGGTACGGCTCTCAGTTTCCACAGGAAGCTTTACCAAAGTTCACCTGTGAAAGCCCTTCTGTCAGATGGCCCTCGGTAGCTTTAAATTTCAATTCACTATGTATATGACACTGATCATGTGCACGCCACTGCTTTTTTATTTTATCCGTTAGTTCTCCCTGTAAGCACACACCCCCCATCCATGGCAGCATCATAAAGCTAGATTACATATGGTACTTGATAAGTATCTATTTTATTTTAAATGAAAGACATTTGCTACAAGAACCAACAGGAAGTAACCATTTAAACTCATTCTTTGCATTTTGTTTCCTTCAGCCAGACACACAGCCCCTGCTGCCTAACTTTATCAAGTATTTATTCCCTTTCACATCACCTGCTATTCTTCCCCATTTCAAGCAGGACAACCCATATGCGTATCTATGCAGCTTCTCTTTTCTCCCCAGCATAGCAGTATGTTCTACAGGACGTGCCAGTCACAAATACTACAGGCCATTCAATTTAACATTGTTCTGAACAGTGTTGATTTTTTCCTTCAGATTGCAAGGAAGCAAAAAAAAAAAAAACCCATTCCTAATTACTTCAGCCATCTCCATGCTGCTGTGTGCATACAAATGCATTATATAAATGCTATTTGCTGAGCTATCCACTAACACAATGCTTGCGCTCCCCCCCACCTTTTTTCCCCCCCCCCTCCATTTAATGCCTCTAGAGTAGGAGGAACGTTGGTTACCATTTCACCCACATTCACATTTCTAATTTTCATTATCACTGCTCCATTTCTTCGGCATTATGAAATAAATGTGTGAGAAAACATGAAAAAACCTCACTGTCGCATGAATTAAAATCGACTGCTTGGAAACCTGAAAGAAAAACCCTGATACTATCTTGTTTTCACTGTCTACTCTGCAACACCTTATGCAATGTTGCGGCAGTTCCCAGGCCATTCACTGCTCTCCAGCACAAGATACTCAGTTGTTTATCACCTCCCTTTTACTTAATCACAGTATAAGAACCTACAGAGCAAGTTTAAACTTCAGCTGACTTGAAATGTACACAAAGTCCTGAAAAACACGCTTAGCAATGGCATCATCAGGAAGCCTTTTACACGGAGCAGTGTTAATAGGTGTAATTAAAACTGAATGATGTAGTTTTCCTCCCAACATTCCCAAGAGGACAACGTTTTCTTTCATACACTTCTGTGCTTCCCTCTGACAAGTTCTGTCATGTCAGCTTGTTCAAACTCTAGTATGAATACACACACACACACACACTTTTAATACAATAGTACCCAAAATTTTGTCTGAGCAGTTCCATCGCACAGACCCCGTTAGCAGTCTATTCATGCTAAACCAGCCTGCTACCTCTGCTGCTTCGTGGACATAAAATACCTGGCAAAACGGACGTTACTTTAGCTTAAAGCTTAAAGTAAGCATCCTTCATTTATTCACAAATGACAAATGCAATACTGAACTTAACAGAAAGGTTTACTTTCAATAAAATATGGGTGGATTAAAATACTGTTCGAATATGACAACAGTTCACAACTGTCTTTTAATTAATAGCTGCTTAAAAGTCAGTGTCATTAGCTTAAGAACGCAGCTGCTTTGCCAAAGACAATGGCTCTTTCATGTCACATTTTCAATTGATGCCTGCAAGTACCACACTCTCCCAGGCAATATGTGCTAAATAAAACTCCGGCCCACAGCTAAGCATTTTAAAAAAAGGTATCATTTAGCTAAACAGGAAAAACTTTTGAACGGTGAAATCATCAACTTAGTCACAACTGCCTGAATAAGTAGCTTTTCAGAAAAAGGCACCTGAGATTTGAATTCACTGCTTGCGTCATTTTACAGAATAAAATGCAAAGAAGTGTACGAAAGTGCTATGCTTCCTTTATCCTGTAATCTCGGGCTGAGGAGTTCTCCCCACTCCAGACTAGAATTAGTTCACAGCTTGAGATACTTTGAAGGTCATCACGAAAAGTGTCTTTAAGCCCTATTACCATGTTCAAATCTTTCCCAGTACAGATGCCTCAAGAGTTGCAAATCAGACTGGGGAGAGGGAAGCAAACAAGTTCAGATGTGCCAACGTTAACAGAAGTTAAAAAAAAAAAAAGCAAGCAGCCGTTTAAACTTGAGGAAAGCTCACCCAGGAACTAAAACGTGTGTTTAAAATCACAACTTACACTTCTGAAGTAGGTGTCTGTTTGTAATAGATGGAGCAGGAGCTATCACTGCTGACAGGTCTGAGGACCGCACACAGGCACCGCATTTTGAGAGCGTTGTGGCACAGCTTGGCTCAGCAACCCCCCAACCGCAGCCTTCGATTGCCTGGCGCTAAACTTCCCAGTCCGGCTCCTCTCCCGGGGACTGCTGCCCGGCGTATGACATCAGCCTGCGCGCTTGCAGGCTCGGGGATGCACCAAAGTGGGGGAGGCACAAAGAGTTTTCTGACTCAAGCTGATCTGTATTCCATGCTCCAGTTACTCTGAGTAATTGGGGTGTTTCAGCTCCACAAGTTTTACCCAGACTGCTAGGTCTGTGCTGCAAGTGTAGAATATGCTCTGGACACGTTAGCTAAGAGAACAGAAGAATCTAGCAAAATTAATGTTTGAACAAGCAAAGATTTGTGAATAGCTTTCTTCCAGCTGAGAACTGGCTCGACACTTGCCACTTCGCAAAAATAAATGAAGTGGGCATATATTACTAATTTTTGGCTGCCTTTTCAGCAAATTAAGTTTTCTTTTGGAAACATTTTTCTTCCATTTTGTTTTAAAATAAACATGGTGTTGTTTAAACAAAGTAAAGAAGCTTAAAACCCTCCTCCCGAATAATTACTTAATGCTGATTACATTGGGTCTGCACTCTCCATATTTCTTCTGAAGAGTTTTGTGTCTGCTGATCAGCAGGGCCTGTTAAAACTCTCCTTTTTTAATTGTATTATCCACCCTTCAGTGAGTTCTATATGCAAATATCTTTCCTCTTGTCATTTTCGATACAGTCCACATGAAGTCCCAGTCCTAGCTTCTGCCTCCTCTTTTCCTTTGCTGGAGTTTCTCCTTGCGCTGAACTTTGTGGCTTGTGATCTTCCCCGGGCAGGTAACGTCTCATGTTCCTGGGACTCCTTACTCCACTGCAATTACCCATTTCTGTACTTTGTATTCAAACTGGCTTTTTTAATTTGAGGGCAATTCATTTTTTCACATCTTAGGTTGTTCATCCTGTTTCTTCTCTTAGGAAGGCAAGCATGTATCTATGATCAGAAGCACATGCAGCAATCAATGCTACTTTTACCTAAACACTATGGCCTCGAGGCAGTACTGCTCTCACCGGCTAGCAAAATTCTCTCCTAAAATAATACCATATTATTATACTCGATCACCTACCCTTGGCCTTGAACTGGGATCTTCAAGCGAATGATGGCATATTAGAAACAAACCTCATATAATGGAGCCAAAAAGTCATTTACTTTATCCTGTAACAGTCATAACACAGTGATCGTGTACAGCGGCACTATAGCCACTACGAGAGAAGGGAACAAGGGGAACAAGGTAAGAGGCAGTGGTGGAAACACGCAAAACACGAGTTCCACCAGAGCCACCACCCAGCTGTACCTGGCAAACTCCACCTCTTCAGCTCTAGCCCGTGGCTTAAGACACAATTACAAGACACCATGACAGACCTAACGAAAAATGACTTAATTGGTCAAAATTCTTGATTCATTACACAGAAAGAATTTTAATTCTGGGGGAAAAAAAAAAAAAATGCAACGGCTCTGAAACAATTCCTGAGACAAAAAGTACCTACCAAATTTCAGAAGTTATGTTGAGTACCAAATCTAACACCTGGATAAAACTTACAGTGCCACATCTGGAACCAAGAAAAGAATCTGCTCCCAAACTTAACAAAGATTTTGATGTTGTTCTGATTATCAGTAGCAAATGCAACCTCAGAAACATGGAGCTCTGGAACCCGAGCTCCTGTATGGGCTGCATTAGGTTTTATCCCACTTCTTCATGTTCACATATACTCACGTCTCTAACGATACTCATTTCAATAGTTTGATTATTAACTTAAGGAAATGAAAGACGTTTGCAGCTTTCAAGATTTTAACATGAAAATCTCTTATTCATTAAGTAATATAATTAACCCCCTTCACCTCTGACTGTATTTATATAAACATGGACATATATGAACATACATATGCACACACCCCCTTATTTTGCACCAGTTGAATAAAAGCGCCCATGTTGCTGCTGCATATGATGAAGAAGCAAATGACAAAAAAAGAGAAAGAGGAAACACAGGCTGGCATTCATACGGAATGGCATTTAAAAAAAGAAGAAAAAAAGAAAAAACCCAGTCACATTCCAGCTGAATGACCCTTTTAAATCTCCAGCCCCATTCCAAGTACTGCTGTTTAGAATCGACTTCACAAAAATGCTATTCAAAAAAGAAGCTTTTGACTAGAAGTCCAAAACAATTCTAAGTGACTATCCTCAGGTTTTATCTGTACATATGCATACACGCACAATCTTCACCAGGTGTCAACAACATTTTAACAGGTGTTACAACACTCCTCGAAGACCATGCTTGATACCTCAGAAAGTGACATATAAAACCTTCATACGTGTAATATTCCATCAAAGGAGATGACTGCTTATGATTCTGATGTTAGTGATCCAACTGGTTAAAGAAACCATACAGTTAATGCTTCAAAACGATAGCAAATTTCCTTTAAGTTGGTTTTAGTCAGTGACAGTAAAAATACAATAATAAAACTAGTATATTTTATAGCATAAACCAAAGTAGAGGTAAAGTTTCTGAAGTTTCACCTAGAGCAATTATCTAGGAGATTTTTTTTGTTGGTATGGTTCCCACCAAAAGCAAGTGAACTTAATAAACTGCAGAAAATACTAACTTTGTGGTGTAAGAATCTGAATTCAAATCATCTGCTATGTTTTTTTGTAGAAAGGCTTTCAGAAGCACACTTAATGTATATGGGTTCAGTTTCTGAAGTGCACAGAGTTCATGGCAAGAAAGAATCTGCTGTAGACAGTAAGAATTTATGTTCCAAATCAAACCGCTCCAGACTGTTACTTTTTCTTCTCTCTAAAATGCTACGAAATAGCACAGCTGTTACAAACATGATATTCAAATCCAAGAATTCAGTAAACACCTATTTCGCTGCTATATTTTTCCTGGTATTAACACACATATAATGCTTTTGGAATCTCTGCTAAAACTATACCACAAAACCAGCAAACAAATCATCACTGTTTCTTAGAAGTCTTAAGCCTTGGTCTTTGACATCTCTGAAAAATTCCAGTTCAATTACTATCTAGTATTAACTGCAGTGTAGTTGTTTCCTTATTATTACAGTCATGACTATCCTCAAACCTCACAGTAATTTTTACATTTAGGTTTATAAGGGATGCTGTTACACACTAAAAACATCTCAGCTAAATAAACAAGGAGACAGCTCTGAGTATTTTCCTTTTCTTCTTGCCTTCAATCAGTTTCTTACTCCTCTATTTTCCCCTACCTGTAAAACAATGTAATTAAAAGCTTCCCGGTGTTCTGAAAGGCAAAGGTTCAGACCTGCTTAAAGCACCTTCTGATTTCTTCATGGCACCCACCTCAAGCAGAATTTTGAAGTCAAGCCTTGCTACCTACAGCAATGTTCAATAAAAATGAAGGGCGTAGAATAGTAAAATAGGGGTAATTAAAAAAAACAGGATTCACTTCTGTTGACTCATGCCTGGCAACACAATAGCATTAAACAGAAAGCTGTTTATCACAACTCCTCTATCACAACTCCTCTCCCCTTGAGCTCTCTCTTACGAACAACAGAACTGCGAACAATGCAATTGCTTTGTACCTACTTCCACATCCAAATTACTTAACTGCTCTATAATACTTACATTGACTCCACCAGGATTTGATATCAAGCTGACTTTACAGACCAGAAGCTGAATTTTTCTTAGGACAACCTATGCGCAAAGCAATATGGAGGAGAAAAGCTTCTCTTCTCCATTTGCAGAACAAACAGCTTTCCTCCCTCACGTTTCTATCACCGTTTCCTCAGACATGGCTATTCCCTCTGGTTTTCAAGAGTTCTGAAAGTTCAGGCAATTCTTTACAAGTATCTCCAAATCTTAACGAATGTAGATGATCACTTTGCTATCACTTGCCATCCTCCACCTATAGATTAAATCCCAGATCTCTGGATGGAAAGAGCATAAAGGCACGAGCAAACAAAAAAATCTAAGCCTAAGAGTATTAAAAACCCCATAGCTGTGGATCACCCAAATATTTTACCGTTTACAAAAAGTGGTACTAGAATTAGTTCATTTGAAAGAAAACAAACACTAAGGTGTTTCATCTGGGAGGTTTAAACAGATTTTGCCTTGTTGAATTTTAATTTGCCATTGCTTCTGACAAAAAATACCTTCTTTCTGCCTATACTGCAGTGTGAATTTACAGTCTGATTTTTGAAACTGGGGTTGGAACATAGTTACATATCTTACTAACACAAGTGATAGTTCATTGTATTTGGTAGCTAGAAGGTTTTTTTTATTTGTAGTATTATGAGTAAAGCTCACAAATATGTCACATATCATTGCTGTTACAACAAAATGTGAGTTCTTGGAGGAAGAAGCTAACATTAGAAAAAAGAAATCGGTTGTGCTCCTCTTTGTTTAGGGAGCGTTAAGAATATTCAAAATATCTTTACTGTGGTCCATCACAACAAGACAAAAAAAGCAGGGGGGGTGGAGCAAAAAGAACAGATACCCTGCTAGAATTTGTCTCATGTCTAACCTTCAAGAGAAGGTCATGGTTCTGTCCTGCACCACAAGCAAACATAAATAGCCCCAAAGTAACAGCCGCTTCAGCACTTGCTCATCAGGAGAATACATAGGAGAAGTTTTTGAAAGCAGACTTCTTTTATCAAATTCTGGCCTGAACACTCTTCCCTCAAGGTGATACTGGGCATCTCCTATGCAAATTCAAGGTCTATCCCAAAGCCGAGCAACTTAAATCATGTTAACTCAGGATCCTACTGCTTACACGCAGGAAATACTCGTTTTCTAAACTTGAAAAGCTCACACTCCTTTCATATCACTCAAAAGTAAAACTAAGGGTATACCATTATAAAGTTAAGTACATACAGAAGTACAGGCTTTTACAGGGCTAAGTTACAATTCGCCAACTGTCTAAAAAGCCTGTTAGTAATAATGTCAATTATGCTATCATTTCACAAACTTGTTTTGATCTTGACATTTTTAAAAAAAGATGACAATCAGTACAGTTTGGTTTACATATTGAGAGTCCAGCATGCGTTCTTTAAATGAGAAGATTCTCTCAAATAGTTGATAACACACTGGCTGAAATGACAAGCTGTTCCTGATCTCATGAACAGCTTTGTGTTGTGGGTTTTTTTGTCTTTTTAAAAAAAAAATACTACTGGTTTTTTTCTTAAACAAGCTCTACCATACCAAATGCATGTCAAGAGACATACTTGTGTTGTGAAGCTGCGATATTTTATGAACTTTTTTTGTATCAGACTTAAAAGACCGCAAAGTAAACATACCTGTGTTCTGTGAGAACATTTACTGCTGATGGATGATTGGCACAGTATGCAAGGTACAAGCTTTTCATTTGTGGCATCAAATTTAGAAAACATCCTCCAACCCTCTGCTGAGCTTCAGGCAACCTGAAAACAGAGCAATACAGATGAAATTACTGTAATACCAACCAGAGAAATAAATCAAAGTCTGGAAAAGCAGTGTATACCAGGGTTTTTGTTTGTTTTTGTTTTGTTGTTGTGTTTTGGGGTTTGTGGTTTGGTTTTTTTTTTAACTAAAATCAACAGATAGATTTGTATGGTCACTGACCAGCAACCAACACCTTTCTCTTCCTCTTTACAGCTTCAATCCTGTAACTGTCAGGCCTGATTATGCCACTACAGTATAGGCAGAATATGGTACATACCTGTAAGATGGTCATTCAGCAAAATTTTTTCAAGAATTAGTGATAATTAGCACCTTCTTTAGGAGTTTGATTTTCAGTCAACATACCCATCTGTTAGAACAGTTTACTATCCTCTTTATATATGCCATGCCAAATCTTAAAAGCAGTATTTCAGCACTTAAGACAAAAACTGGATGGAGTAGCAACAGGCTTCTCTCCCTCTACCCTACACCAGCAGAGATGATAGGCTTAAAAGTATTCATTAAAAGATGTAAGTACCATATTAAGCTCTGACAGCAAAAATAGAAGCCAGTTACAGTGCAGCAACTGGCTGTTTTTACACAATTGTCACTCATCTTGCTTTTTAAGGACCATAAAGTACTTCTATGTCGGTTTGTAAGCAAGGCAAGAGTGCTGCTTTACCACCATCAGTACAGAAATACTTTCTGTAATTCATACTTTCTTCATCTTTCACGCTCAAATGCACATTTACTAAGCAGCGAAGGAAATCTCACAATTCTGTTCAGAAGAGCTTATTTTGTCTAGCATAAAATGGTGCTTAAATAACGGCAGCCTCAGTGACTTTGGCAAAAAAAGATGACTCAGCAAGAGGAACAGTATTTAGAAGAAAAGCTTCCTTTCACACAGTCCTGATGAACCTAATCGGTTTTGATCAGATTTGTCAGAGAAATATACACATACTTATTCATATAAATAAGAGAGGACAGGATATGAAAAAAGATAATATGAATATACAGAGTGTATTTTTCAAAAGTTTTTAGCAGAAACTGTCATCTCAAATTACAGTAAGAAAATATCTGGAGTATAAATATCTGAAATTGCCTGTGTGGCACCAGCTTAGAACTGGTATGATCAGCAGAAAGTAAAAGTCTGACTTCCGATTTTGCATCTGTATAAGCAGGGGAAAAAAAGAGAAAGAAAAACGCAACTCTTCCAGTCTTATTCTTAGTATCTCCTTAAGCTGCATACTTCAGATGCAAATAAAAGCACACTCACATACTTTTTTAAAATCTAAAATAATTTTCAAGTTAAACTGATGGGAAGAAGCATATACTCTAACCAGCCATGCTTCCTTACTGCTACTATATCACCATTCTCAGAACCCCTCAAAAATATCCATACTAGATTGCTTCCTATGTGAGAAAGAATAAATTGGACAAACAAGTGAACAGTATCGTAAGGGTGTCAGAAGGGATGAAAGCCTATTATTTTCTACAGAGCAACTCCCACTTGAAGGACTAAGCCTCTTTGGCGGTCGGTTGTATAACCCACGGTGAAGTTAACCAGAAGATGGGACACTAAGTTTTCATCAGTCCTAGGCTACAAGCTTGTCCCTAACACCTTGTCTAAACCCACTGTACAACATGTGCAAGGAGATGAAATGTTCAGCTTCTCCATATATTTCCTCTCCTTGCATAAAGGCCGAATCTCCTAACATAAATATGCCAAGTCTTTGCTTCAGCCTGATTGCAAGATGGAACAAACGATGGGTTTTGTTGTTGTTGTTATTATCATCCGTTTAAAAACCAGTATTCCACGCTGCTCTAAAGCTAGGTGAGTCCTCAGTAAGTACTCAAGAGACATACTGTTAAGCACAGTCAAAGGGTTTCATGCTAACATTAGTTCCAACAATTCTCTCTGGAAGAATATTGGTTTTATTTAAAAATATGTATTTTTTAAAAGTCAAGATTTTCTGTAATTGTCCTGAATATGTGCATAAAGTCTCTAAAAACATCAATATTTAGCATATTCCCTCTGAAAAAGTGAGAGATGCTCCAGTGAACTCCAGTAGAGAAGAACAGTTCAGCTTTCCAGGACAGCCACTCCTTCAGGCAGGGGATGTCCCCATCCTGCTCAAACACAGTCCTCTTCTCCCACCCCTTGGGTTTGTTCATAGTAGTTAGAACCCAAAGTTCATCCCAAGATGATCCCAAGAAATATTCCCCCAAATTTCAAAACAGTAAGTCTGTCTCCTACTAAGCTGTTCAGTCCCTCTGTATGGTGTGGGAAGACCTACCCAATATGAAGTCAAAATTGACTGTACAGGTGTTCAAAATGCGAGACGGGGAGACACGCTTCCTTATTTGAAAGCAACATTCACTATAGACACCCGGAAAATGACAGCTGAATCCTCAGCTAGCACATCATGCCAGGTAAGCTCTGATCACATTACCAGCATTCCTTACATTAAAGGCTAGGGCCCATATTTTGTTGTCTGCATCTTTATTTCTCTTTCAAGAAAAGTTTAAATTCTGTAATCAACAGAGTGGCTGCTTTTGCAGGTATGTAGGGGAAAACCAGGGGCATTCCCCAGCATACTGAGGGAATGCTATTCGTACAGCCTTCCAAGCAGCATTTCCTGCCCAGCACCTGGCCCCCTTTAAGAAATCTAAGCATGAGCTAATAATACATTCTTTGAGTCATAGATGCAGCAAAAGTCTCGAACTCTGAAGACATACAACTCAGGATTAAATAGTAAGAGGCCTCAATAAACAGTTGCTGAAAATGGTTAACTTCCCTTTTCATACTGTAGTGCCGGGAGGGGAGGGAATTACGGCTGTTTGCACCAAGCAGACATCTGTGTCTTCTCAGTCTGCTGTTCTTTTAGCAGAATGAAAGACTGACATTATTCTCTTTTACATGTCGCACATGCATTGCAACTTTATACTACACATTCTTTGTTGAATTCGGATAATTAACAGACTTTGAGGGGGTGGCAACTCATCCCCTTTGACTTTTCTAATCCATGCATTAGTTACAAGTATTCTACTATTTTTAGAGGAACAATTAATAAGTTATCTGTATCTCCTTTAACTGCTGAAACAATTTAATGCCTATCACCACATCATATAAACCTTTTACTAATTAATGTGTTCAATAAAGAGCATAGTTATTTTACAATTTATTCTGAAGTTGTCATCCCAACATTTTTCTCGTATTTGATACTTTAATTAAAAAGGAATTGCATATAAATATTCCTATATATTTATATAGCAATGATAACTTCAGTTAAAAAAAGGCCAAAGACATGTTTTAATTGCATTTACGGAATTAAGAGAACCATAACAGAGACACTGCTGTTGTACACATGCTAGAGACATCATCATACGACTACATCTAAACTACCTAACAAACTATCTAGACTATCTGCTTGTTGGAGTTACACCCCAGAGCTATCACTACTCTTTGTCCAGACTTCAAATGGGTTCCTGCTGCATAATTTGAGAAAAGAAAAAAGAAAATACCTTGTTGCTCAGTCACGCTTACTTTAAGATTCTGATCAAAACCAGCGATCAGAACTGGACTAAAGCTAGACTGGCAGATGACAGAGGAAAAGTGACATTACAGAATATCTAGTTATGTCCTACGTGTTCTGAAGAAATCTGCCTTAGTTTTGGTGTCAGTGGATATTACAACGTTTTGGGAAAGGCTGTGGAAATTGTGATGAATCCAAATTTAAACACAGACTAACAGAGGTAATTTTAAAAGAAAAGTAGATAACAAAATGTAATCAGCATTTATGTTTTCTTTTTGCAAGGAAAAGATCAGATGTCCCTAAATTTCACTTGACTGTGGTTACCATAAGAGTGTCATACAGCAATCTACGTCCCTGTATATAGGGACACATATCTGCAGAACCTGCTACAAACTGGAAACTTTCAATTATATGGGTGGCATTTTCTGCTCTTCCCCATCTCCTCCCACAGAAAGATAAACAGCAGAATTTCCTGCCCCTCTCTCTGTCTCTTGAAGGATCTGGAACATCAACGATAAGTTTGCTATGTTTGCAGGAGGTTAGTACAGAGAATGTCTTGAACTTAAAAGCTGATAGCAGAGAAGATCCAGCAAAAGTGAAGGTCTGCAAAAATTATTAACGGATAATTGTGATTAATGACTCCAAGGGATGCAGTTTGTGAAGAAACACAAGATTAGATGTTATCTCCCGAGGCTTCACAGTTAACAAGGTTACTGAAATAAGGGGAACACTTCCTAACTTTGAGCTACTGTTTGCACAAATGGAGGCACCGTTCAACTTAGTCACAAAGCATCAGTCTAATTTTCAATGCTCTCTTCTCAACCATACCTTTCACTATTTGTCTATTTGCCTTACCTCTCAGACACCTGTTAATATGCACATTTGTTTCAGGCAACCCAAAGACACTGTATTCAAATTAACATTGATAGCCTTATTTGTGTTGATACTCACAGTAACCAAAAGCAAGGGGCAATACTAGGCTAAACCTTTAACAGACTTAATTTGTATCTGCACTCCAAAACCAGATCTGAAACACTCCCTAGTTTTGGATTACATTTAAGTGATCTCCTCCTCACACCTGGGCTCCCCCCCCCCCTTTTTTTTTTAAATTCTCATTCCATTCCAGGATCATCCCAGAACATGAAGTACCTGCTTGCACTCTAACACAGAACAAGATAAAGAAAAACAACAGTTACTGTGACTGCAAGAGCAGGGACATGAGGGAAAGAGAAGACAAAATCCAGCTATGTCTGTTACAGGGCATGGAGGTAAGTCTGTGATACTACCTAAAGGACAGCCAATGCCTTCAATTTGCTACAGAGGAGATTATACCTAAGCAGTCCATGCAGGCTGGTGTCACCAGTCAGCCTGTGCATCCTGTCCCCCCTTACTGAGAAGTACAGCCATAGACTGACAGCTTCAATTCCCAGGGGAATGGAAGAATTTTTTTTTGGAGCAGGAGCTATTCAATCCCCTGCTACAAAAAAAACCCGAAGAGCAATACTTCCAACAGAGATCATTTAGATCAGCCCAGAGACCACCCAATGGACACTGACTTTGTTCATTCAGAGACTCTCCTGCTGTGTCAACTGCTGCAGAACTGATCTTTGGCACTGGATCGCAGATCTGGAAAGAGACCTAGAGCAATGGACCACTTTGTGTCTTCAAGAGACCGGAGCACGGAGCACTCTTGCTCTGTTTTACTGTCAGAAATCTGCCCTTTTGCAACTGCAGACTCCAGCTGTGTCTCCCTGCCTTGTCAGTTACAGCTCTTTTCCAGCCATCAAAACAAAGTGCACTTGAAGCTGATCAGTCAAAAAATAAAAAAGTACTTTTGAAGCTGATCAGCCAGAAGATTCTCACTCGGTGCTAGTTAGACTCGTTTTGTACACCACTTTTGTTTGGTAAATGAAGAAGAGAAGTCACAAAGGTAGAAGTAACCCCAAACAAATCTGTCCGATGGTGCCCGGCAGGCAGGCAGGCAGGCAGACAAGCAATGTTCCCAGGCCTGCGGCAGCTGGAGCAGCCCAGCAATACTGCAATAGAGGCCAACCTGGACAAGTTCAAAGAGGACAAACCTTTAGCAATGCACCAGAAGAGCTTCAAGGCTGGGGGCAGCGTGGGATGGTGGCACATAACTAAAAACCAAACCACATCCAAACAACTACTTCCCCCAAAACACACAAAGCACCTGCTATAGCATTATGCGGTCCAAAAAAACCACAACCCAACATTTAACAACATGAGGATTCAACAAGCCAAAGTGGTACAGGCAAGAAGAAGAAAAGCACCAGAAAGTTTCTGTCGCTGAAGTACATGCCAGGATTTAAGAGAAAACTCAAATGAAAAACTGAATTGAGAGGGGTGTGGAATTGAAAAAACAGTCAACTCTCATGCCCAAGAACAGGAATTTGCCAAGCAAGGTAGGCTGGCAGCACTGGAACTGGCAGGACATCAGCATTTGGTCATTCCAACACGTCAAGTTAGAAAAAAACACCACACCGGATGCTGCAATATCAAGTGCCTGAATGATGGAACTATAAGCTCTCTGCCAAAAATAAAATAAAACGATAAATCTATTTTCAGCCTGGGAGCTACTCTGAGTTTACAGAACAGGTTCACCAGCCAAAAAAACATGGCAAAATGACAAAAAACAAGGCAGAAGGGCAAGCATTCTTCTACAGGATGGGAATTATGATGGATTAGATTCAAAACAGGAGGAAGCTGGATGCTCAAGTCAATATGCTATGATGAAAATTAAACTGAAAATACAACTTGGCATGACCAGCATATTTATGAAATGAAAATAACACAAAACAGTTGCAGTAACCCTTCAGTAACCCTGGGGCATCATTTCCTCTGCCCGCCTACTAGCATCCATTATGTTCCTAATTTATTACACAGTAACATTTCACTTAGCAGGAAGAAGAAATGAAGGACATTATGAGAAGGTGTTCTAATTAAGAGTTTATATCAAGGATGGAGTTCTAAATAAGCTTTCTGAGCTTGAAGTTACATTATGATACCACATTAACCTAACTACCAAGTTAAAACAAAGCTTGCATTAATATTTGTTTAAAGACATATGCTCTTCCATTCTTGTTTTTAAGACCACGTTAATCAAAAGTTTTAAAAGATGACAGCCTGCTCATGCAAGGTACTTCATTTCCCTAACTTCTAATTCACAGAAACAAAATCATGGTAACAAAGGAATGAGACAACAAAGTGCAGTGGCAAGAAAAGAAAGAAAACATTTAAGTATGGGGACAAAGGGTCATTCTCAGGGATTTAGACACTTGACTGATCAAGTCTAACTTGCCAGAAAGAATATCCTCCTTTCTCAGTCACAGCATGGAAGAAAGGCCATTTCAAGAATGTTTCCATTCCACTGCTGAATAGTCATCTGAACTACACCGTCCTCCTTCCCATTCTCTCCAGCTTAAGTCGTCCAGAGGCAGAAGAGAGGGAGAGAAGTCAGGTGGTACAGGAGGACGTGGGATCCAGAGTCAGCAACAGACCCAGACGTACGTTACTGCCTAGTGGAGATGCAGCTTGTACTTTGTCATGACAAAGCTTGCTCTTCGCATGCAGCGGCTCAGAGGAAGAGAGGAGGGAGAGTTCAAAACAAGACACACTGAGCTTATCTAAAGATCACTGCTGCCAAAAGCGGTATTTTCTCCTCCATCCAAGACATTCATTCCTTCTCACAGCCAAGTACTCCCAGCAGACTGAAACTTGCCTAAGCCCTCAGTAGCAATTCCAATTACTAACCTGGCAGAAAACAAGCAAATTTGAACAAGCAAGTTGCCTTAGCTACCATGTGTGGTCAGACAAAAACAGAGCAGAGCCAAGGAAAAGGACACAACCAAGGTTAGGAACAGGAACTACACTTTCAGTGGACTTTCAACACTAGAAAATTGTTAGGACAATTCAGATGTGATATGGTCACCTTCTTCCTTACACCCCCAAGCGCTGAGGTACAAGCTGAAAAATACCCAGCTACCACTTCAGCCTAACCTATGGAAGGAGGACAGATGTCTTCATCCCCTTCTTTCTGTGCTTCATGCTTCCTATGTGGTATCGTACAGGCACTGAGGTTATTTTTTTAAATTCAGACTGCTCTTTCTGCCTATCCTGCACGCCTCTCCCAGCACATTTTCATGACCACCATGGTTCAGGACAGACTACGCACAAGCATTCTCATACAGTGTCCTTCATCCAGGTCACTTAGCCCCCATCCACTGTTCCACCACGACATAAGCTCCCTTTATTCTTTCTCTTACTTTAAGAGGGGACTTAAAATCATGCCTCCAAAACAAAAACCGCCACTTCCTCTACCTCTTCCCCACTGGTATGCAACTGCATCATGGAAATTCATAAATTGTTTTCAAACTACGTCGAAATTCCTACCTCTGCAATTGCATCCTAGGGCCAGTATCTATCTGCGCAAGAAATCAATGCATTATCCAAACACCTATTACTGTACTGCTGTAGCAACTATCCTTAAAGTGAGAGGAACAAAAATTATGTCAAACAACATACACAAGTAAAATAATAAAAAAAAAATATTACAGTATCTGGTATGCATAGTACTTACTTGGTGCATTCTTCTAACGACTGTACAAGCATTTGCTGGAAAGAACTTATTTCTTCCAGGTTTCCCATTAAGTATGAAGTATTTGCCGAGTTTAACCTGGAGCCAAAGCACATAAAAGGGGGTTAGGTTTGCAGTTATTGAATAATTGTGCTTTAATAAAACCTACAACCTTAAAAGAAAATGCTTACTGGTTCTTAGATCAAGGACCAGACCGTTTTAGTCAGCAGAGTAAAAGAATGGTCTGCCTCAAGAATCTCACAGTCCACACAAGAAAATGCACATTGACATTGAAATTTTGACCACGTAAACCCTCCCCAATACATGAGAGATCTCAAGCTTAATTTAACAAAACAAAACAAGCTCACATACTTTTCACTGGCTTGTAATGGTCGCAGGTAGTTTGCAAGCATTGTTTGTAGCTCCTTAGCATACTCATTTTCTGTTTCTAATATATTTTGCAGCACCTGCAATAAATGACAACTGCTAATTGGTATTTTTTAAGAGATACTTCAAAATGTTCCAATCAATACCAGTTTTAAAGCACACTAAGATTTACTTAGCACTAGGAAAACTAAAATGAGAGTTCCTACATGAAAAATTTAATAATATAAATCTCTGAAATTCCCAGGACACCCCCCCCCCCCACTCCTTTAGCCAGATACAAAACAAAGGGGTAAGCTAACAGGAATTTCACTACACTTAGAACTTTTACTGTAAAATCTGAGAGCTACACAGTGGTTTTCCAATGCTAGGGGTAATTTTTCCTCCTATGTACTTCAGAACAGCCAAAGATAATCAGAGGCTGGCAAAGCACAATAGAAGTTGTAAGAAAAATGAACAATTAGTGATGTTTTCTCAGTCTCAATTACAAGACATTATAACTAATCTTGCTAGCAAAGTGTTTACTTACTCAGATGTGCTGTTCTATCTAGAAGGTCTGAATACTAACAGATTTATAAATATCAAGTAATTGCCAACTTTACTTGATGTGATTAGCATTATTGCATTATTTGTAAATGACGCTGCCTAACCTTCCACTGAGAGTGCAATAATATCCACTACCATGAGAAAATTACAACAGATTCTGATGCAAAGCCAAGAATTTATGAAATACAGCACACACTTGTTTTTTGGCTGAATATAAATCAAACAACTGGAATACCCCCAAATATGTACAAGAAAACATTTTACTGGGCCTTCTCCCGGCAGCCTGCTTTAGGATATCCTCCAATAAATTCACATCAAGTTCTACTGTCCTTCTAGCCAGCAAATTACTTTTTGCCTCCAAAAAGTTGATGATTTAGTAAGAGAATCATCAGAATTAAATGTAGTTCAATGAACACAGCTGAGCTTTGAAGACTTTTTGCTATTCACTGGTCATAAGCCACACCACAAACCTTCTCATTTTGCTACATGCCGTATTTGTCAAGCCTACAGTAATATCTCATTTCAGCATTTATAGTAACGACTGTAATTGAGTGCATTATTCACTGTTGTAGTCAATACTCTTTCTTAGGAAATAAAAAAAGCCATTCATTCCTAAATGCAAACCTGATGAAATAACTTTAAATAGTTCAGTATGTCAATGAAGAATTCACTGTTCCTTTCATTGGTGTCATTGATTCTGCTTATTCCTTGAATGCTTCTATTCATGTGGAGAGAGGGAGAGAGACCACTTTTGAGTTCATTCTTTTGTTGGAAATCTGAATCCTGAACTGAAGATTAAAATGTCTCCTTTCTCTGCTAAACACTATGACAGAAGAATGCCACAGGGAAAGTTATGGCTACTAACTATGAAACTACAGCATCAAGTACAATATGTTCACACAAATTTTAAGAAAGTTAAGGTTTTCTTGACCACTTAGAACAGGGGGAAAAAAAAAGAAAAAATTTCCACTGATCATAGCACTAATTAAACTCCATATTCTCTTACAAATATATAAAACAAAGTCAATTGTTAAAACAGAAATATAAAAGTACTTAGCATCCATGAAGTTCAAAACTAAATGCAAGACCAATCTTTTCCAATATGGCTTTTTCTACAAAAATCTCCCAGTCCAAAGTCATTACACAGCCATTAGCAGGGAAAAGGAGACTGAAAGCCAAGGACAAAAACACAGTGTCCTGATGAAGCACTGACCAGCATTAAAAGATAAATATCAACAAATTCGCTAGAGATCTTGAAAGGCTGCAGCACTGCTCCACTTTCTCAAAGAGTATTTCCATTCTTTGCTATAAACAGCTGTCTGAAAAGCTTGAAATAAAACTAGTTTCATGTTGGACACAACTCCATTATTTTTTGTGTGCTTGGTTGGATTTTTATTTGATGAGTTTCATTGCAATACAGAGAATACAAAATTGGAGGAAAAAGACTTAAAGGAGGAAAAAAAAGAACAGGAAAGCTTAAAAACCAGAATTAGCAACCTGGTAAGTTACTGGAAAAAGGAAAATCAATGCAACGTAAATAGAATTATGCTACAAAACCTACAGGGTAAAAGACACACTTATACTGCTTTATATTATTCTAGTAGTTCACAGCGTTACACAGTACTTTAAATATACACAGTTTTAAACACTTCCAAACCCACATTGAATCTACTTCCCTTTTTTTTTTTTTACAAGTACAGTTTCTACTGCGTACAACATTCTTTTACTTTGAGTATCTTTTAAAGAGAATAATCTTGCTTACATAGCTCTAAAACATCAGTTATGTGAAATCTTGCATCCTTCCAGCTTGACTTACCTACCTCACCGAGAAGCTATGAGGGTTAAATGCTCGGACCGTGCTTTGATGCGATAAGTAGTCAGTATTGCAACTCGTTTTTTGGCACCGGAGCACCCTTATATTCCTCACATCCACATCTCGCCCGCATGCTCTAATAATCACCTTTCTTCCCTTTCCTGCTTTCTGCGCGTTCTGGCTGCTGCAAGACCCCATGAGACCTCGAAGACCTTGTTTCCACAACTCCACCACAACATTTGCACAGATTAAGACCGGGTACCAAAAGAGCAGCATTGAAGTGGAAGCTTTTGCAATCTGTAACACTGATGAATGGCAGGCACAGACAACTGAGCTCATACAGCACAAGCTCTCTCAATCACACAGCATGGAAAATTCAAGCATGGTTAACAATTCTGTCACACAAAAACCCAGCTATCTCCCTAAGGCAAAAACTACCACCCAAAAATGGATTTAGAATGACATACATGAAGCTGATCGCCTTCTAAATCAGACGGACAAAAGGCGGATTTTACAGCTATGCTTGGGCATGATCCTGTAGCACATTCCCATTTTATAGCAGTAGTATGGCACTCAACTGAAATATCACATACTTCAGACAAATGGTGATCAATGCCTAATTTTCCTGGATCATGAGGATCTGAGAGATGAAGCCCTTAAAAGAGGCCCTCGAGAGGGGCAATGTAAAGCACCATGCAAGTACACCATATTCAAGGGTCCTCAAAAACTTCTATGAACTACAGTAAACACAAACTCTTGACCCAACTTCAAAAGTGTGGCCTCAAAAGGAGTGCTTATTTTCCATCACTTCTCAAACACTTAAATGAAAAATGAGGTCATCCAAATACTCATACTTTGGAGAAATTTGCCCATTTCTTCACCTGCTTTTGGAATAGCTACTTAATCTCAAGGCAATTTCCTGTAAGTGGAGATCACCTAATTTTATTTTGGATACAAAGTTTTAAATTCTCAAGGGATCTGGAGTAAAAATAAAACCTGGAGTAATGCCTGCCCTGTCTTCAGGGAATAACCTGCAAGAATATGTCCACTTTTTCGGTAACAGGTTACTAAATTACTTCTACATGAAAAATGCTTCCTGCTTGATCATGAGTTTGGTTCATGTTACACGCTGCTGTGGACTGTACCATTTTATGGAGGACAACTCCTTGTAACAACTAGCCATACTCTACTAACCCGCATTCCCGAACCAGGCAAAATATAAGCATAAGCCAAATGTGCTCTGTCTTCTCAGCAACACCTACTGCAAGGTGCAGCTAATAAAGGACACTGAGGCTGGAAGGTATGAGAGTTGTGTTTTAACTTCTGGTGGAAGTCTGTGAATCCATAAAAATAAAGAACATGTTCATAAGGGGGTGAAGAACAGAGGAAAGCAGTGAAAGCTGTCTCCTCTTTACATTAAAGACCCTCCCCTTAGTCTATCCCAGCCCTTCTCCCAGAATAGGAGATTAGCAGAGCCTCTCCTACCACTTTCTGAACTTCCTCTGAACTGCGCTTTGATTTTTGTCCTCAGTCCGACAAACGTACCCACAGGTGCTGCCTGCACCTGCACAAATCCTTCCCTAGGAAAAACAGCAATACATAATCATGAGGTTTACAGGGTCTCAGCACATACCCGTATGGTGGAAGATAGCCACAACATAAAAATAGCAAGCAGTCCCAGAGTGCCAGCCTCAAATCATGCTTGGTTGTCAAGAGAGCCTTTAACACAGATTTTGATGCTTACTCTTTAACTCAGGCTACAACCTTTTAGCTACCAGCTGCCAACGGTTTATTTGGAGCTGTTCTGTTTTTACCTTAGTAGGGGCTCAATGTTGTTACTGGCGCAGACTGATGATAAGACTTGTATCACAGGGAAGTCCCGTGTCTGCAGCTTACGTATTAAGACAGAAGAAAGCCTCAACTCACAAGTTAAACTGCTTTCACTTCAGTCAATGGGTCTGCTGTTTGTCTTATCTACATGTAAAAATCTGTTATTTTATAGTTATATTGCCATTGGAAGCACTTTGTATTTTTCAACAAAATCTAGATGCCACCTAGTCTAATTTAGGTTTTAAGCACAGCAGTAAAGCCTTACTTCTCTGAAACAAAGTGCACGCTACAGCACAGCCTCTCATTCTTTAAACAAAAAGAGTAAAATGGTGTGCTTAAAAAAAAGTGGGGGTATTTGTGACACAGTGGAAAAACATGAAAACATAACAATTATGAAAACATAGCAATTATCCAGTTCACTGCAGACAAAATTAAGACCAGCACTCCAGGGACAGTGCTCTAATTTACTACATATATATTGAGCTGGTTATTTCCGCTCCTCCCCCCACCAGTGTAATATATTATCAGCAGTTAATAAGCAGCTTGCAGCCAAAACACTAGGAATCTTACTACATCAGTTTAGTGTACCAAGAAAGTTGCACCTGAGCAAGATGAAAAATAACCTAATTCCAAGACTAGGTATGATGGTCATCAGTTTCACTTTTTTTTTTTTTTTTTACTTAAACTACTTATCTGTTTCCTAAAGTATATAGTAGCTTGAGTCTCCAAAATTATGGCAATAGGTTATCCAGAGAACAATTATAAAAAGCACACAAGCAAAAGGTGGTATTTCCAAATTGTATGGCCTTTTATAACTTCACTATGGGTTTAGGCAAAAAATCAAACATTTATTTCCTATTATTTTCACTGAAGTATACTATTGCCTCCCCAAAATGGTCTGTATTACTCTTACAAAGTAAAATACGCAACCACAAGATTCAATTAATTTTGAACACAGTGAAACTAGAGTTTTAGTCAAGCCCAAATTAAACAGCTGCAACTCTTACTTTTCATCTTATTAAGATCTCCCAGGGAAATCATAAGATAAGATTAAATATGAGGCATGTATTTATTACTGACTTAAAAAACCAAAACCAACACAAATCTGAAGGACTGGTGTTCAAGAGAGCTGCCAAATTATTTTATAAGATGAAACTTAAGAGCAGTCTTCTGCCTAGTGAAGGAACTAAATCCTCTTTGCTGCATTCACTTCAGTTGTACTGAGAAACAGGTTTTAACATCAAAACAACTGAGAAGAAATTTAGTACTATACACTACAGCAACTTTGAAAAAAATTACTATAAAGAGATACAGTGAAAAACAAAAATAAAACGGAAAACTACTCGATATTTTGTTGCTGGATGTACCACAGCAAGATCATTACTCCCTACAGTTTGAAGGAGGGTGTGCCTGCACAGGTACCTTCCACTGTGACTAGCAGGTGTGGGATACAATAGCCAAGGAATTGCAGCCCTCCCTTCACCGTGGAATTACAGCTACGGACAGAGGCATCAAAGAAGCCAGGAGGAGGAGCAGGAGGTTGCTTCATTGTTTTTAACTAGGGGACTATACCCACAACTGCTTTGTTTTTGTAGGCAGTTGGTGTTATTCATGCCACAATTGCAAAAGATGAAAGCATAAAACGATGCTTTATGATCCCTGCTCAAAACTGACAAATAAAATGAAAAAACAATGACAGCTGCTTCAAAGAAAAAGGAAAGAAACCTTGTGTTTTGGTTTTAGACCAGAAGGGAGCAGTGGTTAACAAAAACAGTAAGATGCTTTTTGCTTCCCAATGTATCTACAGCTAGTAAATAAAGGATTCTCAGAATGGCTACACCACCACCTTTAAAGAGAGTTTGGTATGTGTTTTTACATGTATCTACTAAAGAGGTCCGAGTACTAGGTTAAGAAATCCTGGGGGTGTGTTAAAGGCTGACTCTGGGCATACCATTTTTGCTGTGAAATCTATCCATCAGTGTAAGGGAGAGGTTCCCGAAGTTAATAATGGAGTTGATTTATAAGCATGAATACAAAGGAAGCCAATTCCTTCAAAATGTTCAATCTCTTGTTCAACAAAAAGGACAAAAATATTCCTAACCATACACAGCAAAATTTCATTAATTCAGAGATGGGGGAAGACTGATTGCATAGTTGGGGGGTGGGGCGAAAAGGGAAATTAACAACTAGCAAAGCAAATAAAATTAGCATAACATATTACATAAATACCCATTATCCACTTACTTTAGGCTATAATTTTGCATCATGCTTAAGAATCCATATGTGTGATATTCTATTAAACTAATAATGATCTTGTTTATATGAGAATTCACTAAAACCCCCATCTAGTTTTGGCTCTAAGGCTCTGACAAGACTGCCAAATTTTTTTGTGCAGATAAGAGCCTTTAGTTAAATGACTTTCTACAGTATGTAACAGCTCACACGGAGGAAAAAGGATTACTCACCACATTGTAATAACTTTTGTTAATTGCAGATGTATCAAAGCCTTTAGGTGGACTCTTCAATGTACCTGATTTGGGGGAGACGGGTTTTTCTGAAACATAAGATATTTTTGGGTCAATGGCGTGCAATTTCATAGCTCAACACTAGAGGTCAAGCAAACTGCTTTAAAATATTTATCGTAACTGTAGTGAAAACGGCACTTCACTGAGAAATGTACATACTTGTAAAGAATCAAAATGGTTCATATGTTCACAATGAATGAAACTCTAGCCTCAACGAAGGCAAGCAGAAAACCCCCCCATTCTTTTCCTGTAACCAGAAAGCCAGTTAATAAAATCAGCTTGCCCAAAATTTTTTTTTTTTTAAACAAAACGTTACCACAAACTGCAATTAAACAAGAACAACAACAACAGGCATTTCCAAACACTACACACACTTTCAAACAAAAGCAGTATTAAGTTTTAATATCAATTTAAAGAACTTGGTAAAAGCAAGTGACCAGTCAAAGGCTGAACATACCAGAGGTGGGACATTACACTCGGTCTGTTTGAAACAGAGAATCAAAACACAATACAACTAGCAGAGTGACTTACCAGATGCCTATCCCAGAAAACCACCTTTTAAAACATATTATCTTTCACTGTTAATGAAGTAAAAACCAAAAATGCTTATGCACTTGAGAACACAGTCCATCATAACAATAAATGCAATCCTTCCTATAATCCCATACTGAATCTGCCCCTCAGTAATGCACGCTCTTCCAGGCACAACAACCTAAGTCTGCAAGATCAAAACAACAGTCCTGAGAGTTATCCGAGTGCTGACTCCCAGACTGGAGAGGCTCAGAAAACACCCTCCTAAAGCCTCCCCTCCCGCCTCTACCATTCCTCTACATCAGTCACAGAGGAACAAAGATGGGGGAAGAGACAATTAAAAGCATCACGCTGCGTGCTGGAGAAACAGCAAGTAAGATTTACAGCATCTCTTTTTGACCTCCGACACTTGACTTTGCACACAACCAACTGAGAATGCTTGTGAGACTGTATTTATCAGGACATTATGGTGGGTTTGGTTGTTTGGTTTTTGTTTTTTGGTTTTTTTTGTTTTGTTTTTTTTTTTGAATGAGCAAGCTTGTCTAATATACAAATTTCAAATAAGCATTTGAGTAATTTGTATCCAAACAATAAAATGGTAAATTGTCGGGGGGGGGGGGGGGGGGGGCGGG
>JAVKLA010000057.1:1418767-1463147 GCA_034782735.1 Sagittarius serpentarius | reverse complement strand
CCCCCAAAATGAGAACAATGAACTTCAAGTAAGAATAATTCAGTAAGCTTAAAAATATGGGTAAAAAAAGGATTCCCACTAGTGATAATACAAGGGGAAAACACTCACAAGAATGACAAGCCCTTTCAAAATTAGGAGCATCTCAAAGGAAGAACAGGGAAAGTGGATGCAAATTGACATGACCAAATATCACAAACACTACAGTGACCTCAAACACACAAAAAGCAGCAAAGTAACCAGAAAAAGTCAGGTTACCAGTTGAAATAAAACTAACATGGACATAAGGGTAGTAGCAACAAAACATTCCATAGCATACATACATCAAGAGGAAAAACTGCAACTCAATAGAGAAGAAGAGTTATTAACAGACATCAAGAAGCTCTTAGTACGTCATGCTTCCTTCTACCATCTCCCCATCCTCATTAGAAAAAGGTCAACTTCATACAATTCAAACACATACCTACAAAGGCACAGAGGCAGCTTAAAACTAGTATTTTGATAAATTAAATAGTACCTGCTGTGCCAATCTGGCAGTAAGAGAACTAGCTACATGCATGTTTGAAACCGCAGAGAACAAGTGAAGTTCTATAAAGTACTGGGAAAGGCCAGAGATAGTAACAGTTTTAAAGAGGAGGAGAACAGAGAAAGCTAGACAGCTACAGGTCAGTCATTTTAACTTTGCAATAGTCAGCAAATGCACAGAAAATAAAGCAATGAACTCAACTTCCTGAGAAAGAGAAAAGCACGGCCACGTATTCCCTTCCATAGAAGCAACTGAGCATAAGAGAAAGTGCTCCAAGAACGCAGTAAGTCTTGTAGAGCTAGAAGGAACAAGCCCATGTAGCACATGGAACATGCCTCTACAGCAGAGGGAAAAGAAGAGCTTACCAGAAAACTTTGTGATGGCAAGAAGCAAAAGTTAAACCAGGGACTGGAAGCTGTTCATATCAGCCCCCAGGAATCGGACAGGGTTGCAAGGACTGGCAAGAATCAAACTGCACTTGGGACTAACCTCAGCCACACAGCCTGTTGGCTTTCTTATTTAGGAGAGTTACTTCACCCAAGTGAAGAATTCTTGAAAAACGAAGAACAACCTCTATTTCAGTCGCTGGCAACTTTCAGTTCTTGTATGTTGACTGGTAAAAGCTACTTCCATTCTGGAGTGTAACTGCTGACCTGTGTTCCGCTCTCAGGAGTCGGAAGAGATCAAAACTGATGAAATCCAAAGAAGACCTCTGCAGTAATGTTTTAAATGAATAACAATGGGACAAGAGAGTCATCATGGCTGAAAGAGACTGCTACATCACTACAGACAAGAAAACATAAGTTTCAGGAATTGTTTTTCAGGATAAGCCACATCCGAGAGATCTCTGAAGAACATTAAAGCTAAGTCTCCCATCATGAGTATGCCTAAGAGGACTTAATTGAAAATGACAACTAAGTTACAGATCTAAGACTCTAGCATTCTGCAAAAACAGACTGTAGATAGCAAATCAAGGAAGAAAGTAAGAGGATGCAACTGGAGGAGAAAGAATAAGTTTAAAAACGGAGTTTTACCCTCACAACTTCACTTTGCAATAATGCATCTTTATGGCTGCCTGGGGAAAAAAAAAAAAAAAAAAAGTCATGCCAGTGATTTTACCATGGCCCAAAAGACACGTGTTTTCATTGGTGCTGTGACAAGGGAAAGAGTTGTAAAGCCTCTCAGGGAGTCCCCTGGGTAGTTTTATCCTAGCAGGTCTATCGCTAATCTCTGAAAGCAAGCAGACTGGAAAGAGACCAAAAAAAAGAAAAGGGAGAGAGATGATGTCACCCACGTCAAGGTCCTAGTGGATTAAAAAGCAGTGTTAGTTCTGATATTCAGTCATGAAGATGACATTTACAGAAGGTACTTTTCACTGTATGAAGTTCAAAATAAAACTTCAGTGGAAGAGTGAAGCCTGTATAAAGAAAAGTTGAAGGCACATGAACAATAAAGAAAAAGAAAAATCACAAATACATTATCTTTCAAAAACTGTCTCTAACTTCTAGTAGATTTCAGTAGAATCGGGGATTTTTCCTGTGGGTGTTTGTTTCTAAGTAATGAGGCATGTTTAGAGACTTTTTTGGTGTAGTTTTTTGGTTGGTTTTGGGGTGCTTGTTTTGGTTTGGTTTTTAGTTTTGTTGTTTTTGAAGAGATTTGCGGGAAATCTCTCACTATTAAAGACAAAAGCACCAATTCAAAGTATTTGTCAGCATCAGAGGCAAAATCCAGCATCTTAGGAATTCAGAGAAGCCTAACTGTGACAGAGGCAAACAGAATGGGGGATTTTTCTGCAGGCTTACTGTTCATTCAAAAGTCCTAGAGCACTTTTATACAGAGAACTGGGGTGGGGGAGTATGCGTTCCTAAGCATTAATGATTGCCGTGAATGAAGTTCAGTAAATACACTCAAGCTTAAACAAAAAGCATTACAATTTTTAATGAATCAACCAACCATCAACCTCTACCCAAAGCAAGAATTTGTGCAAATATGCTCTCCTTCAAAACTCACCATTTGATTTTATTTCTCGTACGTAGTTACTTGGAAACCACCCTGTTTTGCCATTTAGAGTTCCTTCCCACCAGCCTCCTTCTTCCACTCTTGTAACATGAATAATATCTCCTTTTGAAAAAGAAAGTTCATCTTCATTTGTCTGTTGAAAATTAAATTTTGCTCTCACCACCAACTGATGGTTGCTGTTATCTGTCATGTCCTAGTAAGTGAGAATACAAAGAACAAAAAGATCACGTTAGAGATTTAAACAATTATTCCACAAACAAAACAGAAGTATCCATAAAATGGAAATAGCCTCTCCTCCATACACAACACTCCCCACACATTTTTACTTTAAGCATTTGTAAGGTATGATTTGCTATTTCCAGTATTTCTGTCATTTTTAATCCATGGATTTGTATCAGTCCAGGGAGTATATTGTCTTATTATAGTCCCTTCAAATCAGAAGGGGGTAACAGAGTTAAAATGAGAATAATTCTTACTTCCCCCAAAAAATCAAATTCTATTTTCTATATATAGTATAAATTGAAACTGCCTTTGGCAACTACAAAGAAACAACAGCTTTACATTAGAGATTTTTTTTCTAAAACTTTCCGAGCTAGGAGGAGGGCAAAACTGAGCTGGGTTTAATTTAATTCTGGATATAAATAAAGAGTTTGCAACTTAAAACTGTTTTTTTTTCCCCCTCTGTAACTGTTTGGGTTGGAAGGTTGCACATCTGAGTGTGCAAGTCTCCATGGCCTGCCAATGGAGAAGTACAGTGTTCTTCCACAAAACCTATGAAACAGTTACGCAATTTACCTTGAGTAAGCACTCACAAATTATTTGCCTCAAGGTTAGCAAAGTTGCAAGTCTGCAGCACGTCAGACTTGCAGCTGTCCATACATATATGTTCATCTGTCACAGACGTGGAGGCACGTTATCGCTCTATGGTAACAATTAATTGTTAACAGCTATTTCTAAGAAGTCTTTTAAATTAACGATGTTCAAATTCAGCATTTTGTTCTTGGATGTCAATTCTGAATATCTGCATCATTCAAGCATTTCGTGAGAGTTCGGACAAACTTTTGTGCTAAAAAAAGCTAACCACTTGCACAGCTTTAAATAATGCAAATACAATCCGTTGCACTGGAACTGAGAAAGGATCAGTAACTGTGTAACTAAAAAAGTAACTTAGTGAAAAATTGAATGTGTAAGAGATCCTAGATCAACTATTCAGGTAGCAGAATTTCACCTACATGTTGTCTATATAGTTGAGATGATTAAAAGATGTACTGCATAATGTCACTGGGATCTTATAACATGTCAGCTTAATCGTATCCACAGCAATCACATTATTGTATCACTACTCAGTTTAACAATCAGACTTTTAGTGGCTCAGAAACTGTAGGAAAATGAGGGCAAATGCAACTTTGAAAACACGCAGAAAGCCCCAAAATACTTTAAGTCACAATGTTCGACAATTAGATCGGCACATTTTCAAACAAGTGCCTCTGCCTTAGTCCTCTGCTTTCTTGTAAATCATGTGCCTTCATCCACTGTGACTGCTCAACAAGAGATAAAGTTTAGCTTTAATAAATGGTAAAAAGCCACGAAATAAGCAGCAACATTGCACAGTGACATCAACTACAGTCCCTTTACTCTTCCAGGATGGCTCTCGAGTACAGGGAACTGAGTACAAATTTGGTGAGAACAGTTCCAAGCTGATCACCTACAGCAGCAAAACCAAACTAAGAATTTCCTGGGTTTGGCCACTAGCTCGCTTTCCCTGCTTCTTGCACTTCTCTGCCCCTTTGCAACTTTCTGCAGAGCTGCTCAGATCACCAAGTGAAAAATACTTACAACTCTGATTACTTCAGTGATCCAGCTAACAGTCCCACACACAGTTGCATCAGCAAAACTGAGCTGTGAACAGCAGAGTGGGAGCTGGAATTAGTGGCCTAGGGCAAGAACTTGCACAGGCTCTGCTACCAGAGAAAACACATCAAACCACACCTAAGAAAGTTTAAGCAGAGCACTGTGTTTCAAGTTTCACATAGCAATCATCACACAGTTCAAAACAGCCTCCTTCAAGCATGGAAAAAACCAGTTTATAGTTGGGATCTGAACCCTCCCTACAAATCTTTCAGTCACTAAAAGCACCTTTCATCACAGTTAGTTTCAGTACAGTTCTCCATCCTGATTTCAGCTGTACTGTAAAACAACTGCTCATACCACTCAGTTACCTGAAGGCTAGTTGAAGGATTCACCTTGAAACATAATAGAAAAACAGGAATAACTACCAATACTGCCAACGTTAAAAGTACCACTTTTGCTGAGGTTTGAATATCCTTCAGTCATCATCCCTAGACTCAGACATGGAGAAAATGAGATTTTTGCCTTTGGAAAAGCAAGTCCTTATACTGAATAGAAAGAAAGAAATCGAGGAACACACTGTGTATGCAGACAACATGGAGTGGTAAGTGAGGGAAAAAATAATTAGAAGTTCACAGAAAGCTGCATGTGTTTTGGAACATCACAAGAAAAGCTGCAAAATACAATGTCACAGGCTTGAAATACAGAGGTGAAAGAGAGGAAACAGTCTGCTACACTACTGTTTACCTATAAATCTCGTCAAAAGAAAAAAAAAAAGGAAAAAAAAAAACCATCACACCACAGCATGTTTCACGTCTTCTAGAACTTACCAAGCTCCGATACTGTCCCTGAAAGAGTTTTGAAGTTCTACTGTGTAAAGACTGGGATGCCAGAGAATCGAAAGATTTTATCCTATGAGAAGAGGGACGTGCGCATACAGAGTCGCTGCCCAGCCCTATGTCTGTAGGATGGGATCAAAAAAAAAAAAGTGAGTATTAGTATTTGAGAAATCTGTATAACTTCTGCTTACCTCTGTAAAATTCATGTGTTTAAAGCAGATTCAATGTATCTGCAGTTGCTCAATAATTCAAGATCAAAAAAAAGTATAGCAATAAATAATCTGAAACCCTGAGACACTGGCAGTTTCTTCCCCACACAGACAGGAAAACAATTTGAGCTGTTTGGGAAGAGGAGGGTTAGGGTTCTATTTCTCCATTCCTACTCACTACCAGTCTATTTCAAGGTAATTAACCAGCATCATTTTAGCTAGCGGCCAAGAATTTTGAATGCATAGAACTTGCTTGAAGCAAAGCCAGCCACATCTGTTTCTTGGCTCTTCCCCCCGCCACCTCCTTCTCAACTAAAACATTCCTTCCACTGTCTTTTTTCCTACGTTCCTTTGTCTCATCCCTTTTTTTGCCCACTAAGCTATTTGTTCTTCTTTGGAGGGAGGGGGACGGATAGGAGGTACAGAAAGGAGGAAAGCTGCTATCTCAAAAAAAACCAACACCCTCCCAAAACCTCTCCCCTCTTTCATTTGTCTCTACTCCGAGAAGCACACCAGTTGAGATGTTCATCCAAGGGCAGCATTACATGCTGTCAGGGTGCCGCTGGGGTCCCTGTGGACTGGGAGGCATCAAGGGAGCAGCAGGGCACGGCTCATCCCACCGCCCCAGCCAGGAGCGGGGCGGTCGGGGCACAGGGGCAGCCCGGGCCCTGGACACTGGGCACCTCTTTGCAGACGGGACGTGGGGTGTCCCCAGGCAGATTAGCCGGCCACAGCCAGACAGGGGCCTGGCTGCACCGAAAGCGGCTCCTAAGGGCCGGGATCAGTGCTGGCCGCAGCCTCTGCCAGCATCCACCTTGCACGAGTACGGCAAGGCGTTCCTTTTCCTCATGTTTTCCCACATACAAGGAAATAATTTGGTGAGCATCTGAGCTTCAAGGAGCCCTGAAAGCAATGCAGTATTTTGTGTCTCAAACTTAGATGTTTTCACTAGACTACGCAAGCCTCCCAACTGCTCTCCTGGGTTTTATGCCTCTGTTACTCTTTCCTACTGTTTTGGTTTGCTTCCAACACTGGACCTCCATATCAGAGGTACACGCACACAACTGCAGTCTCCTATTAAGTCACTTTCAGACAAAAGCAGACCATGATTATGCAAATCCAAGTTATTTTTGGTCCAAGGGAAATGACACACGTAGGCTCAGTGCCATAAGACGACTGGCGAACAAGGCATATCTGCTGTTCCACGTCAAACCTGAAGGGACAACTCGATTCATCTTAACTAGAAAGCCTTTCAACTTCAGCACGGCATCCAACAGCAGCCAAGGTGCAGGAGGAGGGAAAGGGTTTGAGATTGACAACAAGCATGTAAGTATTGACAAAGGATGGTCCAAGTCCGCAGTGACTGAGCAGAAAACACCTTCCTCAGGTGCATCTTTTTAAATGAGTCATTGTTACCCTTCAAAAACGATTATCCTTAAAAAAAAAAAAATCTTATAAATATATACTCCCTAGTCAAATAGTGCCGTATTAGAACTACTCATATCAAGCTGCATATTTTGTATGGATAGTGTCATTACACATTCAAGTCATAAAACACCTCACGCTTTGTGAACTTGCTTTCCTAAAAGCTTTTAAAGGCCACTGTACTAATATAAACACTGGTGATTATAGTCCATTACAGAAAGGACCTACATCTTTGTTTTCACAGACAGCTGGGAGAAAAATGGGACTAGATCATGGGCTTCAGTTGTAAATCATAATTTTATGGCTAATTCTAATGCTCCCAAAAACTTTAAGGTTGTGGTAACCATCAGTAACTAATAGAACTTAAGGATTAGAAGTAACCTGAAACATCTCTGTGTTCAGTTTGCTATGCTTCCTAATTGCAGTCAAGTAGAAGAACAGACACGCCACCAAACCCAGCATTATACTTCGACACAGTTCACCCAGGAAAACAGGATCAGGTTGACTCATGGCAGTATGTTCCAGCCTCTGGGCAACCCTGAAACACAATACCTAGAATTTGTTTAAGTGTGGCCTGATTCCCGAAATTTTCTATTTCACAACAGCAGAGCTAATATACTAACACAAGAGAACCTTTTGAGGCTTGAATTAGAAACTGCATGTGTTTGAGCTGAGAAGAAAGAAAATTATTACAAACAAACCACAAAGTTGCAAGAATTTCTACCAATAATATCTGAATACTTTGAACTTCTGCTAGATTTAAAGGCTTGCAGACACCATGCATCCATTAAAGTTTCCATTAAAATACCAAATAAACATGTTCAATGAATTTCTCAATGGGATTACTGTCAGAAAAAATTCAACTCTGCTGCGAAGAACTCAAGAAACTTGAGTGGCAAAAGAATGTGCACGTTTGACAAATACTAATTTGGTAATTTTCTCTGAAGCTTCGCTCTTCCATCCATCCAAAGATATCCAGGGTTTGTAACACCCTTTCTTCTTCTCTACCACCACCTCAACTTCCCTACACCCGTTCCTCTCCCGTTACCTGTCTACAAACAGCAACTGGTACCTTGATCCCACCCCTCATGAAGTTAAGAATTTAACGGAGTGTATATCCACAGCAGCCTTTCATCAGCCTTTATGCTCACTACTCACACTCCTTCCATTGCACAAAGGCCCATCTCAGAAGAACCTGTGTATACCTGAAATTCCTGCAGACCCGGATGAGGACCTGAAAGCCATCTTCCAATACTAGAGTAGGGAGATAGAGTCTAAAACACCTTCTACACAGTCACCCAGTTCAAGAAAACTGTTTGGAAGAACAGCTAGTCAGGAAGATTTATGCAGCTCTGCTTGCTCCTAGGAGTGAGGTAACGCCACAGTTTGCACGTGGTTTTGATTTTTGGTTCCATACCACCACCACCCACTCGCCCAATGAACGGGATCAGCCTGGGACCTTTCTAAGCCAGCTGCAATTGCAGTTTTTTGATGTGGGTATTAATCTATCAATGTCTGGACCAAACAGCTGCACTTTTTCTCCCCTTTAAATACAGCTATGGTCAGCATACAACAGCTTTAAAGATGTACTGAAATGGTCTACATTTGCACTTGCAGTTAAGATGAAAGGCAGTATCTTCAACTGGTGTAAGTAGCTTCAAAGAAGTCCATGCCCATTCATTCTATTACTCCATGCCCATTCATTAGAACTGAGAGTTTGGTTGTAAAACTCACTCCCAAGGGGTGTTTTCTGATGCAAGGAAAAAACCAAAAAAGCCACAAAAGAGATCTCTGTTGTAATGGACCACAGGAGTATTACAAAAGTGACAAGATACTTATCATACTACTATTAAACAAAAGAACACTGATCCACCAGTAACTTTTCTATGAGCTTCCTTTTCCTTCTCACATAAAAATTGACAAGTATTGTCCATTTTTAAATACTTTCTCTCACCAGACTCTAACCTGATGACCATTACTGGAACTTGCTGCTGACAGTGTAAAGCCCTAGCATGGAGCAGCAAGAAGCCAAAAAGGGCCACCAATGTTAACATTTCTTGATTGTCCTTGCGTTCAGCTGGCATCATTTACACGGCCTCACCCTACAATGAAGCATGGACACCTCTCACCTGTGTGCTATTTCTACAGCTCTCTCCCTCCCACCAAAGAACTTGAGGTGGGTGGTTTTTGACTTCTAGCTGCTACCTAAATGAAATAAATGCTACCTAAATGAAAATAAGGGATCAAAGATGTTGGCTATCCTTTTGTTACTGTCAAGGAAGGATGGTGCTAGGGAATGGAGAGTGGGGAGGGAATGACAAAAACCCTGACAAAATTATTCAAACAGAGGAATGACAGAGTGGAGCAAAACTCAACTTTAGTATTTCAAACTGAGGAAAAAAAATAAAACAACCAAAAAACCCTTTTTCTAAGAATTCTTGCCAGCTAAAAGGCTCAGCTCAGCCTTAGCTCCACTGCAAAGCTTCCTTCTACAGAAGAAGAGACTAAGAGAACCCAGAGAGGCCACTGCCAAAGTCTTACCAACATGAACTGCAACAAAAACTCTTCTAAAATGCTGTGCATGTTCATTTTATCATGTGTATAGCAACAGGTATAAATATACATTGATGTGAGTTGAAGGTAATTAATTGTAAGTGAGCACCAAGACAGAGCAGAGTCTACTCACCTGCAGTCACCTTATTTAAAGCCACGAGAGAGCTGAGAACTTTGCTGAAATTCTGTCCCTGATACAGGTCATTTGCATCAAAAGTCTGAAAACAAAAGAACATGCAGTAAGTCGTAGAAACAAGCCTTTCAACTAAGCGTTTCTATGCTATCATGCAAACCATGACTGTAGAAGCTGTTGCCTGATAAAGGTACAGTCTTCCGTGGCTGTTATGGAACAGTAAAACTGGGGGGTGTGGGGGGGTGTAACCCCATTTAAAAAAACACAAACAAACAAACAAAAAAAAACAAAAAACACCACCATACCAAACTCATTTTTAGATAGAAAGAGAATATAGAAACACCTGCATTTGAGAAAAACTGAAGAACATATAAGCTAAAAATATCAAGTGTCATTGAAATTGCAGGGAAGTTGAATAAAATGTAATTATCGAAAGAGAGAAGCTTTCCTCAGACATTCTGACCAAAGAAGTTACTGGGTACCATTACTCTTGGCATACTCTTCTTTTTCTGTAGCAGCTCACAGACACTGTACCTGATTATTCATAAAGTACTTCTAAAATAACTACAAATACTTTAAAAAGTACTACAATAACATACATGCTATCTCTTTATTCTACAAGACACAGAGGAAATCAGCATTCCTGAAAATTATGAAATTTACAAAGAGTGAAGTTGCTGGATAGGTTAGATGGAAAATGAGGTTTGGGAAGGGGAGGAATGAAAGCTAAGGGTTATTTTATTTTTATTTTTTAACTGTGGGAAAGAGATCCAAGCCTCAATCTATCTTGTAGAAAATACTCCAGTAACTTTCAAGCACTGGGTGATGACATTAAACACTTGGATTTTCAGTGGGAAAGATATTTAAAAAAAAAAAAAAAAAAAAAAAAGAGACCGACCCATAATATTTGCCTGAAGTAATGGAAACACTCATCTAGTCTTATGAAAATAGCTCTCACAATAGATTCTGCATAGGTTGAAAGGAGTCACAGTACTCCCTTGTACAAGACTAGAAAGAAGACAGTAAAAGACTGCTATTACAGTTGCTCCAACTGATTTAAGAGATTTAGTTTCCCACAGCATGGCATTTTTAATCTAAAAAGTCAACAAAAACCTGTTTATTTTCCCGACAGCAGACCCATCCCACAGGCACTATCAGAAACTCTGTGCCCCAGAAAGCAGCCTTCTGAGGCATGAGAGGAAAAACCCATATTCCCAGGGAAGAAGAGAGAAAGGGACAAAGAAAGGCTAGTTGAACCCAAGAGAAGTGAAAATTTTCATGAAAGCTACCTAAAGTAACCACAGAAAGGGCTGCCAGACCAGTTTGTGACTGGTTATGCGATACACTGACAAAGGTAGAGCAGATTTAGGAAACATTTAATGACAGTATTATTCAGCAAGGAAAAAAAATGTCCCAAAGCATTCACAGTATTTAAGGTACTTGCATATGTTAACATGCACATTTTTTTCCCCTCAGACCGAGGATCATCTCTGCTCCCAGTGAGCAGCAGTTCTACCTCGGCTGTAGAGGCGCTCACATCTCTCAAGCTCAGGTAGTGTGTATACAGCTCAGAATAGCCATGCCACAAAACAGATGCAGAATCCAGCAGAGGCAAACACTAATATACTCCAAGCAGTTATCACTCACATAAAATAAGAAATAAGTATTTCATCAAGTTTCACTGGGCTACAGATAAGGACTACTCTTATTTATTTGAAGCTATAAGGCACCAGGGAATTGCCTAGATGTGAATTTTGTAGAGTTTTTCCTGAAACACAAAGAAGTATTTAAAGACTATGTACACAAAAAAACCCATTAAGCAAATAAGAAATAATCTGATTTTACATAAAGAACAAAGATATGTGAAGTTTTACTAATAGCATAATCTATAATAAATAGAAATGAGAAAAGACACCAATAAGGTGATAGCAGAATATATAAAACCTGGCTTAAATGCAAAACCAGACTGGAGATCAGACTACCCACTGCTCAAATTGGGGAAAAAAATTTAAGCTGTTAGGGAACAAGAAAGCATCAGGAGTGTAAAATTTTCATTAGTAGCTACACGCTTATTGTGGTAGTCTTGAAACAAGCAAACTAAAAGTATGAACCGAATCACAAAACAATGGTCCTGATCCTAAAAAAAGGAAATACATGAGACAGGGTGCTTGTGTGGACAGCAGAATTGAATCAGAAAGGTACTACGGGGAGAGAGAGAACTAATAAAAAAAGGAATGTTTAAGAAAAAGGTTATAAACTATAGCTTAAACTTACAGGAAAAAAAAAGGAATAAAGATTCTAAGTCCATTTTAAGCTCACCTTCATTGTGGGTTCTGATAGAGCCAAGAGCTCTCCAAAGTCAGGCTAACTGGAGAACAACAGGATGCGAGGAAGCCTCGTTTCCTGCTACGCAGAGACTATAGGGGATACCGAGAATGATTTGATTGGATCATTGCAACACGTATAGTGCCATAAAAAAAAGCCTGTATCCGGGACACGCATCCAGTCTGCTACTTCACAGGAAGCAACACAATGGGAGGATACGAGAAGCGTTTGCTTCCTTGTGATTTTACATAAGGCAATTCTGACAGGAAGCCACCCTCAACACGCTCATGGCCGGTACATTCATTAGTAGCATTTGATAAAGGGTGAGGGGTACATGACACCCTCCAGAGAGATTTTCTCCTAACGTAACAAATGTTTAAGAATAAACTAACCTAGAGAGATAAAAAGTGAGGAAAAAAGCTTAGGTGCTCTACAGTTTTCAGGCTATTTTGTTATGAATTCAACTACTTGATTATAAAAACCTTGTTTCAAAAAAACAGACAAAACAAACACAAAAAAAACCAAAAACACAGAACAAAAAACCCCAAACACTCACACTCTTCTTCTATCTTAGTGAAGGTTTGCTCATTTCACAATATATTTCAAAACTCTGACTTGAGAAAAAGCATCAAGATGCTTTAAGAGTGTCTTCCATGGGCTACCAGAGAAAACAGTCTGCTCCAGGTTTTCAAGAAGCCCAACTTGCATGTGGACTAGAATCTTCACTCTGGTATTTACAGACAGATCAGCTGTGAGAAATGACTCTATAAAACATCATATCTTGATGGAAGAAAGTCATTCAGTAACTTCCCTATTCAGTGTCACTGCATGACAAACATCCCGCCCATACAACACCCCCAATTCTGTATCTGCAAGAATCAAAGCTGGATTTTGAGATCCAAGTATCAAGCACAGTTATGTTTAGATTGCAAGCTATCACCAAGTAACAAGGTCCGCATCCTAAATGATCTTCTATATACAGACAATGTGACAGGCATATATAGACATTAAACAAGGCTTTATGGAAAAATAGTTCCAATACACCCTTGCTTTCCAGGCAAACAACACTTTTAACTCTGCAGAGACTCCACCTGTGATGAAGTTTACCCTCTTGTTCATCCAATCCTTGTCTTCCACCAAGACAGTCAGATAAAACATCAGCCAGGATGCAAGCACAAAGACAGTCGTAAATCACATCAGAGGAGGACTCAGCCAAGCCCAGTCTTTTGAACAAACTATTTAAATAACATACCTTTGTTTTTAAATTCCATAGAACTGACCACATGCAGATATGCCTTATATAAGCATTAACACGAAGCACACCTATTAAGTAAAGACAGACGAGGACTATATTAGGAGCCTTACACTAGAAACACTCTGCAATTTATAAATAGTTAGCTGTGAATCAATGAACTTCAAGCTTAGATGGCGCATGCCTGTATGCCTCATTATCTGCCTGTTTTCCTCTTTTTTAACATCTTTCTCATATTCTTCTGTTCTCTCCTGGATTTCAACACTTGACACATCAATATCCCAGGCAGATGCTGTACTCTAGAAGCAGACCAGACCAAACTGCCTAGTAATAAGGGATCTTATGTGATCTATAACACTATGCATACACTCAAGAGCACACTGGCCCTTTCACTCACAGGACACTGACTGCCAAAGCCTGCTGATTGCCTACCTGACCCACAGGTTCTGGCTTCCCTTTCCACACCCCCCACCAATTCCAAACATACAAGCCTGACTTTCCATAACTGTGCCTGTATTTTTTGCCCCTAGGATTTCAACTGGCTGCAAACTTTTATTAATAACAATTTTATGACCACTTCCAGGTCATTAACGAAATGTTAAATAACATGGTTGAGTACCAATGGCAGCAAATCCCCTATAGCAAGGTGTACGTTGGATGGCCATTCCACGTTTGTAATTGTATTAAAAAGCCTATTAATAAACCAGTTTTTAAATTCATTTCGTATAAGCCATATTGATTTTTCCATCACTGACATTTCTTAAATACAAAATGAAGAGCCTTAGAGATCCATTTCATCCACATACTGATTGTTCAACTACCAAATCCATCCTCTCATTTTAAAACAAGACAGACCTCTGCATACATCTGTTTAAACTTCTTCACATTCAAAATGGCCATGGTAATACATTCAGGTAATTTTAAGCCACCTAAACCACTGACCCTCAGTGGATGGAGACTTCCATTCAAATGGTGTTTATGATCTAATAGCAATAAGGAAATAAAACTAACATAACACTCGTCCCTCATACCCCTACAACAATCAGTACCTACTGAAACTGGAAAAACATTAACTGAGGCATCAGTGAAAGGAAAAGAAAATTAGAAAATAAGGTTGAGAATATACCTGGTGAGAGCAGACTAAGGCATACAGTAAGCCTGCAGCAGCATTCTTTTCTTCAGGTCAGTCAGTTTCAAGGCCTCAGGTATCCTTTACACTATTTTATTTCCCCCGTCTCTAGCCCATTAAGTCAGAAGCCAGTTACGGAGGAAATATTTTTAAGTTATGGTACTTCTGTTAAGGCAAGGTCTACAACTGGAGACAGAAAAAATCCAAGGTGGTTCAGCCAAGCTTCCAAACACATACTTTTTCTTCATGTGTGTCTTCTACCAATCCCAATCTTAACTTGCTTGTATCCCTAAACCACCGGAGCATCAGTAAAGCTGTATCTAACAGTCATAGTAAGAAAAGTTCATATACTGGTTAAGAGTGAAATAGAAAGGTTTTTCTTCATAAATATTTCCTTACTAGACTAGTGCCTGGAATATACACAGGTACAGTATTCCCAGTGGATGTTAACATTTTAAGCATCTGTGACAAAAATAGACGACAGCTTTCTTTACAGCACTGCACCATAAACTGCAGCAGCTGAGGAGCTGACTTGTGAGCAGCCCAGATATCTGTGCAGCACAGATAGGGCTGCCGCTGCTAACCTCGCCAGCCAGCCCCAAAATAAGCTGTGACC
Organism: Sagittarius serpentarius; assembly: GCA_034782735.1. Classification (NCBI taxonomy): domain Eukaryota; kingdom Metazoa; phylum Chordata; class Aves; order Accipitriformes; family Sagittariidae; genus Sagittarius; species Sagittarius serpentarius. Next base: position 1,448,276 of record JAVKLA010000057.1, on the reverse strand, counting down.
CCTAGGCTGTGTGTACTAAACTGGCAGGTCGCTTTCCAGCTCAGTTCGGTGGCCTTGGGCCCCTAATGCAAAAGATTACGTGAACACTGGCTCGCTCACCCGGAGGAAATGAAAGGAAATGAGCAGGGCGGTTTGGCAAAGCGCAGCATGACCACGGACAACATGTCGCTCCACCTGTTCCTAGTGCACAGGCTGCAGCGTTTTTGGCCACAGGAGCATGAATAAACAAGGGGGGGGGGGGCAACTCCGGGGTAGAAACGGGTGACCTTCTTGAGAAACACTAAGAACATCCAACATCTCGCTTTGTTGCGCCACCACCCCCCGGCATATTTCTCTCCCTAGAGCAGCTGGCAAGGGGAAGCTGTGGAGGCCACCCACAGTCCACCTTCCCGTGATGACACCTAAAACATGCAAGCTGGACAAAAGATCCTGTAGGTAAGCCTACGTGCAAAGCACAAATTTCTTCATTTATTCTCACACTAGGTCAGCAGTAAGTGGTGCTGAGTCTCATTCAGCTATTATGCAGCAGCTGTTCCTCCAGCCATGCATTATCATCTGAAAGCCGCAGCAGTAAAAGGAGATAAGAAAAGCAGGGAACTATGACAACTGACAGCAGAAAGGAAGGGGGAGAAGAAGAGATTATTACAAATCTTCTGGAAATCTCTATGAAGCATACTGTTGCCCAAATGTAGCATAAGGGAGAGATTAAAAAAATTAAGTTCTGTTTCAAAAAATTAAGAGCATGACAAGAGGAAAGTTTGAAAATCACTGGGAGAACAGGCATGCAGTGCAGGATTTCTGTGTGATTTGGTAACAGTTCACAAGAGAAATTAAAACTAAGTTATTTTTTGGAGATGAACTATACAATTTCTGAAGCTTCCAAATCTGTCTGGTTTTATGATGTGACACAGCAAGTTAGTATCCTCAAATGAATTTTTTAGTAAGTCATAGAATTTGGTATTTTTAACCATAAACTTCTACTAGTGATTTATGATGTAATTTAAAAAATAGAAATAGAAAGGTTAGCACTGCCTACATTTGTACAAGCACGTAAGAAAACAGGAGCCTGTTCCAAATTTCCACCTGCTTAGCAAAACAAGAACTATATCTATCACACCTTCATTCTAAATCACTTCCAAATTGCTTTATAGGTTTTTGAACCTTATCACTGTGTGGTATCATCGGTAATCTCAGCTGCCACTGAAAGCAAGACATTCAGTGCACACAGTATTAACACATGATTGAGCACCCAGGCTCAAGGAAACTCAGAGTCCTGCAACTACAGGCAAAAATAAAAGTTTTTGGAATGAAATTCTGACAATAAAATTTGATTGGGACACTGAAGTTGAGACGCCTCGGTACTTGCCGACACAACAGGTTACACCTACTTGCTTAGCTTGAAAGAAAGCAATTGCATAAGCACCTTCCGGTGCCAATGAAGAGAGGCACCTCAACAGGGAAACTTGGCCACAAACATACCCCGAAGAAGATTCAGCCCACTAGAAGTCACTACTCTTTCTGATATACACAGACAAGAATTATGTAAACTACTCTCCTAAAATAAATCAGGAAACGCAACTGTGGAAATCCAGGCCAAAATGCACTGGGAATAATACTGTGTGTAAGTAAGAAGTCACAGAGGACTGAGAAAAAATAAACCACAAAGTACACGCTTGGAAATAAATACAGACAGCTCTGCTATGAAGCAGAGTAAGCGCTCAGTGATAAAAATGTTAAAAACTAATTTTCAGCTAATAAGTGCACAAGCCATCACAGACTGCCAGTGCATCTGATAAACAAGGACATGGTTAAATAGTCATACATTCTGGGGAAAACCACAAGAGAAAGGTGAAGAATATCCTACTGAACTATAACTAGCTTTTCTTGCTAAGAAAACTCCACCTTATCCTTCTTCCAACAGTGCAATTCCCAAGAATGAAAGAACCAAAGGCAATTGAACGACAAGTAAAAACTAGACCCAAGCACTTCACTCAAGTTTTAAGTACAATGTCCACCTGCTTAGATAAAGGCCTGCTGTACAGAATAACAACGATACATTTGGATGACCAAGACTAGGTGCTCAGTTAACTACAAGTTACATCAATGTCCTAAATTTGCTGATGGGTTCTACTTAATCTTCTGCGCTCCAGAGGTCAAAGCTCAAATCTCTGCACTGACAGAACGGCCTCACAAGAAAGCACCAAGAAGTGTCTCAAGAATGTCACAAAATATTCTTCTTCCTGGAAGTGACTGTGTCATCTGACCCTGCAATATAAAAACGCACATACTTCTGCAGTGCTTACAGCATGGATACTCAGAAAAATTGCAGTTTGTCAGTAATCTTTTGCTAAAAAGAAGGCTTCTGCTTTCATAGTGTTTCTTTTGGATACCACAGATGACAAACTTATTCAGCACTAAAGGGTATGAGTGGGCTAGAAGCCAAAACTGCCGTGCGGACTGGATACAGTGCCACCGCTAATAAAAAGGCTGGTCCAAATTTCAGAAACAAAAAGCAAACAGCAAAACCCACAGAACTAATAGGAGATTTTCCCAGAAGAAACAGGCTGCAGAGAAGGAAAGCAGCTTCTTAGGTCCCACTTCCCCCCACCCCCCAAGAACAATGCTAACATCTACTCCAGGATTGTGCCTCTGATTCTGAGTAGATGCTTATACTTAATGAAACCAGTTTCTTCTTGTGTGAATAGTTCGTTAAAGCTGAACATAGCAGGAGAAAGCCTGTGAAGTCAGTTTTTAGGCCCTTCTATGAGACAGATGATGGTAATTAGTTTGAATTAGGTTGCCAATAACTCTCAATCACACACACACAAAAAAAGGGCAGATTTTGGTCTTCCAAATTCATGTGATGTCTGTAACAGTATTGACAGTCACGTTTGCAAGATGTTAGATGTGAACAACTGCAAGTCATGGGAGTTGCTGGTCACTTGAGTGGCCATGCTTTTCTTCTTTTCTTTTTTTAAAAATCATAGTAGTAGATCGTGGTTTTGGGAAGCCACTCCTTCATCCCACAGCTTCTGCTATTTCAAACCCTGTTGGGCACCTATCCTTCCACCAACCCCATTCAACATCACCACGACGGAGGAGCAGGGAAAACACAAGCCTTCTTGAGTTCTAGTTCAGAGGATGGCTACCTTGCCTGAAGTACAAGGTAAAGTTCACAGGCAGATATCCACCTTCTCCTCCATAATTTATAGATAAATGTTGTACTTGCAAGCAAAGTTATTGTAATGGAATCTGCAAAGTGTTTCGCACCTTAAAGTATAAACATACATTACGGCTCCATCCTTTTCATACATCTACAGTTTCTTCCTGACTTTTCTTTCTGCAATAATAAGTTAGAAAGAAACAAGTTAGGAAAAAGCCTTAATGAAAGAACAATGTGAAAAATGGCTCCGCACAAACACTGGACCAACACTTCATGCTAACTGAAATTGTTGAGAGCTCTGAAAATGAAGACTGACCTCAAGCAGATCACACATAGTCACAGCAGGAATCAAAATGACAGGACAGCAACAATGACAGTCACTTAAGACTACCGAAACAGGCTGCTCAAGTGGTCTGGCCAGGGTCTGGAAGCAGATCTTGACATAAAAATTCAGAACCAAGTCATCTTTGTGCAACATTTTTCAAACTGCTCTTTGCCAATGGCTGAACTCAGTAGTGACACACTTAATTTTTTAAGGCTCAGAATAAACCAGTTCCTAAGGAAGAGGAAGTTGATATATCCAGGAAACTTGCAGCTGGGTTTCAAATGTTAGGAAGGGAGATGTGTCCTTTTGGAATACTTGAATTTTACATTTATTTTCTAAAATAAAGAAGTACACATCAGCTAAACTGTGAACATCTCCATACTCTTACCTAAAAACACAAGAAGGATGGCTTGCCATAACTGATTTACAATACCTTCTGTCTAGATACATGTTCTGCCAACATTTCTCAACTGATTTCTGAAGTACCAGCTTGGTTTCAAAAGCCATGCTGTACGGAGTGAGAAGAAGAGGCCTATATAATGAAGCAGAAAGCTTAATTTATATAATGAAAAATTTGAAAGACAATAAAAAAGTAGGGGAATCAACTTCTCTGCACCCAAAATAGGTAGTGTTACCTGCAATCCAGCTCTCCATTTGTAAAACAGGGAAAATAGTAGCTAAATACCAGTTTCAGACATTGCCATCAAATCAAAGTATCCCAGACATACTAAGATTGCCAAGACAGACTTTTTGTTTTAAGACAGCAGTGTTCATAGACAGAGACACACCCAGCACATGCCAGAGAGTAAGAGCTGGGCGCAGGAGGGGGAAGGAGTCATATTACTGCAAAAGATTTTGTACTACAAGAGGTTATCTGTCCTCTTAAAATAGCCCGCTGGCTGTTTTACTACACTACCACGTGCTCTAACCACAACTTAAACGCTATCACATGCTCACGTTTCATCTGGAACAAATGCATACAGCCAAGCGATCAGATGATGCACAGATTCAGCATCAATGGAGAATGAACTACAGACAAAGCACGAGCCGCAAAAACAGCCCCACTGACCTCAAACACTATTTCACCTACTGCTTATTAGCACGCTTAGGAGTCTTACTTTGTTGTCTGCACGCGCACTTTTTTAAATAAACATACTAACAGAAGAAATAGGAAAATGCTTGTAGCATTAAATATGTATTAGTAGCTGGAGAAGAAAGCTGAAGGGGAATTGATATTTTGAGATTTCTGGCATGGGTCAGAATTTGACTAAGCATGATTAGATGGATGGAAAAAAGTGTGAGATGGGAAAAAGAAAATTAGAAATGCAAGAAAAAAAGAAGGAGTGTTACACCCTTCTGGTAAGAAGGGATTTAATCAGAAATCTCAATTGCTTCCTGAATATACTGTGGAAAGTGCCAAAAATTAAGAATAAAGGCTTACTGAACTTCCATATAGCCTGCTGAAGCTTTCATTTAGAATCACCAATGGGAAAAGAGTAATTCCAATAGTTAGCAGAAATGAACAAGCTCCCCAAAACCAAGATTTCAGGTTTCAATTAGATCAGAGTCAATTCATCTCAATACTTCTTTATTTTTAAGATTCACTGAAGAGCACAAAACTACATGCACACCCCCTGAGCTACAGCTCCTCCCAAGCAAACCCTTTTTGATTTATAGCTTACCATTTTGATTTCAGCCAGTACAAATACTGTTAAAGAGAAGCCTAGGACTAGATCTCTCCCTCTCTCCCAGGCACCTGCAATAATGTGATCTAGGATCCTCCACCATTTTTAAGACCCCTTTTGAAAGCGCAGGCACAGGACTTTATCCAGGAAGCAGGGACCAGCCTCGCCACCACCTGCTCTGGTGACCGACCACTCCTCCTGTGGCCGGGCTGGCGGAGCTGCCTAAGGAGCAGCAGGGCAGCCGGAGGTCCCAGCGTCTTCCGGCAAGGAAGGCAGAAAACTGAAGCCAATTTAATGCAACAGCCTGTAACTTAAGGGCATTCAGCAGCTGCAAAGCCAGCAGCCAAGTCATCCCTACGAAGGGTGAGGCAGACACCTGGGGCAAGACAGGCAGCACAGGTCCAGGGAAACCATCCCTGCTCAGGATTCACAAGCCCACAAATCAGGGCAAGCTTTCAGGAGGGAAATCTCCTACACTCCCTTCCTCCCACACCACCTCACACTCCTTTCATTCAGGGGCTCATTAAACCCCCACAGCAATTCAGTTCCAGCAGCTGAACTGGCAGAAAATTAATCCTGCAAGAAGCAGGATATTTGCTGCAGGTTTCAGGAGCTAAACCGGTTCAGTACTGGACAAGATTAGCACCTGAGCCAATGTGTGGGAAACACCTTCTCTGTCAAAGGAAGAAGATTCACTTGAGGCGCTGGAAAACGTCACAGTCGTTCAGATATTTTCCAACAGGGAAGAAAAAACAACACACCAAAAAACAGCAAACCCCACAACTTAACTGCAATCTGCCCCCACCCCAATCATCCAGCATCATGTTGATGTTCAGTAAGAAGTTTCTGTAAGAAATCAAACCTACAGTTTATGGGAATATCTTAAAATTTCTACATTCCAAATATTAATAAAACATGGGCCCTAGCAGGTCACAAGCAACAACAAAACCGAAATCCACACCAATTCCACTTATTCATAGTAATGCCTGGGGATGCAATCTGAAAGAAATAAAGATAAGTTTTCCAAAAAACTAGCTATTGCAAGAATTTTATAGTTCTGATTCATCAGCTGATAGGCTGCATGATGGGCTTGGGTAGCCAAGCTGGCAAGGGCAGCTAGAGGTGTTACCATGAGCAGCCAGGCCCAACAGTTTATCTCAGTTCCTCCTTTTCTCCTAAATATTCTCATCTCCATGGTCCAGGATTCTTCTAGCCTCATGCCATCACCTTCCCCATTGCAATGCCCTAACTTCCAGCCTGCCCTCTCCAAAACACAACTGCTCACATTCCAGCCTTCACAAAAGAGAGTCCTAAATCCAGCCTCTCTTGCAACACATACTACCTCACCAGCACTGCCTGGGCCTTGATCTGGCATCCTGATCCAGAAGGCAGGTTGTGGGTTTCCACAGCAGACACTGAACAGAGTAAGCTTCAGCCACCACCAGATCAGCGGTACCTGTACAGACATATCCCATTCCGATCACCTCCGTACGGCCAGCCAACGCGTCCATGCCTGGGTAGGTGATGCCCTCTAAGGTCAGGAATGTGTCTGTCCGCAGGCACAAGAGCTTGGGACCTTCTGATAAAGACTCAGGTATGCCACCACGTGCTTTTACGAGTTACAACAGTTCAGTGACTGGCAAAAATTGTTTCAGTGTGAGCTGTTTTTAATGTACCTGCTGCTCACGCAGCAGAACCCAGGAGTTAAAGCTGCTTCTCTTGACAATCAGAATTTCTAGCAGAGGGCCATACAATCCTCCAAGCAGCATCCAGAGATGCCATCTGTGGAATCAGGTCAAGCACTTTAGAAAAATCGACGACAGTCTACCTAGCCCCAAAACCTGCATCTAAGAGTTGCCAATAAGGAAGAATATAGAAAGGCAAATATTACATAGGAATACTTAATCAAGGTGTTCTTCCAGCAGTTTGTGTCTCAGGGACTACCTGCATTTAAAAGCCTTAAATGGATTTTTAGACTTCTCTAGTCACTTCTGTAATCCATGTAATTTCAACTTCTACAAAAACTGGCAGAAATTGTTTGCACATCTCAGTTACACTGTGAAGAATCACTTCCTTTCATTAGACAGGACCTTGCCAATTGCTTGCTTTTTCTGAGTAGCCCTTAGCTCCTGTGCAAGAAGAAACAGAAAACAACCTTCCCACCTTCTCCATGCCACCCATTACTGAGACCCTATTGACCTCAGATACTCATCTCTTCTGTCGACAGGACAGTTGATACATTTATCTGCAACTCACGTGGACTCCATTCCTTCCTTTTCTTGTAACAACTTGTTACGTCTTGAAATGGCAGACTATTCCATCTCCTTTAAATACAGCATTTCTCCTAGGCATTGCTATAAATATAATTCATCTTGATACTACAACTCACAGAATAGTCAGAGAGAGGGATCAAGCACAATACCTTTGTGATTTGCCAAGACTACACGATACCTGTCAGTTCAAGAACTCTGATACTAAACTGAAATTTTAACTATCGTGTGCAACATAGTACTTGGCATAGCCTCAGTAGTGGAGGAATGGAAGGCAGCAAACACAAACCAAGCCTTTAAAGATCAAGGAAGGAAAGAAGGGAAGAGATCCAGAGAACTACAAACCAGTAAAGCCATGCCTAAGCCTGGTAAATTGATAAAAGCTATCATAAAGAACAGAATTGATGGGGTTTGCATAAATATGGAAATAGAAATAATTAACACTGCTTTGCCAGAAGGATGTAATCTTTCCAAAATGCATCTACGGTCCTTGAAGCAATTAGTTGTAAACGTAGGGTAGTCCAGTTAACACACCATATCTGAATATCCTTTGAAAAGCCACCTATCAAAGGCTGGTTTTGTTTTAAACAAAAGTAATATGAGCTACGAGACTCCTCTTGGAAGATTCAGAAGTGCTCAAGAAGTAAGAAACAACAGCTGCATACAAATGATTGGTTTTCACTATGAAGGGAGCATGAAGAGCCTCCCATAGGGATCTGACATAAGACCCACACTACTCAACACAACGTACGTGCGATTTCACAAAAGGCATGAAGAGTGAACTTTGTTGAGGATACAAAATTATTCAAGATAGTCAAAACCTGAACTCATAGCAAACAGCTACCATACCATCTTGTGGATGACCAAATGTTAAAGTGGCAGGTGAAATCCAGAGCTAACAAATGCAAAAAAACTACCCCCAAAATAATAAAAACACCAAACCTTGTCATTATACTTGCATAAAAATGAGTTCTAAATTAGCTATTCCCACTGACAAGTAAAAGACAACAGTCAGCTACCAACTTCAGATCAAGGATCAGCCAAGTCATGAAGTCCCAAAGAAACAATACTGGAAAATTATAAGAGACAAAGGCAACAAACAGATGGCTTTTATTATTTCCACAGTATCTCTGTAACTTAAATACAGCTCTGGTCCACCATGATACTATAAAACAAGAAAGGGTACAGAGATGTATGCTGTTTAAACCAGCTAAATTAATGCAATGGATTTCATACAAGGAAAGAGTAAAACTAAAAGTGTTCATCTTGGAAAGAGAATCTGGGACGTAGCAAAGTACACGAGTGCTGTATGAAGTCATGTATAGCAAGCAGAAGATCCCTAACATAAGAACAAAGTCACCCGCTGCCACCAGCTGCAGCAGCTGAACAAACAAAAGGAAGTTTTTATAAAATGCATAATTTAACCCTGGAACTTACTGCCATAGGATGCTGTGAAGGTAAAGAAGCTCAAAATAGCTTTGGAAAGCTATTTAAAAAAAAAAAAAGCCACAGAAGAAGATCCATTGAGCTGTTAAATACTCAGGGGTACAGATACTATCCCTGACTCCTCAAGAAGCTACTCAGCTATGGACTGTCAGAAGCTGGGAAGATTAACACGTGTCATGCTGTATTCTCACCGGGTTTTTTTACACCTTTGCTCCCAGGCATCTATTACAGACCCTTATCTCGCAGGGTAACAAAGTAAATGGACCTTTGATCTGAACTTGCATAGTCATCCTTAGGTCATTAAAGGCCATAAAACTACTACTACATTTTTAACCTCCAAAGCCAGGTAAGGCAAAAAAAGTTTGCTATGCTAACTTGGTCACTAAGAAAAACCCTCAGTAAAACACTGCTTGAGCAACAATAATTAGCCTTTATTCCCCAAATTCTCAAAACCATGCATCAGACTTCATTTTACAACTAATACAGGATTTAAAAGCTGAGTTAAGCAATTGAATAGTCATACTGGAAGATGCAGAAGTATTATCAAGACAGAAATTACCTGCCAGAAATTTGAGAAAACATTTTACCTTGGTCAGTGCAACTGCAGCCTGTTAACCAATGAGCCAATGCTGACTCAATGCCTCCCACAGACGTACCCCACACACCTCCCCAGCGTGGGATCTGTCTACAGGGTAATCAAGGGGTAACTCAGTTCAGCTACAGAAAGCTATCCAGCCTTTGTTTTCCGTAATATCAGCTCACTGGAACAACTCACTCTGCAACTGCACAGTCTGTAGGTCTGACACCAGGGAAGTAGCCAGACCGTGTCTAAGACTGTGGACTATCAGGATTTCCCTTCACAAAGGCAGCCCACAGCTACAGCAGAAGATGGACAACAAACTGTATTCACCATTAAGAGATGCAAACACTGTAATGCTAATATCACAAATGCACCACTTAACACTGACATGAACTTTGCACCACTTCCAAATTAGCTAGTAATTATGTCTAGGTTTAAATGATATCAAGGAGACAAGCAAGAAGAAACAGCTCCATATATCACTATACTGCTATGTTAAAGTTACAGCACAGAACAGCAGTAACATTTTGTTACAAAAATTCCATGTGGTATATTAACATGTGGGGGTTTTTTTCCCCCCACTTAATCTTTGCTATTTAAATACCACAAACCCCAGCCTCAGTCTAGAAGAACAAGTTATCGATTATTATACTGACCCGTCTTCACAGTTGATACTAATGAGACTTCTGCTGGAGGCTCATGATTTTCTCAAAGTTCAAGTATGTGGAGTTAAGGATGAAGCTTCAAGTGTAACTGAAACCCCTACAGGGAAGCACTTAAAATGAAACTGTCACGTATCACTTTAAGGAGAAAGGTACCAACCAAATCACATGGTGCTACAGCATCCTCAGAAACACAATTCATCATCACAGACATCACTGTAAAGACATAGATGGCTCTAACACTCTGGCATTCAGTGCGAGTCTCAGAACAAGCCAAAGTCAGAGCACATACAAACCCTTTTCAGGTTGTCATCTCCATTACAACACCCCCCCAAAAAAAACACGTGTGAAACTCCTGCTGAGGTCACTGATGTGACTGACACCAGTCTTAAGACCTCAACCTTTTAGCTGTGAGATCAGTGCAGATATCCTGTTATTACCAGAGTCATACTGCACTGGAAACGACTTCTATAGGAGACGAAGTCTGCAAAATATACTGCTATATTAACATAGAAAATGCCAATGCGGTGTAAAGTTCCCAACTGAATAAAAGAAATAGAAAAATATGAGGTTGTGCATTAAAAGCAGTAACTAGGGCACATCCAGCCTCAGAGGAGTTCAGTACACACAAAAAACCACCAAGGTGCTCTCACATGGCAAAGCAGGCACCACATCAAGCAATGCCCAAGGTGATGCGCTCTCATTTCCCTTGCTTCTTAAAGCAAAGGCACATAATGGCTACTTATACCTAACTGTGCTGCAAAAGAGGTGAGAGCTTTCCTGTGTGTCTAACCACACCCAAAAATACAGTCTATGACCTAAAGACAAAACGTTACCAGGTACCGTGCTCTATCATGCATTTAAAAACCTAGTGCAGACAGTGCTTCAAACTGATCAAATACAGCAAAGGCTTCTCCCTTGCCTGTGAATAGGTAACACTGAAAAAGCTCTGAAGCCAAGAAGCTGCCAGTGAGAGCTGCTTGTGCACTGTGGGATTGCTCTTGGAGCAGGGGTCAGCTGCCACAGTTTTTAATCCAGACTAGGACTGCAACAACGCAGAGCAACGTGACGCAGAAAGCAATTACAGCAAGACTTTGTTCTCAGGAAATACAATCGCTAAACAGCTATGGATACCTGTTCAGGAGCTCAACAGCTTCCACGTGCAATACCAGGTTTGTTCCCTGTATCTGGAACAGTGATGACAACGCTTGTTTTCTGTACTGTATCTTACGCATCTCTGGCTAATCCAAGAATCTCCTGGAAGTTGTATCCTCCTCGTTCCAAAACAACAGATGTTTGCAAACTCTGACTACTATCCAAAGTCCTGCTGTTTCCTCTCATATGAAAAACAAGTGATACCAGATGCTGCAAGCAGGAAGGAAGTGAAAATAAAAGAAAATATAATGGAGTAAAATGTACCTTTCTAGAAGCAGGTTGAAAAGGTAAGCAAATCCTTCCAATAGGATGCTCCAGAAGCATTTAAAAAACAAAGACGTAGTTCCAACAAAGCAGAACTGTTTAAAAATCTCCAGCAACATTCTCTCAAAAAGCTGGTGTCGCAATTGTGTTATCTTTATGGAAGACAACATCAAGAAGGTGACTTGTGTTTCAGAAAAAAGAAAAAAAATTAAGTCCTTCTATAGGTGAAAAACCCTTTCGGATAGCTTTGCAAGAAACATAATGCAAAGCTAACAAACAACAGGTTAGGACAACATTGGAGTTTTCCAACAGGTCACAGCTCCTAGCAAACAATTCCAAGTGAATATAATTTTTAACCTCTGAGAAGTAACAATAGCTCTGAAAGCAAACATACAGGTTTTAGACAAATCTGAACCATAAAATAACTCTTAAAAACAAACGAGGAGTGCTTTTTAATAACAGACTGAATATGCTTATTTTGTACATTCAGTCCGTCAAGCCAAATTTGTTTTACACAAGCCTTTGCAAAGCTTCTAGAACAGCCTGCCTTATTTTGTGCAAAGATTGGCATGTTGCCCAATACCACACACCTGAAAAAGCAATACATGTACAGCACATGTATTTAGTGCCCTGCAACCGAATTAGTTTTAGGGTACCCAGAAAATAAATCCAGCTATGAAGATTGCTCCTAAAGCATGCAGCAGGAGCTTCCACAGTACCTTTTACCATCTATAAAAGTAGCTCCTTCCAGACAGACATTCATACCATGATTTCTAACTTCACACCATCTTTTAAAATGGAGTTAGTACAACATGCTTCAAGTAAAGCCATAACGTAACATCTGGATAGTACCAAAGCAACGCAAGTTCTGCTTCATGACAGCTGACCATCCTAAACTCCACGATCCTAGTGCCTTCCAAACAATTTAACCTACACAGTCCTATGTAAAGCCATTGTGACTTCTAACACAAGACTGTCTCCTCCCCAGTGCCACCCTGCTGCCCCAACTATTGGCCAACGTATTCCGTCCAAATATCTTTCAAGCCAAGAGCGCAGGTGAGCAGCTATGCTCTCTGCAAGCTGCTCCAGCAAGAAGTTCTCTGACTGTCAAACAAGCCACAGCTCACTGCCTCAAAAGGCAGGCTGCGTCTGCTCGCATAAATTCCCTTGGAGAGACTGTTTTAAAAACGCAGGAAAACAAAGGAAGAGAGAGTTTCATGTTGTGAGGGGAATTTCGTGTCCTTCATTAACTCGCAGGAAGGGCACTTGAGGCTTCCTCTTTAGGACTACAAAGCCTCCACATTCTACAGAAGCAAAAGAAACGTACAAGGATGAAAAAGTTGTCTTAATATTAAAATCAGGATTATTTCAAACAAGCCTCAACATACCTCACTTCAAGCACCGCCACAGTTACCTGAGGGTAGACACTGCCATGAAAATATAATTATTTCACTTGGGTAGTTTATCTAGTGAAACTATAGTACTCAGTAGGCAGTGAGGACACTCCTTGATGAGATCTGTCTTAACTACTACCAAGAAGAGACTCAAACTTCAGAGCAATTACAGGCACCAATTATGTGGAATTCAATCTAGCTTCAGGACTTTCAGCAGGGTCTCGGTGATTTTGCTTTGCCATTTGAAGGGCTGAGCACTGCAGTACAACATCACCCCAACAGTTCAAGTCTCTTCAAGAGACACTAGTAGATGTTTTGACAGACTTTACTACAGATCAGCAGTCTGCAGGACTAGGAATCTGGCAGCCCTGTAAATGCTAACACTTTCCATTACCAGTTCTTTCATTTTCTCTTAGGCTTTCCTAAACTTCAAACATTTGGACCAGTATTTTTCATGTAGTACATGTGCCTCATACCTCACTTTATCATTATCAATATTTTGTACAGAACTTCCCTATCCTGTTGTTACCAGGAATGTCACCAAGAAAACAATGTTTGCCAGAATTCAAGTTTGGGAAATCCAAACCTTGAAAAAAATTAGCTCCCTTTGCTTTGGGGCAGAATTTCTAAAGGCCCTCTACGCTATCAAATTTTCCTTCCAAAACGTACCAGAAATTGTCTCCTAGGAAAAAAAAAAATCCACCCAATTAAGACCCTTTGGCTTCGTTTTGTTCACTTCTTCTTTAAACTAGTCTATACACATCCTTAGGACAGACAAAGCACGTCACAGATTCACAGAGGAGTCCACTTGCAAAGCACAGAGCAGAATGCTTCCTGGAGGTCTCAACACAGTTTGGAGACCAACGCCAAAAGAGGGAGCCTCCAAGAGAAAGCAACTGCCCAATTCAAATGCCATGAAACAAAAGCTAGATCCAGAACTGAGGAGCTGGGAGAAGAAGAATGACATCACCAAGGCTGTTTCACTTAATTTTAGGAAACTGCTGTCTCCTTTTACATCCCCAGAGGGACACGCATCCCATCCACCACAGGTCATCCTCTGCAGAGGCTTCTGTTGTTGACTATAAAAGGAAGCCTCCATAACTAATTTCAGCTGGGGTCTAGAAGACGAGCTGAGAGCAAGGGAAGGGAAGGATAGCGTTACAAAGAACTGCAGCCTTTGGAAATCCCAATCCTCCTTAACCACGCTCAGCTCAAAGTTGCACCCTCCCTTGCCCACCAGTTTTTGAGCCTATCACCCCCTTCACTGTAACAAACTGAATCCTCTGAAGACTAAAGCAATGCATTTTTTTGCTGGGGTAGTTCTCTGCTGCTTCAGAATCCTCACCAGCACCAGAGCTGGGCTACAGCAAGTAGCAGGAACAGACAGAAAAACACCTTTCTCTTTGAGCAGAGGTGGCACTGACTTACTTGTCCCAGAGACCTCAGAAATCAGGGCTAGACTGCTGATACTAGACTAGGAGTGACAGGAGAGAGGAAACAGCAAGGCAAATCACTTCTGAGAACGTGCAGAAAGGAAGATCGGGACTCAAAACCCAAGTGTGAAAACAAAGCCAACAAGAAAGGGAGGAATGGGAGAGGAGAAACAGAAACAGTTGTCAAGAGCTTGGTGTAGAAGCCAAGTTATGTCATCCCTCTGCTATCAACAAATACTTGGAAAACGCAGCAGTTGAGAACGTGCCTGCCTCCTCCCCGCTCGGCACAAAGAACAACCGTGAGCTTACCGCCACTAGCAGATACACTGACAGTTCGGGTGCAGAGGCTGAGCAGGAGAGACAGCAGTTCTGCTCCCACATGTCAGCATGCTGCCACAGGGAGCTTTCCCCCCCACCTCCTGTTTTAAATCTAGGATCACCTAAAGATGATCTGCATATTCAATGTGCAATAATCAACTATTACCATTTCCCTCAACATCTCTGTCCCCATTCAGTACTTGGAGCAAGGTTGCTCAAAGGATCAATCAGGAAGCCTTAAAAAAAAAGGATTTGCCTGCAAGGGCATTCTCCCAGGCCCCAAATCTCTCCCATATAGGACATCCTCCTACCTACCACATTCTATACATTACTCGGACAAATCTTTTCACTTGCCTGGATAAAAAGCAACTTCAGAAAATGGGTCCCAGCTTCCAATTTAGCTCCAAAATGAACTGAGTTTGCAAGACAAGGAGGCTGATGCAGTGGTGGGCAGTGCTAAACTAGTACTGCCACTGAGCCAGAAGCTCACAAAACCTACTCCTTTAGATGGCCACGTCATTTACTGGAGAAATCAGAAGGCGCGGTAAGAAGCCAGCAAGCAAACCGTGTGTCTCAGTGAAGCCAGCTGACAGCTACAGCAGAGAAATTAATTCCCTCTATCAGCCACAACATTGCTACATTACTACAAAAAAAGTAATCGCATTTCATTTGAGCTGATCTGTTGCTTGTCCCCTCAGCTGCTCAGAGACCAAGGCTTTGAGTTAAACAAGTCTAAATGAACCTGAGGCAGCACTGCAACTATCCCCCCACTTTGTGCCAGCCCCAGCTCCCCCCTGGCCACCACAGTGAGCCAATTCAGTGGGAAAGAGAGCAGGTTAGTAGGGTTAATTCTACCAGCCCATCTCCTTGCACTACCTCACCTCAGAGTCTGCCAAGCACCCATGCTCGAAGAGGGAAGGGCAAGGAATATGCAAGCAATAGCATGAGCCGCTGCTGCTGCACTGCCGTAAGGGGTTTAAGCTACCCTAGGGCCACAGCCTGGCTTCAGTCTGCCCTGCAGCATGTTTAGCACTCACAGCTGCAACTGAGGTCCATGAGAACGGTGTCAAGCTGCGGACACTTCAGCCTGCGGCTCAAGCACTGTGAAATAGGGACAATACCACTCCTTCGTAAACCGTCTTAAAACCAAACCAAAAAAACTTTGTAAGTATCTGACGCTATTGTGGAAAGCACCACAGAATGTGTGTGCAGAAGCTATTAATTCTGCCTCCAAACTACGACTTAAATCATATCCAAGAAAAGCCTAAGACTGTCCAGTGAACAAAGGAAGAGCACTGAACAGCGTTGCAGCTGAAAAGAGGCAAGGTTCCTACAGACAACCAACAATTACCTATCATCACAACACACATACGGGGTGGGGGGGCGAGCAATAAAACTCTTTGGTTTCAGCGTAACAATTTTTTCTTTGGTCAAAGCCTTAGTAGCATCCACAACAAAAATAGATTTGAGGAAAGCATGGTGCGCCAGAGTTAGTCTACAGTTGTTCTGGTCCTCAAATGCTTTTAATACAAAGCTAAGTACCCCACTTACCTACTGATCAGCTAAACTAATAGAAAAACTGATTTATTTACATCTGTGCAAACAAGCCCAAATTACATGCTCTTGAATGCATTAACTGGGAAAAACAAACTGCAGCATTTTATGTTACAATATTCTGTCATTTCTATCTCAAAGTGTACTTCCCTGAGATCTGAGATTTTTGGACTGTTCTCAAAGCAGATTGACATTTTCTTCTGCATTTGCTGACAACAGCTATAAATAAAATTACAATCAATCACTTAATTCTGAATGATATACTGACATTTGAAAATTAGATACTTCTAGCAAGCAATATTAACAAAAAATTAAGAGATAAGCCATCTTAATAAGCAAGTACAGGCAGGAAAGAAATCAACAAGCTGACAGGCATCTTCGAAACTGCAGAGCCCTCCAAGCCAACTAATTAACTTAGGCCATAAATAATACCTAGATGCGGTCAATTTAACTATCAGCAGTTTACAATATCAAAGTCAGCTAATTACAACAACTTTGTATCTTAACAATGAAGAATTGCTCTTTCAGTTTAACTGCCAAGTACAGAAAATACTTTAGCTGTATTTATACATGAAAGTGATCTTTTGCAAAATGTTCATGTGACACCAGGGTGAAGAACTAGCCCCAGGCAAAGGGTGTATTTTCTTGTAAGAAAATGCATTTTCTTGTAATTTACTTTATGCTGCTCATAAGCCTGCAGAGTGGATGGATTTAAAAGGCCTATTCAAATAATGATTAGATTAGTATAGATTAACATCCTGTTCCATATTTGTAGTTCAACCACTTTGCTAAATATTGGGCATCAATCTCTAGGAAGAAAAAGTGGGAGATTACCCTATCTCCCCATACTTAAATGCTTTAACGTACATGAGAACAAAGAACTTGATCAAGTGGCAGAAAATTATGAACTATGTCATGATTTCTACACTGAGGCTGCTTTTAGACAAAACATGGTAATCAGTTAAAGTATACATTTTGAAGGTACTCTTATGTAGCTAATAAACATACAGAACATGCAAGAAAAAAATGTGTCGACGTTTGGCACGGAAAACCAGTTAATTTAACAAATAAGAAGCATTTGTGCCTGCTGATTTAAAACAAACTGCTTCTAGGCACTTTCTGCTAACAAACAGCAGAATTAGGAACTGTCTTTTTCTTAAACCTCATTTTTATTCATTAATTAAGTGAACAAGGTGGGGGGGGGTGATAAATTCCACCCCCTCTCCCAGTCTCTTTGCTTTGTACTGACTGAATGAACTCAAAACATTTGAAGAATAGACTGATCCAGCTGAAAAGTAAGTAAAGGTCTATTTATCTTAGGTTGGGTTGCTGCTGCCAAAAGAGGAGGTCCCAGTCCCCTCCCTTCTCCCCTGTGTCCTTTGTGCCACAGTCACTCAACTGATCCACTCTGATCCAGTTCAGGGGGTCAGTTCCACTGGAAGAAAGAAAAAAAAAAATCTAAGCCACCAGAGACTGGCAGGGAAGCAACGAACAGTTCACTGGCAATCTGGCAATTCATCTAAAAATAAAGCAAGGGGTGTTTCTGCTTGTATTTCATTAGAAATAAACATAAACCAGCATAAACTTATCTAGAAGAAGTAAAAATAATAGTCGGGCAGCACATGTTTGACTTTCCTTACAACTCTGGCAGCAAGCACTGACCTGGTGGATACCTGGCTAGGGGTGTTTCCGTGGCAGCTCACACTGATCTAAACCAGGGTGCTGCCACAGCCCAACACTCCCTCCTGCTCCCTGACCAACCAAACCAACCCCCCGCCCCTTACACAGACAGACACTTGAGCAATTGCCCATCAATAGTGTTCTCAAAAAAACTTCTTCTGTTTGAAAATTGGAGCAGGATTTTAAATTCCATCCAGAAATCTGCTGAAATATGCAGTCCTGCTCCTAACAGCTGTTCCTATCTCCGCCCTTGCACCAACGCTGGCACTCCAACCCTGCACTGAGGCAACCTGGCTCGCCATCCCATCAGCAGCGGGCTTGGAGGAAGCAAAATTTTCTGTTGTTGATGGCGGAGTGGTTTTTCCTCCCTTCCCTTTTCCTTTTTTCCTTCCTTTTGAGAGGGTAGGGAGGGAAGCGGTTGGATTTTTGTGGATTTACTCAGCCAACTGGCACATATGAGAACCAGCACAAGATGAAACGGCCATGCCAGGGAGGGCAGGGGGGAGCGAAGGTGGGAGCAGACCTCTTAGCAACAGCCATCAGTTAAATTGGCTCCCTTTGTTACACGCAAATTCACCACCAGTTAACATTACAGTGAACCACCAATAATTCCACCATCAAATATTTTTGTGCTATTTCAATTCACCTTCTTTTTCCTGGCTTCAGAGGAAGCTGCCTAGTGCACAGCTACCTGCAAAGCTGCTCAGCACCCCTGGAAGCTCTGCTCCACCATGCTCAGTCACTGCCAGGCAGGTGGGCGAGAGGAAAGCATTTCAACCAGCACTCAACTGCCCTGGGACACCCAGAGTCCCTGTTCTTGAAATTTTTCAGAGGGGAACTTGATTTAAAAAAAAAAAAAATAAAAAAAAAAATAAAAGGAAGCGTTAGTGCTTTCAGCACAGAGACCAGAGTCCTATTAAGACAAATCTCAGCACATTTAAGTCACCCTAAAAACTGAGGACTACTTAATTTGTTCCAATACTGCAAATGCCATTAAAATAAAAATACCCCTCACACGCCCTCCTTCCATTCATCTGCTGAGCGATCTGCATGAAGGCATCAAACCACTTAAGGCCCCTTTTTGGAGAGATTGGGAAAAAAAAGGGAGGGATAATTTAATTAAAGCTAGGGCAATGGTTTGTTCTTCAGCAGTACCAGCCTAAGAGGACAAAAGCTACTGCTTTTGCTGGCACTTCCAGTAAATACTCCCCTAAAATCATCATACAAAACAGCCTAGGGGTTCTTATGAAGCAAGAGTGGATGGACATCGCAGGGAGAAGACTTGATCAGGCAGGAATTTCACAAGATGTTTAACAAGTATACATCTGGAAAAAACTATTAAGCATGTCATCACCACATTCTCACCAACCACCACTAGTCCTCCCTCTGATAACCACTCTCATGCCCTCCTCCTTAAGGAAAACAAGTCAGGGGTAGGGGATAGAAAATAAGACAGTGGTAGGCAGGGGAAATAAAAATTTTCTAAAAATATATATTAAAAATCACTTTGCACAACCAGGAGAGGATCTGTGAAGGTGTCCTTCACAAACAGGAAGTATACCAGCCAGTAACGGCACATATTTGTTGTTGGGGTTCCCACACACACACCTCTATTTTTTCCTTTACTATTTTACCACCTAAGGCAGTTGCACTACTACACTCTACCGTTCATAGGGCTGGTGCAGCAAGTAGCATTGAGGATTTGTATTGGAGCAGGGGCTTGGCTCCGTTTTTAATGTTTTGTTTCTAAATCAGACTCAAAAGCCACTGCTGCTTAATAGTTTCTAAACACTTCACTCAAAGAAGGGCAGCCAACTGGATGACAAAATAGAGCAACACTCTACACTGCGCAAAATACACAACAGTCAGAAAACTGGAAGAAGTCTTTTGACTTCAGCTGAAGCCTAGGGGAAAGAAGGATCAGTCAGGATTTCATCTGCTAAATGTAAGCCTCTAGCCCCGGCCCCTGAGGAAGCACAGGATACCCCGAGAAGACCTCACCCCTCCCCGCCGGCCCCACAGGCGAAGAGGGCAGCTGCCGTGCCGCCCAGACAGGCGCTCCGCGCTCCCCGGAACCACGGCTGCCGGCGGGGCAGAGCCGCCTCAGGACAGCAGGCGGGCAGAGCACCCCGCACCAGAAGGGATACCCCGCTTCTTTCCAAGCCACCCGCGCTCAGGCCCGCGTATCTGCGTTGGCCCACAAGATGGCACTGACAGAAAGGCTTTGCTCCCTCTTTTTCCCTCTCTCCCTCTGACACCAGGCTCACCGCTGGCCCCGGACTGATGGAGAGAAGGACTGCCACCTACTGAAACACCACAGCATCTTCCCCCACAGCTGAGTTTCCCTCCTCACCTGCCCTCAAGCTACCCGACCAGCTAGATCCTGCTGGCTTCATCGGACAGGGAGGCGACGGACGGAGGCAACACAGCTGAGGACAGCTTATTTTCAGTAACAAGAGCCCGAGGGTTTCAGCACTGCAATTTTCTGCTACCTAGAAATTTTCAGTATTTCCTGAAAAACGTAAAGACCTGGAAAAAGCTAGCAGCGTCAAAAAACCATGACGCTTCCCACACAGGCAGACTCCAGCTCTCAGTAATACAGACAGGATCAGCCCAGCATCTGATGAAACATTTGAACACAGTTAACTACAGTGAAAAAGAGGGTGCAAGCTGAAACACGCGAGAGCTAGAGCTATCTGAATATTCAGCTGAACATAGTAAGATAAGATTAACTCCCCTTAAGGAAAAGGAAAAATCACCATATTCTAATATGACTTTTCCTTTCAGTTAGAGGAAGTGAGCAAGGCACTTTTCTCCTCTCATCAACACAATCTTGCAAAATCAAGCCTGTGAAACCCCCCCTCCACAGCAGAGTGCATATCACCTTTCCCACACACGCCAAGATATTTACATGCAAGCAGAAGTCAGGAACAGTTGCAAAGCTGGAAGCATTTAAGAAATCAGAGCAAGTCAGAGACGACCGAGATTTGATATTGCATCATTTTCACGTAACGAAGTGATTTACGTTGACTCTTAAGTCCCAAGTAAAAATGAAGAGAACATTCTGCCGAGATCACAGTAAACAAAAGCAGCAGCCTGTTTTGTGGAGCTGGACTCTCTTCTGCATATCGTCATCTCAGGTGATCTTCAAAGCAACTGTTCTCCTAGAATTCCTCCCTTGCCAAAGAGATCCAACACAGCCATTGTCACAAGAGGAGAAAGTTTTCCAAGTTCCTGCGGAGACCGAGCACTGCCATCTCCTATATTGCAGGATGCACTGCAGCTATGAGGACCTTATTAGTCCAAAAGCATATGCTAAAATCATACAATGCTACATCATTAGATCTGCAGGTACTCAAGTTCTCTTCCCACAGAATACCACCACCTGTAACACATTCTGTAGAGAGGTAGATCTTTTGTTCTCTCTCTGTCACACACAGGCTTGGGAAATTCAGCTGACACCTAACAACAAGGTAGCTACGTCCAGTGTACACAATCGTAGTTATAGAGTGCAAGCTTTATCTACATTTCTATTTTCAGTATGTTTGCCAGCTAAAAAAATATCTTAGATGTCTTCAAAACTATTCAAGAGAAATGTGTGTGGGGAGGGAATCCAAGACTTCTGAAGCCCAGCTTCACAAATCATTCATAAAAACCACAACAGCAACTAACGTGACCATAGCCATCCTCTGCGAAGGAAAAAGGCAGGCAGGCCCTGACGTGTACACAGACCTGCCTTCTGAAACACACTTCACTGCTCAGCACTCGCCTCACAGCAGGTGCAGTGCTGCCCGGATGCCATCGCCATTCCCCTCTCTCACCACCCAACCTGCCGTACCTGCTGTCGCTCTCTTGCTGGGAAGGACGGAGCAGCTCACCTGCTCTCCTCCCAAGAACTGTCTTCACACCTGGCATCCCCACCACCCCTGCACAGCTTGCTCCTTGCTCAGGGCGAATCAGAAGTCTCTCCCACAGCTCTCGCCCTTCAGAAAGCCAGCAGATGAGCCCTTCCTCACTGTGCTTCACACCAAAGAGCTGGAGGGCAGGAGAGGGCTAAAGAAACTAGAGAGCAAGAACTCCTCTGACAAGTCAGGAGAACAGCGTAAGTCAGCAAGCAGCTTCTTCTCCCTTTTTTCCCCTCAGGGACTCGGAAGCTCTGCCCAAAATGCTCCTCCCCTCCAGCCCTCTCTACCCACCCTTCACTCCCAATTTTCCTACTTTCCATGCTTTCCCTCGTGTGATTAACTCTTCTTCTATCAAAGAAGCACTGAAACACTTTTGTGAAAACAGCTTGCTATATTTGAGCGTGAGTACAATGCTGAAATCATCTCTGCATTCTAGATTAATAGTGCAATACATTTTAATTACTAGATGAAGGTTCATTTTATTCTTAAGATCCAAATGAACGCCACAAATGAAGGAGTTACACAGAAGCCTCTCCCAAACCACAGAGCAACTTGTTTGCAAAACCACTCTAACAGACCTATACTAGATAATATTTACAGCAAAGTACAGTGCGTCACTGCAACTTGCCTTGTACATGCTGACCTCTGAAACATGACTGAAACGTTTTGGATGTATTTTGACACGCCAGACTCACCCCCACGTATGGCCTACGCTGTGAAGACAAATGGATCTGCACCTGTGGCAGACCCATCGTGCCAGAGAGACTCTACATGCACACTCACTTGTATTTTTGCGTTCAAAGTATGATGCCAGCGTGCACTACAAAAGAATTGGCAGGAATTAAAATCTTTATGGTCCAATTCAAAATTTCTGAATTATTTTTCACTTGGGAAATATTGAATATAGCCCTTAAGTAGCCAAAAAAATACTAGCACATTCCTCAACCATGTTTGTTACAGTACTCCTTAGAAAAGCACATGCTTTTAATCTACTTTTGTTATCTGCCAGCTTTTTTTATAAAGGCTTCTTAAAATTTTTCAGTATCAGGTGCTTTTGAACACGTACCCCAGTAAGGAGAAGCATTCTTCCTATTTAATGAAAGCCACTGGAGTTACTTTAGTCAAAAAGTGATAGCACCACAACTGGTGATGCAACAAGCTTGGCAGAACCACGAGAAATAAACCTTCCTTCTCTTCCCATGAGAATTTACATGAGCAGGGAACAGTGTGAGGATCTGAAACGCTACCGTGCATGTTTGTGTTTTAGACTGTGTTTTACTGGATAAAACTGTAACAGCTTCTGGTACTACAATTCCTCCCTGTCCAACACCGTATGTTCCTGCCTCTCTGTCACCTCCTCAGCTACTATGACACCACGCATGAACGGTATACGAGATAAGGAACTGGTATGACCTTAAAAAAAAAAAGACTATTTTTCCACCATTCTACTTGTAAGACACCCCTAAAATAGTATTCAAAGGCTTCTCCTCAATGGGAATACAAAAAAATTGGTAAACACATGAAACATGATCACAGTCCTAGACTACTTCTTTGTGCATCATAAGAATCCTTCATATAATAAAAAGAAGTCACTCTATAAAAGTAACGTAAATACTCAAGTAACAGCATCTTCCTGTCATAGAAAGGTTCCAAGATGTGCTACCATGGCCTTCCAATCATGCAAGTCAGGCTGCACTTCTCTATTGTATGTGATAGGCAAAACAGACCAAAAAGACACAACCTGAGAACAAACTGCATGAAACAATGCTTTTCAGAGTTGTCATATTAACACATGACAAAAAGGATAAAAATCAGGGGGACGGGACGGGACAGACGACACGACACAGTCATTTCTTGGAGGTCAGTATGTACAAGGTGAGTTGCAGTGACACACTGCACTTTGCTGTAAATATTATCTAGTATAGGTCTGTTAAGAGTAGTTTTGCAAACAATTAGAAATCGGGGGTAGGGGGGAAGGAATACAGTAGATGTATCTTTTGAAAAATCTACCAGTAATATCTCAGCCTCCAAATAAAACTTTCCAATGTGTGGTCTGTAAGCAAAGAATGGTAACTTTAAAACATAACAATTCTGGAAAACGCTTATGACAAAGAATCATGAAGGCCTTTGGCCACAGCATTTGGCAGCACACCTTCTGGGTTAGAAAGACATTCTGCTGGAATAAAACCACAAGCAAACCTAAAGAAAATATTGTTCTTGACAAAATAAAGATGATAGT
Source organism: Sagittarius serpentarius (assembly GCA_034782735.1). Classification (NCBI taxonomy): domain Eukaryota; kingdom Metazoa; phylum Chordata; class Aves; order Accipitriformes; family Sagittariidae; genus Sagittarius; species Sagittarius serpentarius. The sequence goes on along the minus strand of JAVKLA010000057.1, from coordinate 1,424,203 downwards.
CTGAAAAAGGGCTAAAAGGAGTAGGTGGGTGATTGAATTTCTGTATCATCATAAGATCGGCCTAAAGCTCTTCAGTACTATTATTCTAGTCATTCCTAATTTACTAACAAATGTCAGCTAAGTCCATCCATGCTAGCACCTTAGCTCTACGCATTCCTTATATAAATAGGTCTTCGAAAGCCAACTTACAGAGTACCTTTCCAAGGCCACAATGGTAGTAGGACTGCAGCCATAATGATCTAAAGAAGTATACAAGACTCAGAGAAAAGGAGCATCACCTAACAGATTAATTGCTATGGTAGGGGTGGGTGTGAGGGAAGAACACAGACATGCAAGCTTGCTCCCAAAAGATAAGCTGGTCTAACAGAATGACATTGGCACCCCTCACAAAGTTTTCCCCAAGGCTAGAGCTGTATTATAGACATTTATGGACATTTGTGTATCTTGATTAAATCTCAAGAGCTATGAATTATATTTCCCAAATTTGCATGCACTGTTCTGAACCTTAAGGGCAACCTTCTTGTACAAGAGATTTAATAATAAATAAACACAGGATCTTTTTAGACTGCGTAAGATTGCCAGGTTTGCTTTATTTCTTCTTTGGTTAGTTTACTGTAGAAAAAAAAATCCTGGTTTTGGCATTGCTGCCTCTGTAATGAAATGACCATCCTGAACCCCAGAGGCAAGCAGGTCTCTTGGCAGGTACGGAAAAGGTTCTCACATGGGTGGCTTGTCTATCTTTTTCCATTAGCCAGTTGCCATCTTTCCCATCAGTATAAAAGTCAGAAATATAAAACATTTTTGAGCTCAAGAAACCTGTTAACATTAGATACTTGCAGATAAGCAGGCATTAATCTTTTATTTGATGAAAGCCAGCAGAAAAATGCTGCAAGACACTACTCATGGAATTTGATCACCTAGAGCTCGGTGTTGTTCACAGGATGTATCGGGCATTCTGCCCTTTAAACAACAGACACGAACAGGGTTTTCTATTAACTTATTTTTGCTTATTATTCTACATTTAACTGCTCCCCAAACAATCTTCTCTGCTGTTGAACTATACAGTGATTTCTCCAGGGCCTCTTTTTGGCCCTGCAAGCTGTCAAGCAGTTCTGGTCAAAGAATGAGGGAAGACTGCATTTCAGTCAGGAAGCTGAAACTCCTTTGAAAGAGAACAAAACTGGAGTAACACGACACAGGTGCAAGAAAATCATTACAGTAAAACTTATTAGGGCTCAGACAGGAACAAGTGCTCTGCGACCATCACCTTCTCATTTTTTTCTTTTGCCAGACTTCTGTGGAAGGTACTACATACCTGCAGTGAGTTCCATCTCAACTATACATATCCACCCGTATTCTTCTAGAACAGAGTCCATCACATACAACAGCTGTCTAGGACCCTGCTTTGAAAAGCAGGTCACGCTTCTCAGGAGGGAGTACAGTTAGATGTCTTCCCACCCAAAGACAAAACTGTGGGGGAAAACAGCCTTTAAAGCAAAAATAGCCAGAGCAGCATACAGCAAATACGCTCTGCTTAAGGAAAGAGCACACAGTAAATTGTGAACTGACAATGTAGGCAGTTATTCTGCAGTCCCTTCTATCTACACGGACATTCGTCACAGGCAGTGAAGCTTCAAAGTAGAATAAACTACTCGAGGCTACAATTATTCTAAGCAAACACTAACAGTTTCCAGAAGGGAAAAAAACCATGGAGTTGCAAATTCAGTCCCTGGTTGAGGTCTTAGGAACATTTTTTCATTACTAGGTCTCAGCTCTTTGTATCTGCATACAAAAAAACCGTATTAAAAAAATAATTAAAGAAATAATACTTGCAGAACATTCTTCTGGTTATTTCTTGAAACGTGCTCTGCTTTACCAGCCCAGATTTCACCTTACAAAGGATTGCTGCAAGTTCCAGATTAAGTACTCTTTTTGCTCTGGAACACTTAAACATCAAAAAATACTGGGGAGTGTGGAAGGGAGCCGCTAGTTTCCTTTGAGGAATAGCAATCTTTCTCATAAGAATTTGAAATATCCTTTCTGAATATCCTATTATCTTTCTAACAGCCCAAACTTACTGGGAAGTAAGAGGAAAAAGATAAGAACAGCTTTCAGACACCAGAGCATTTCTGGACCAACAAAGTTTCTTACCTCCACCCCTTATTTTTAGGGCAGGAAAAAAACAGTCATCCTGTCCTCTAATAAAAGGATGCCACAGAGGAAAGCATCCCAAAGAACCCATCTACCACTGTGCAACTTTCTATTAACCACAGCAGTTTACCAAATCCTCAAACATACCATAACAAAGTCTCCAAAGCTGGAACCATACAGAGCTCCAGAGCAAGGCAAGGAGCTCTGACACAGTTTTGTAAAAACACAATACTACTACTACTTCCAAGGTTAGTTCAGATCTGGGAACAAAAAGTGCTTGTGCAATGCCGAACCCAGGCTAACCAAACCAGTACCGTGTTTTTACCACACTCACAAAGTTACACACAGAGAAATCACCTGATCCAACTACATATAACTCAGATGCAATGTCAGGCTCGAGTGCACCCTTCGTAGAGCCATGCAAAACTCCACATTGTGGAATACTTGTTCGGAAAAGCACTACATTAGTGCGCAGAACAAGGTCACATCTCCCCACACCACTCTAGAGCTTCCTCTGATACCTGTATTATCTGAATGTTTCTACTGTTTAAGGTATCACATACACATCCACCACTTTGTCAAATATTGGTACTCACCATTAACTCTTCATTAGCTAATCTGCCCTCTCCGAAAATACCCCCTTCACCACTTCCAGAGATGCTCTTCACACTCTTCACTGAGTGCAATCTTTAAACCTGATCGCAACTAAGGAAGCATTACACAGACGTTGCACAGAGGAGCTATGGCATCTCCCCAGTTCCCACAGTGAGGAAGGCAGAGATCCACAAGGGCTGACTCACAAGGTGTTCAAGGAGACAGGAGAAAGAGCCCAGGATTAGCGGACGGCTGAGATGCCCCTGCCAGCTACTCACTGGTTGAATCCAGGTTGCTATTGCTCTCGTCTTTGGCCACAGCTAGGGGGCTGGAAAAATTAATGAGAAAACAACAGGGAACGGCCAACATACAAGCCGTAAATACACACACAAGAGGCTCCATAAGCCCAAGCATTTGAGCTCCTTCCTGCCAGGCTCTCAACTCCTCTGGTAGCTTGGGAGTAACTCCTGTTCCAACATGCTGAGCTGGAAGCTACTGCAGCCAGTTACCTCCACGTAAGAAAGGAGTTTCCGGCAATCTTGCTGAGAAGCCCCCGAGGCCAGGTTAACAATTTGCCTATGCCCAAAGATATTCAGGCTCTGAAAGTAAGACCAAAATTCTCTTTTTTCTTTTAATCATTTTTCTTCACTTTCTTGTCACTCAGAGGAAAAGAGCTGACAAAAGCTTTCTGCAATTACAAAAGAGACCAAACTGCAACACTGTGACTATTCCCCGCTTGTCACAACTGAAAAAATTGAAGCTAAGTGACAGACCGGGGAGGGGGGGCGGATATTAATGGTGTTTTTTCCCCCCCTTTTGCTTTAACATTTGCATTACTCAATATATTTCTGAATTGAGATTTGAAGTGCCTCCCTCCCCAATTCCCTCTAGCTCGTGCATGTCTACTACTTGACTTTTCAATCAGCTCTCACACATGAATGTTCAAAACATGAAAAACTTAATGCAGCTCTAGAAAAGACAAATGGGAAGACAGCTGCTTTAAGGCAAAACAGAATGCTTGAGATAATGCAGAGTTCACCTCAGAACCTGGTTTCTGAACATTTTAGAACTTAATTTGTTTTTTGTCTCTCAACAAATCCTAGAAGATTCTCTATTTATTTGGCAGGGGAAGAGAAAGGCAGGTAAGAATGTAAGGTCTTATTTCACAAGGAATAGCGCTAAAAGCCGTCTTAATTTCCACCTTCCCCATGACAGAACCCAAGATTAAATGCAAGTCCTGTAACTATCATTAATTTCACTAATGATACTTCATGGTTTAGAGGCCTTGGTAAAGCAACCAGAGTCTTTTTAATGCTATTCTGTAACTGCCTGGCAAAACTACAGGCAGGACCAGAGGTACTGTAAGAACCTGAGAACTAATTAAGGCAACACTTGACTAATTTAAATTCAGAAGCACTAGAAACCATTTTTTCCACCCAAAAAATGCCTCCAAGAGCTGAAATTACAATACCCCTCACTTTCCAATGCAGAGAAGTTGTAACCTGTTTTTAATCACATCAGTTTCTTCCCACGCACACCCATCAAGTAAACTCGACAGCAGCATGTACTTGCTATAGCTAAATATACTGGTAATATATGACTACCTAATTGCAACCCTGTGAATGCATGTTTGGAAAAGATGGCAGTTTGCTTGGCTTTTACGTAACAAATTTAAACGGAAGAAACCGCACCTACCATTTTCTTTAATTAGTATTTCATTTGGCTGTTATCAACTTAGTTTCCATAAGCCAGCTCCGGCACATGAGCATCAGTTTCACGAATAAATCAGATACAGTTTATACGTTTATCACCAAGAACCCACTGAACAGAAAAGCACAGGTTTTATCTGCAGTGGAGCCGGACAAACACCCCCTCCCCTCCCCTCCCCGGCTGGGTCTCCCCGCTTTCCACTGAGGGAGGGACGGGGCGCAGCCTCCCCAGCGCTCCTTAAGGAGGGGCGAGGCCCCTCCGTGCCCCTTCCACCCGGTACAGCACATTTCACACTCGGCCTCCCCTCAGTCAAACCATCCCGCGGCCATGGAGGCCCGGCCGGGGCGCAGCCGCCACCGAGACCCATCGGGCAGCGGAGAAACCGCCGAGGCAGCCCCAGGCGGGCAGCGCCCGTTCCCCTTCCCCCCCCCGCCGCTGCCGCCGCCGCCCCCCGGGCCCGCAGCCAGGGGAGGGGCGGCCGCCACCATCTTGTCAGCCGCCCGCCACCGGCCGCCCCCGCGTCCCCGGGCACAAAGGGAGGGCAGCGCCGCCGCCCGCAGCACCGGGAGAGCAGAGGCAGGCAGAGAAACCCCCGACCACCACCAACCCCCCGACCACCACCCCGGAGATCGAGCCGGGCACCCCCCGCCCGGCGCTGCCCGCCCCCGCCCCGACTCACCTCCAGGCGGAGGGAGGCTCCGCAGCCCCGCAGGAACTCGCGGATGTTGCTCAGGCACTCGCCCTCCGTCCGCGGCTCCGGGTACACCTGCAAGAGAAGAGGCGGCCGGCTCAGCGCGGGGACGGGACCGGACCGGCGGCCCCCGCCCCGCCGCTCCCCTCCCCTCACCTCCCGCTCCCTCCGCAGGCGGCGGCGGCGGCGCCGATCGCTGCCAGTGAAGGGGTTGAACCGGGAAGTAAACACGGAGGACAGGAAATGGCGTGCGAGGGCAGGGGGCGGCGGGCAGCAGCGCGGGCAGGGGT
>JAVKLA010000057.1:1384890-1402725 GCA_034782735.1 Sagittarius serpentarius | reverse complement strand
GGCCCCCCCCCCCCGGGCCCCCCCCCCCCGTCAGCTCCCAGCCCGGCTGTCTAGGGCACGGGTGGGAAGGCGGGGTAAGGAGCGGGCCGGGCTGGGCCGGCCAACCTGGCCGAGGGCGGGGGAGCCGCTCCTCTGCCCTCCCCTCTGGCAAAGCCCTCTCCTCGAGGCCTCGCTCGGACGGGACCCGCCGTGCTGCGGGCAGACCCGGCCTGGGCTCCCCGGGGCCCCTCTGTAGCCATCGGCCTCCCTGACGGGGCACGCGGGCTGGCGAGGCCGGGCCGCCACGGCCCCCTCGAGGGGCAAAACCGCCTTCAGGGCAGCGTCAGAGGGGGCGTTGAACAACCCTGAACTCATCTCCCTGGTTCTGCTTCCAGCCCGGCTCGCCGCCTCCGCCGTCACCGCCGCCCGAGCCGCAGCTCCGGCGGGTTCTTCTCCTGGTCCAGAGTCCCCCCCCCGGGACAGCGGGCCAGCCCACGCGCCCCCCAGAAAGACCGAAGTGCCTGTGGGTTTGAGACGAGAGAAGCCAACTCCAACACTCAACCTCCTTCTAATCCGCCATAGAAACGGGTTTTCTTAAACTCTGACACCTGAGGAGTGCCATCACTTCCAAAATTCGTTAGCATTAACCATTTGAAACTTTGTCTTTCCTTTTGCCGCTTCCATATGTGTTTTGAGCAACAGCTGCCCACCCGATAGCTCCTTAGCTATGGAGAACACAAACGTGGCTAGTTTTTGCCATCGGAAAGCCGTGCGGATGGCCCACCTGGAGCCCTTTGAGAGAAGCTTGCCACAGGTGGGGGAACCATTTCCAAACCTTCCGAGGAAAGATGTGAAAGTGCCCGAAAAATTTAGGAGCGTGCCACTCCATTCCTGGCTTCCTTCCCTGTCAGGCTTTCCCTGGCGAACCACCCGAACTCTCGGCGCTGCTCCCTTGTTTGATCCTTTCCTCCTGCGTGCCCAGTACTGTCCATTTATACCGCACGCTCGTAGGACGGGCAGGTATTTTGCATCTGCGCCGTCCAGCAAGTGGAACCCATGCCGTGGTGGGGTAAGGCAAACAGTGAACCGTACAAGTATTGCCAGTCCGCGCTCCTCCCGCGTTTCACAATTAAAGCTGTTCTGATTCTCTTCTGTCCTGACTTTAGTCCCACTTCTGCTTCTAAATCATGAACTGAAGACACCTTTATTTAAGCACCCATTTTGATAATGTCTAAGCAATCGAAACTTTCTGAAGGCACCAAGGGGCATGATTTTAACCACCTTTTCCTGCAAAACATTTCAAATACATGCAAAGCTGAAAAAGTCATTTTGGTAGTGACTCTCGTAAATAAGGGATAGATACAGAGCACGTACGTAGGTTCAGGTAACTTTCAGGTCTTAAATCTCTTTACGCAAGCAAAGAGATTTTTATATTTTGACTTTTTTTTGTTTGTTTAATTGTATCTGGACTCTTTTTTGAACAAAAGAGAAGTACTCTATGAAATACGTCAGCCAGCTTTGGCAGAGATCCAGTAGATTTAACAGCGCATCATTTTCCCTAACTAAAGATTAAGCAGTTGACAATTTATTTGGCCTTTTCCAAGCTTTTGTCATATTCTTACAAGAAGTTACTAAGGAAACCAGGTAGGCATGAGGTAGAAGGTAAATTTCTGCCACGGATTAGCAAGTGGTTGAAAGACAAAGCAGCAGGAATAAATTGCCAGTTTTCAATTTTGATCAAAAGGTTACCAGTGGAGATACCTCCTCTGTTCCGCGCTACCAATTAACCGAAAGTCACCAAAAGGCAATTGTACTTCTGCGGGTGTTATTTAGTCTTTCAGCCTGAGCAACAGGTTCTAGAGGAGGGAAAGCAGGAGAGGAAGGAAATAGCAGGGAGAGAAAGCTGCTGCTTCATTTTCGACTCTCATTTGCCACTTTTCATTTTCAGCTGTTAATACCTCCTCTGCCTGCCCCCGGCAGCAGCAATGAGATGCTTTGGCCGGATACACGACTCTCTGCTTTCCCCGTGCCAAACCAAGGTCAGGATTTCAATGGGGAGGAGACTAATTAAATATCGGTCCGGCTTGAACAGAAATTGCCTTGACAGTCTGTAATTAGCTATATAGGGGTCATACTGGATCAATCGCTGTGCTGGGATTCCCGTGCTATACGTAATTATCTCTGTAGTTTTAGCCTAGGGAGGTTTACATCCCTCTGAGTAAAAACCTCGCCCCGACAGAGCAACACTTCTGTATTAAACTCAGAGATCTATCTCCATGCCTAGTTAAACCTACCTCTCAAAAGTATCTTGAGGCTTGTTAGGGGAGCGAGTCTTTTGCAGTTACTGAAACCAGCTATCGTGAGTTCAGTACCACCAGCTCTCTTTGCTGTGGAACGACTGACTACCTGTCCGCTGAAGGTGTCAGCTAAAATCTACGCGCCAAAGACGACGTTGGTGAACTCAGGAAGGCAGATCCATGAGCTGCGTGGTACTGGCAGAGGCGACAATGGAGAAAAAAACGCAGCAGAGAACCGATTACTTCATTATCTTCCAAGTTGCAAAGTATTTGAACAGGCAGATGGAAAATCTCTGGTCCTGAGAAGCCTGTCAATCAAGCATAAACGAATGAGTACCATACAGAGTGCAGCTAAAGCGCTGATGCAGAAACACAAATATGGGACCCTCGGAGCAGGTGTCTGACAAAGGGCGACAGCAGCGTGATGCTGGGGGCTGCGCTGCTTGGCTCCAGGGCGGCGCGGCGGGCGGCCGGGCCGGCTCCGGCCTCTCCAGCAGGCCGCACGGCATGCAGTGTGCTGGATGCAGGAATGTCCCAGCCAGTCCCAAAAAGAAAAAAAGCAAAGGAAAAGGTGCTTCTAAACCTCTTTCTTTCAGGGGGGCTGCAGGCACCTGTCGCACACTCTGGGGGAAAGCAGGCATAGAGTCATAGAATCATAGAATTGCCTAGATTGGGAAAGACCTGTAAGATCACCTAGTCCAATTGTTTAACCTAGCACTGACAAGTCCCCCACTAAACCACGTCCCTAAGCGCTACATCTACGCGACTTTTGAAAACGTCCAGGGATGGGGCCTCCACCACGGCCCTGGGCAACCCGTTCCGATGCCTAATGACCCTTTCAGTAAAGAAATTCTTCGTAATATCCAATGGCTAGGGCTTTTAGCTGGGAAAGGGATGCCCCAGAGCTCAGCTCCCTGATTTGTTTCCCCTGGACACGGATTTCAAATCGCTCAAGCCTCTAGCCCTCTTGCTCTACTATTTCCTGGGCAAGCACCTTTAGGGTCTATTCAAAAGCAGAAGTACTGTCACCACATCTTGATTTTAAGTCAGTGCAGCCTATTGACACTGTGCTCCGATTGAGCCCAGGGTCCGGGCTGCTCCCAGACCCTTAGCTATCTTAAGAGTCAAAATGTCTGTTAACATCTGCTTCATCTGACGGGGCAGCTAAGACAATTCTGCATGTTGTAATCTTTATTGCAGTCATTGGTGCCTTTGTAGCTTTTACCCTGGCTATGATCTTTAGATGGAAATATCCGCAGAGTCCTCTGGCAAGTCTGCGACAGCCCAAAAGGTAGCTCTGCTTCCGTGCGCCCCAGCGCATCAATTCAGCAGCTACGCTGCCTTTGTCTTCTATGGGCGGTTGAGGATAATGGCATTGATCCGCTACGTTCTTTATACCTTCAGAAACCAACAATAAGTGTCTCTGCTTTAGGCAAAGGTGAATATAAAAGGAAGGTCCTTGTCACGAAGGGCTTAGTCTAAATGACAGATGATAGAAGACGAAGGATAGACCTGAGAAAGGAAGAAATGAAGAAGGACAATAGGCAGCCTTGCAGTCACACATAGGCTCTCTCCACAGAAAGAAATCTATTTTAATTGCCATTTCTAAAGTTTTATTCACACCTAATGAGGACTGAGGAAGAAACGAAGGACAAGAATTGAATGGCTAGAAATCAAAATGGCTAAAATGATTGAAAATGTTTTGAATATAAACAAAAAAAAAATTCAGAATTTCTTTAACACGTGCATGCTGAATGAATAGCGCTTGCCAAATTTTGCCCTGTATTTTGTTAGCATGAGATGGAGTAAGTGCTTTTTTAACACTGCAGGCCGGGCGGAAGCAAATCCGTGGTTGCCCTGGGGAAGGTCTTGGGGGAGGGGAGCTGGCAGCGAGCTCCACCGTTTCGGGCCAGCCGCCGAGAAAGCTGGGTCCTGCAAGCTGAAATATCAGATGCAGATCCCCAGCTGTCACAGCTCCCTTGAAGTTGATGAATCTGTGTCATTTTTTAAATAGCGAGCTCTAAAACTTCTGCAAAGAGCTCTGATTACAGAGGACCGACATGACCACCCATAAAAAGGGCAAATTCGATGCTAGGATATATCTGATGAAGAATTTTGGGCAGAGTGTTAGAGAGTCATTAGTAAAACCTCATTTGGAGTATAGCACAGAGACTTGGACGCTTGTGTTCCAGAAAAATTAAATCACACTGAAACAGAGTCATTAGAAGACTGACAGTGATCTTATGGGAGCTTGGCTTGTTTGCCTGGCGAAACAAAGCTTTAGAAAGGGTACAGGAGGGCTGTCTATAAATACATCGGTGGTTAAATATCACAGATGGACAGGCAAGAAGCTATTTAAGCTGAAGGACAACGCTAGCACAAGAACAAATGGATATAAACAGGTCCTGAATAATTTTATGCTGGAAATCAGGAAAAGATATTTGATTCTTCTAGCCATAAAAATCTTCAGTGCTGATAAGAAATAGTGGGGCAAATAACCCAGCCGTTTTTAGAGGGGAGTATAATGAGTGGGTTAAAGTGATTATATGACTTGACTGCAGTAGCAGGGACTGGACTTCGCCCAGGCTCCCTTCCTCAGCGGACTTTGCGTTATGCCTACCAGAATCAAAGCGGGCCAAGCATTCATCATGACGGATAAGGTTTAGTGAGGGAAGTCAAATAAGCAGAACCACAGTCAAAGCCAATCTCTCACTCAGAGTGAATGCTAATGACACTCGTTCATTGCCGCATGGAAAATTCACTTAGTAAACTAGGTTAATGGAAGAAACATCCTTTTCTCTGAGATACAGGCCCATTGGGTTGGAAGCTACACATAGTGACCCTTGGACGTATTTTGTAGAGTCCTTTTCTATTCCTATTTTTCAATCCTATGGAAGTTTGCTACAGATCTGTGCCTCTCTTGTTTTTAAACACGCAGCCATTACCAGGGTGAAGTTGCGTCCTTCTACTGGTGTGAATAGCCTGTCCTCCACTTTACTCCAAAGTCCTTGGCAGCAGACAGACAGTTTTCTAGACGTTCCTGAAGTACGGCAGGACTGGAAGGGCAGCACATGGGATGAGAGAGGGGAAGAGAACGCAGAGATGCTAGAGGCTCTTGGTCAATGCATTCAGCAGGAGCAACAAAACATACAGCTCTCCCATCAGCATATTTATGACAACATTTCCACGCTTTGTTCAGGTAAAGAGGAAGAGGACTGAACAGGTAATTTGACAGGATTGGTTAGCTGGTGAGGTTTGCAGGAGGATTCGTATTCATCGTTGTACGAGTGGTCAACATACTGGGTACATTTGGTAAAACTATAAAACTGGATCGGTCCCCATTCTCATGAGAAATCGCTGTCTCCCCGCGGCACAGCAAGCGTTACCAGCTGCTGGGTCACCCTTGCTGGTTTTTGGGTGCGGGGGTTGCCCTCGCCGGTACTGACAGCCGGGCTTGCTCAGGGGAGGGTTTCGGGAACATGCTCCCTTTGGCACCCGGCCGGAGCCCCAGGCCGGCGCGCAGCAAGGCTCAGCGTAATGTCTGTCACCTCCATCGAGCTTTCAAGTGCTCTCTGGGCTATTTTTGCAGCAGACCACGTGAGCTGATGGAGCTTTTATTTTTAGCCCCACAGTACAATTTGTTGACTCTGTCTGTTTCCTATGCAGGAGGTACTGAAGAGCCAAGGCGATAGAAGCCTTTTAATGATCCGTCAATAAATGTTACAGTCAATAAATGTTAGTCAATAAATGTCACCATCTGCCTTACAGTTAGCATCTGCACCCTTCCAGTGCTCATGATCCCATATTTATATTATATCCATTTAGGCTGTAGACCTTTGTATCATCACCAGTTCACATCAGATTTACTTCTGACACCCTCAGTCAGCACTAAGCTGTTGTCCCAGTGCTCCTTTCGAAAGAAACCACATAAACTCTTCTGGCACGAGCCCTGCTGAAGGCTTACCTAGCTCATGGGAGCTTCACCTCCCTCGACAAAAGGCTTTGCCCGGGTGCTGTTACCGGGTGCCAAGAGGAGGGCGCAGGGCCAGCTGGGGAGGCAGCTCCCTGCCCCCTCAGGCAGGACACGCAGCCACGGCAGCCACTGAAATCTTGTACTTCGCCCCAGAATCTCCGCGCTCCTCTGGCTGCTCTCTTTTTTGCTGATCAAAACTGCAGCCGCACAACAGAGACGGGTTACGGCGGCGGTTATTTGGCTCAGCCCTCTCTGCCTTGTTCTCTTCAAGGTCCCAGTGTTTAAGAACCCCAGGCTTGTGTATTTTATAGTCCTGTTTGCAGCAATCATCACTTTCAGTGCTTTTAATTTTGGCCAAATAAAACTACAAAGTACTCTCCGATAAATTAGTAGTCATTTGATGAGCAGCTTAACAAACAAGGTCTTCCACAGGCCTCGAATCCTGAAGATCTACAGCTTTATAAAAGCCGAGGTGCGCACACAGAGTCACACCAGGGCTGATTAGAAAGGAGAAATAAGAGAGTCACTGGCACGCTGGATTTCATAGAGTTCTCAAGCTTAGCAGACATCATCATTTAGCAAACAAACTGTCTATAAGGTCTGCCCTCATATGCCGTATTCTCCCATGCCGTATTCTCCTGGCATATTTCAGGTGTAATCCCACCGAAGTTATTACCCCGTATAAAAATGCCCCTTGTAAGGAGAGTACCAGGTTTTCATTACTCAGTGGCGTTGTGTTAAACCTCATGTTTCCAACAAAGTAATGGGATATTCTTGCTTTTAAACACAGGAACTGGACTATAGAACATTGTAAGAACCTTGGGCTGAAGACTGTCTGAAATCTTTGACTCCTTTTTCTTTGGCCATGTTCGCTATGGAGAGTTTCTGTATTCACGTAAAGGGTATTTTGAAGACAGCTCCGCCGTCATTGCTGCCGCCCGCATCTTTCAGCCAGTTTCCAGGTGCTGTATTCCACCCTCTTATCAGATATAGCTACAAAAAGGAAAGACGTTGCACAGGTAAGATAAAATCTCTTTTTAAATTAAGCAAAACAAGCTTTTCCGTGTTAACCTTGGATTATCTAGGGCACCTTCAAAGCACTGCAGATGTCTATGTATTTTCAGCATGTTACATGTGATGACTTGATGTGATGATATTTATATGCCTGTATTATATTAATCAGTAATTGATAGAATGGATTGACTCTATACCTAGTTACTTTTCAATCTGGAGAGTGTTCAGTCCCATCACTATTAATAATCTCCATCCGATCAGTGAAACAGACCGTGATAAAAGCTGTGTAAGAAAGCTTCCTTCTTTACTAATTGGACTAGCCTTGGAAACCAGAGGCTTTCCTGGGAGCATTGCCTATTTTCCTCATAATTATTTGCATATTCAGTTCAACAGCAAAACAAGTCTATAATTGTTCAGTTGAGAAATGAAAAGCTTCTTATCATGTGTGTCGGTCACAAAAAAACATGTGCAATCGCTACATCAGTGCCAAATAGTGCTAAATCAGTACTACCTGCACTAATTTAGGATTAGGAAGTGTATTGAACAGTAACTTAAGAAGGAAAGGATGTTAAGGGAAGGAAACTGGCTGGAGACATTGTTTAATGTATCCCTGTTAGTACAAGGAAGAATTTTTCCGCTGCTCAACATGTAAATTACATTCAGTGTCTAATCACACCAATTGAGGCAATCTGAGGTAGTTTAACATTCAGGTATGTTTCGTAACCAATTTATAGTTGATGTGTAACTCACGACAGTATTGGCATCATCTTTAAATTTAATTGTATGGGCGTGGTCAGACCTAAATGTGCGCCTCTCACTTTGATGTCTGACATAAGTAATGTACACAGAGACCCTCAAATGCTGCTTGGCTGTGCTGCTGTGGATTGAATGTCACAGCTTGATGTCACTGGGAAGAAACAGCGCCACCAAAATAACTTGATACAGTGATTTAACCTTCCAAATATATACTAGGAAATGAGACAAAGCCTGCAAAAAAAAAATAATGGGGGGGGTGATGGTGGTGGTAAAAAGAGAAAGGCTGAACTTGAGTGTAGCCCTGGCAATTCAAACCCACATTGTTTTCTCATCATGTTGTCCCATCCAAACTCACAGGACTGTCTGGATCAGTAATGATTAGTTTAACGTCATTACATTCCAGTACATACCTTCGTGTCTACTGGTCAAGTGCTTCTTGAAAATAGGATTATTTAATTAGTTGATCTAGAAGTCAAACACCAAAGTTCAAGCTCAAGGAAATTCTCACAAACTAGGAGTTTTACATGAGAAAGGAGTGACAAAAAAAATTCAAAGCCCACTTCTGGCTCTTTTTCTATCCTACATTTCAGTACAAAACAAAAAAGTACTATTTTAAACATAAAGTGTGAAATCTCATATTATCTTTTATTCAAAAGACATCATTGCAGCAAACGAATTTCACCTCTGGCTACTTCTGCCTGCAACTTCTGCTGACAAGAATAAACCCTTCTGTCAAACTTGTAGCTGAATAATATTTAAAGGGTCACATGGTATTTTCTTGGGAGCAGTTTCCCAGGCAGTGGAGTTGATCATAGATGTCTGTATAGAATGAGTACAGACACAGGACACAGATGTTCACTGGGACTACTCCGTCTTTGATTTCAAGCTCAGACAACTCAAGCGATACGGCAGAGATGAGGCTGAGCCACCAGAAAGCAGATCTTGCGCAAATGGGCTCCCCTGTGCCAGTTTCAACTTCTTGTTCTTGACACTAAAGCTGTTCAGAAGTTAACTTCGAGCTTGGGTTGTTCTCTAAACCAGCTGGGAGAAAAATGCCATCAGCCACTGTCATGCCTGTACGACTGCACTCCCTCGGCTCAAGCCCACATAAAAATAAGTCTTTTGAGCATCTTCCATACAGACATGAAATACGTGAAGGGAAAAGGCAAACATTGCTGTTTCCTGTCATTCAGAATGTTTTGAAAGGGCAAATGAAAAGTCAGAGGCTCCATTACTGTTATTTCCCTAGAAGTGGAACTGGACCGTTGGCCAGCTCTGGTAAGGCCGCAGCCCTTGGAACCTGCGCTTGGCTGCTTTCCCGGGGGGGGGTTTGCTCTGTGGCTGAAGGAGACTGACCATCCACCACCGTACCCCATGGCTCTTCCTGGCCGTGTACAGCCTGGATCCAGAGACTCGGCTGGGTACGGAGGAAGCACAAAATTATAAGGGAAGCACTGACACAGGAAGACACTAGGTTTTCCAGGCTCCTTACCTCATTCTGTTGAATACCAGTTTCATTTTTTCCAAATTAAAGTCGATGGAGAGAACTCCAAGGGCAACTTTATAGGGATTTTCCTTCCTCACTCTCTCCTCTTGATTTTAATGCATTAGGAAATAATTCATGTCCAGGGAAAATTGTTCTGAATCTCTCTGGATTTTGAATATTGATGTAAATAGATGTTGGTCTTTATACAGAAGTTGCAACAAATTATTAATTTAATAAACGCGACATTGTCTTTGGACCAGAGCCAAAAATTTTGCATACCTAAAAAACAAGTAGTGAAAATAATAAAGTAATGAATTCTGCAATTACTTGAGGTCTTTATCAATGCTCTTTCAGCTAATATCAGAGTGATATGCTTTAAGCAATAATTCTTTCAGCATTACATAAAAACCATCCGTAATGCGACTGACTTAATAGCAGCTACACAGTGACCCCACAATTTTTATTCAGTCCCTGATAAATACACCGAGATCTTTGCCTGAACAAATATAAGAGCAGATCTTCTGTAGTAGTAACAAAACATAATTAAATACTGGGTCACAAACTTGGATAGTCTTATTCACATGGAAAAGGACTTTCCTCCTCAAAAAGGCACAGCGGCACTGTTTGAGGAGCAGCTACTATTCCATACAATAAGGAGATCAGAATTTGAGCCCAAGACATTTTTATTTAAGACTCTGTTTGTATCTTTGATTTGCAAAGCGCAAGACAGATTATTTGCTTTATTTTAAAGTCCACTTTAGGGGCATATTTATTAAACGGTATAGTTCTATCTGAACTATACGAATATATAATGTGCAGCAAAATAACCTAATGAAATGAGAAAGAGAAAAGATGACTCATCATGCCTGCAGGGTTGCAAAGCTGGATATAATTTAGCTTCCTCTTCCAAAAGGAAAAGAAAAACTCAGAAAAACTAAGCCAACAAACTTGGAAAGAGTTCCACTTTTTGTAGTCAAATATTGTTCTTTTACTAGATTTGTAAACACCAGTATCTCACATAAGCAAATTTAGCTTCAACAAAGGCATTTAATTGCTTACTGTAAATAACGGCTGTATATATTTTGATCACCATTTCAAGCCAAGAAAAATCGTGTTTCAAGTTAAAGGACCTAAAAATAAGATGACTGTCAAGAAATACTCACTTTTAGACCATGAACTTTGACACTGCCCTTTAGTCATGAGTCTAAGAATAAATTAAAACCCCCCTGTGTGCTACAACTGTATTTCCTGTAACATATGTTCATGATTGAGGTCTTTCACTAGCACAGGATGAGCTCAGATGAAACGGAAACTGCCCCTCCGTAACAGCCAGTTGGGCTCCCAAAATACAGATGAGTGTGCCAACCACAGCGCAATTAAGCCTCAGCTTTCTACTCAGGCAGAGAGGTATTAATCCACTGACAGCAGGAATGCTGCAAATAATCTGAATATTCAGATAATAATATTGAAACATGTTGTAGAAGAAGATGAGATCTGCAGGCAGCTATTCCTTTAAAGGCTTTAGACGATGCAAACCTGCAAATGGATCGATGTCCAGCATGGTCATTAGTTACCCTCATCTGTTTAGAGACACAGGGAGCGTGTGGCACTGGTAGCATGAAGGAGTGAAAAGGACTATTTGAGAGAGGCATTCAAATCGATGCTGAACTCTACGTAAAAGTGGCACGCGTGGGAACTAAGCAAAAATATTACTTGTTCTGAAGAAAACTCATATAAGCAGCCTGAAGCAAAAGGGGAAAAAAAGAAGAAAACTTTTAAATCCATACGGAAACTTTATCTCAGCTACATTAACCCCCTGCTGCCTCGAGTCCTCCCTGCCAGATCGTAGCCAGCCAGCCAAGGGAAGTGATTTTTCCTCTCCTCTTCTCAGGCTGTTCTTCCCATGTGAGGGGCTACGTCTGGAGTGGGGCATCCCGTCCCGGGCTCCCCAGCAGCAGAGACTTGCTGCCCACCTGGAGCCAGCCCAGCACAGGGCCACAGAGACGGTCCAGGGGCTGACCGAGGGCCACGACACAGAAGGAGAGGCTGAGAAAGCTGGGCTTGCGCAGACTGGGAGAGAGCTGGCTCCACGCGTCTCACGGAGAGGAGAGCAGACCAGGCGCTTGTAGTTATTCAAAACCCGACTAGAGAAAGCCCTGCGTAAGCCTTGCTTTGAGCAGGAGGCTGGACTAGAGACCTCCAGAGGTCCCTTCTGACCCAAGTTATTCCATGACTCTGCTCTGGGATTACGCGAGGTGAACTGATCCAGGCCGGCCTTGCTGGCAGCGCAGAGGTTTCGCCGTTGGAAGCCGGGCAGGAGAGTCCCATTGCATGACCAGAGCTACCTTCTAGGGGCAGACTGGCCAAACTCTCTGCCAGCCAGTAGCACCGACTGCCTAGCTCATTCAAAGCTAAATCTTTCCGAGGGACAAGATATACAGCCCTGCTGCCCAAAGCTGTTTCCCTGGAGGGAACGGCACCTGCACAAAATCGTCCGGTCCGACATCCCGAAACCAGAGGCAAATGCGAGGGATACCCAGCTGCTTTGCAGCTGGAGAGCATTTTTATACTGTAGAGCTGAAAACAGAAATCAGTATTTTAAAAAAAAAATGAAATAAAGTATTTAAATTCCAATGACTTAGCAAAAATTCTTGATGTACTGACTTTAGAAATCTTGTGTCTTTACCAGTACAAACAAAATAATCCAGCTAAAATATAAAAGCGAGTTTTGATGATTCACTATCAAGAAGTTATTCACTGTGAAGACTCAAACTTTTGAGGCAAAAATGAAAGAGCCACGAGAATAACAACAGATACATGTGCTAATGAAGCTACCAATAATAGCAAGGGGAAGGTGAGGATGCAAGTCAGGAACAACAGCACAGTATACAAAATATATGACCTGTGTGAAAAGATGGAGCAGATCTTCAAATACATAGAAAGGCTACTGCAAACCGTATGGAAATAACGTGTTCTCCATGTCTGTGGTGCACGAAATGAGAAAGAACTGGTTGAAACCACAGCAAGGCACATTCAGATCGGACACTGGGAAATGTCTTTACAGCTTTTCTGGGGAGGTGCTGCAACCTTAGCATTGTTAGCAACCCTTAAGAAAACGCGAGACAAGTATCTGTCAGAAATGATATATCTACACGTGTTACTGCCTGGCAAGAGGAAGATGCACGAGATGAACTTTGATGTCCTTTCAGGCCCAATGATTTCAGACAGAAGCTTCTCTATATCAAACATAGGAATAAAAAAAATACCACTAAGTCTAAATTACAGTCTAAAACACAGTCAGAACTAGAATTACAGCTGTAAATGAAAGATCAGTAATCACTGAGATTTAGAGAAAAATAGCTAATCTTTCCTTGTGATGGTATTTGCGAACAGAACTTCATAGTAATCACCTCGACATTAAAAAAGCTATATAGGAATAAGCTTGAGGCATTTTATTACTCAGTACTGAATAATCAGATGAGACAGCAGCCAGATACCAAATGGAGCCTCCATGACTATGACTTAAAGACATGACCTGTGTTACGGAGAATATCAGACTGAAAACACCAGCACTCGCACTTCTGGTCTTAAAAAGCAGGCATAAAACAAGATTTCTCTTTGGTCACCCCAGACCAGAAAGACTGGAACAATTACAGTGATTGCTTACGATTTTCCAGGATGAGAGGTTGCAGTCACAAGAATGGCTCTGATGTACTCTTCAAGAATTTTCAGGGAAACAAACCACAAGAGAAGAATCCCAGTTTGTTAGCATATCCTTCAGAAGGCAGAAAACAGCAGCCCAAAATGAACCTCTGGGTGTCAGCAAGAGGCTCCGTGGTTTCTTTAGCAGCATGATGTTAGGCAAAGAGCATCTCTTCTTCTTTGCCTTCCTCTCAGCTATTTCGAGAGGTGACCTCATCCATATATCTAATAAAATCACAAAAGCTGAAAAGCACAGTGTGCTGACCCCACTGGCGGTCTTAGCTCTGTCTCTTAATAATCACTCGTACCGTGCCTCCCCTTAGCAGCGAGATGAGCCCCAGGAACGGGACTTAACTCCGTTACCTGCCTTTGCCAGAAGCGGCTTCTGCTTCCTGACACATTCCCGGCGGTGAAGGGCTCTCCCCAACTCTGACCGCAGAGCTCAGGCCGCTGTGTACACACACGCTGTATTCAGGCAGTGTGATTTTTATCAGTCCACGTGGACTGATTTTACACATACGAGTGTGTAACAGTAGCTCGAAACTAGATAGCCACTGCATGATTTTCTTAATTCTGTGGTCGCGTGAGTGTCCTTCTGAATTTTAGCAATGGACAAGGACTCCTGTGCAAGCAGTTAAAAATAACTGTATTTGAAGGCTAACCTGGAGTAAATAAATAGTAAGAAATCAAAAAATGTTTATATAAAGGTCTGAAAAAATATCCAAACTAACTTAACAATTAAGTAAACCTGTTAGTTTTGTAATCGTTAAAACAAGGTTAATAAAAAGAATAATCTTTCTCAAGACTTACAGTCAATGGTATTTGAACAAATATCGTTTAAAAAATTCCAGGTAAGAAACAAGCCCATTTCACGTTGATATTTCCCTAGCCTTTAGCTATACATATGGCAGTCCTGTTTGCACACATAAAGGCTATAGCGCAAGCAGAAATTACTCCGTGCCTTTATTTGCATTTGCACAATCAGCAACAATTTTTGAAAATATAAAAGCCACAGAGTTATCGCAAACTCACTGAAAGAAGCAAATACGAATGACATCTTCCCTAAGAATATCCTCTCTTATGTATAGCTATTAAGTGCTTTTATTTAGTTGGATGGTAACGTGGTATACGTAAGTTCTCTTAGGCGTCTTACCCAGCGTCAGTGCTAGGCACCAAGGTCAGTAAATGAAGAGAAGGCTCAGGATCACACCCCAAGGCTCAGGATCAACCCCGAGTATGATCTTTCTGACTCCAGTCACAGGGCGAGTTATTTCCTTCTTTCTTGCTTGATGCTCTCTCCCTCCTTCACATTTACTTTACTTATCCCTTGTGGGTTTTTTCCTCATTTTCTTCTGTCATTACCACTAGTTACTGCTGAAACAAATGTTTTGCTTCCCAGAGAGATTTCACTACATGCACAAATGGGTAGTCAGTACTGCCAAAACGATTCCTGTAACCAGAGTTTGGCCGAGCTCAGGATTTTAAGGGATGCAGAATGCCGGGAAGGATCAAATGCCAATCTTTTTAAAAAGATGTTTACTAGCAAATAGATGTTTTGGTTGGGAGAAAAACTTGGTATTTGGTCTGCTCTTGAGATCTAACCAGTAAAACCGGTAAAACTGTCTTCTGATGGGAAAGTGTGACATTGACCAAGTACAAATTTCCCTTGAAATCTCCTTTTTTATAAAAAATACTAAAAGTTTTTAATTTTTTCCTTGATTTTTTAAATGAAAATACTTTGGCTTTCTCAACTTTTAAGCCAGAATCCAGGGGCATTTTTCAATCAAAAGTTTTACTTTTATATAGTGGTCCATACCTTTTAGGGAAAACAAATCTGCTTGGATGCATTGTCCAGTTTACCCTAGAGACACGTGGAACATTTCTTTGGAAAAGAAACTCGGGCTTTTTGTTCCCACTGGCTTTTGTTGCCATGGCCTTTCCTTCCCTTAGTAATTATCAGAGGTTTCATTTTGATGTAGTGGCTCAGGCCCACCCTCAGCTGTACCTCCTGTCAGGGGAGTAAATGCTTCTGGTTTTGCTCCCGTTCGGTGTTTTTTATCCTTGAATTTTTTCTGTCCTTTGATCCCTGACTTCCAGCTGTGTGGTTTCTGCCAGGGCCGGTACCTACAATCACAGCGGTCCGCAGGCCTCAGCAGTCGTTCAGACAATTTCCAAAAGGTAAAGGCTCTCCACCAGCTACAAGAAGAACCGCCCCCGGCCCCCGTTCCCCATGTAAATGTTGGCTGGCAGGTCCCGGTGTGGGAATCCCTGCCCCAGCCCTGCATCAGCACATCCCTCAGCTGCCTCGGCCACATCGCCAGGTCTCGAGCACATGCAGGGTCCCGACAGCAAGAGCGTGCCGAGGGGCTCGGTGCCAGGCCAGCTCCTCTGCAGACGGGCTGCACATGCCGGGGAGCTGCACCCAGGAGGGCTGCTACCGCTTGAGCCCGGTTCTGCCCCAAAGTCTTCAACGAGGCAGCGCAGCCGATGTAGGACAGCGGACCGGAGGGCAGATTTTCCGTGCAAGGAAGCGATGACCAGCCAGGGAAGTGGGAGCAGAGACAGCAACTGCAGTTTAAAAAAAGAAAGGTCTTGTGATTACTGGATGTGGGCTCCACACCCAGACAGGGATGCCTGAGTTTGATTCATCTTCGAGGCTCCAGAGTGCGAGCGTAAAATAATACATGATCAACAGAGCCCAGGCAGGCAACATGTATGTTTAATAAATAGCTGAAAATAATAACAAAAATTTGACAGTGTTGGTAGCTGCCTCTTTGGCAGCTCACAAAAAGCATGAATGATTTTACAAATTGCTGCTCAGATACAGTGACAACATTCAGCTGCCTAGGTCACTCAGCTGGCCATCGAGCCCTGTCTGCACCATCCGTCGAGAGAGTAACGTGAACCCATTACTAAAAGTGATCCTTAAGTGTCGGCAGTCCAAAAAACGCACTAATGCTTCTGCCGCACTTGAAGAGCTTCACATTTTATTGGAAATATTATACAGATAAAAAATATCTGCAAACTGGAGATGGACAGCCACATGGTCAAACTCGGATGATTTGAAGCAACAGATAAACAGGATTTTTATCATGCTTGCCCTTCCTCTTCTCCAGGCGAGTTTCCCAGCCATGTGACAGGATGTAAAACAGCAGAGAGCATAGAACCCCTGTGTCGGGTAGTGACCCTTTTTAAGTGGCACACTAAATTTTAGTCAACCTGATGACATCCACAGACCTGTTGAGAACGTTTTAATTTATGTATACATGTGTCTTGGTGCTCCAAACAAATTTATGAAGTGCAGCATTCGTCCTTGTCAGGACACAGTCCTTTTACAAAAACTTCCCAAGATAGTTCGCTAGTTTGCAAAACACTCCAGAAATAATATCAGCATCTCTATGAACTGGCAGAGTTTCATCCATCTTTGACCTAGATTTAAGACTTAGGAGGACAAAACCCAGCCCCTTGTCAGCAGATTAAGAATAATAAGAGATAGCTCTCTGGAGGAACGGCAAATAAGGAAATCCGTATTATTCACAAATATTGCTTCAAATCTTCATCAGAAAGGAAACGCTTAAAAAAATTCACGAGATTGGCTTTAAAATCATGAGATTTGAAATATAAATAAATTTGGAGTTATTTGTCTGCCGTTGAGATTTTGAGCCTCTAGAGTGTGCTCCAGTCATATTTTCAAGTGTTTCCTTAGAAACTGAAATGTGTAGATACTTTATTTCCAATGAAGGCTGAGATGCATTTATAAAGCTAAAATTCAGAAGCTGAGGCCATCAGAGAAACATGAATTTTTGAAAAAAATTCCTAAAATTACATGATTAGCAATACAGTAGAATATTAGAAATGTAATAGAGGAGAAACTAACCACACTGCCAGCAGAAGGCCTGGAAACGCATAAGCATTTCTGAAAATATTAAGAAAAATTTCTTGTGGTGCCAAGCAACAAAACCTCCAAAATTTAGGGGGTAACTTAGCTGGCCATTTGGTGTACCAGTTCAGTTATCCTCTCAACAAGCATTAATAACAACCAATTGCAGCAAAAAGAGACTTCTTACAATTTTGAACACTCTACACCTTTACAAGTTCTGAACTGGTTCCTCAAACGTAAAGAGGACTGGCTTGCAAAAAGTTTCAGATTTGCTTTCCAATAATTAATTCTCAGCAACTTTTATTTGCCCTCCAAGGCTCTTCCCACATTCTTTTTAACATTTCCAGGCACTTCCCTCCAATACCTAGGGCTAAAGACTTTACTTTTATTCAAAAGAAAACAGGTTTTTAAGCAATCATAGAATCACAGAACAGCCCAGGTTGGAAAGGACCTTGAAAGATCATCTGGCTCAACCTTTTTTGGGAAAGGGAGCCTCACTGAGATTATCTAGCACCCTGTCCAGTGACATCTTGAAAGCCTCCAGTGACGGGGACTCTACCCCGACCCTGGGGAGGTTGTTTCAGTGAATGATTGTTCTTACTGTAAAACATTTCTTTCTTATATTGAGATGAAACCTCTCCCAGTACAACTTGTACCCGTTGCCCCTTTTCGTCTCCACACGGCAACCTGTGAAGGGAGAGCCTCTGTCCTCTTTGTAGCCCCCTTTAAGTGGCAGCTGGACGACTGT